>JAWZYV010011655.1:0-578810 GCA_038373885.1 Cheiracanthium punctorium
TGTATGGGTTTTTTTTAAATTTTCCCCAAATTCAAAAACTTTTTTAAATGAAATAATTTTAGGGGTAATTTTTACTTTTCATGGATATATCACAAATAGGTCTTTATGGTGATACTCATTCGATTTACATTACGATCTCTGGAACTAGTGAACCGATTGTAAAATTTTCTACTTCCTTGTTGTATAAGGAAGTAATGTGATCCCGAATAATTTCGGGGGCCAAATTTCGATGAAAAAACCGATTTTGACTACCGCTAAATTTAATTTTAAGAATTTTTCAGATGCATCTCATCGTAAGCTAGCATGCAGGATCGTATATATGCGTCTGCAACCCATTTTGACCAACCGTGAGTCTACTTTGACGAGTTTTTCTATGCCATCTGTACGCACGTACGCATGTAACTCGCATATCCCAAAAACTATTGGTCGTAGAATGATGAAATTTTGTATTTAGGATTGTTGTAATATCTAGTTGTACAGTACACCTCCCCTTTCGGTCCTATTCAACTGGATAGTTTATCTACAGGGCCGTCCAAAAGATTTTAAATGCATTACGCTCTATGGGCAGATATTATTTAAAGCGCATTTTAGAGGTATTAGAGTACTTCAAACGACTCAGAAGTGATATGTGCTGTTAAGGGTTACAAAATGAATTTCTCCATCGAAAAAAGTGTCTTTATAGTTCTGCTACAGGAACACTCAACAGATTTCCAATACATTACGGCCAATGGCAATTTTAAGGACTTTTTGATCCATTTCAAGCACGATACCCTCCAACCATATAGTTAGGTAATCCGACCGCAATTACGTGCCTCCCTCAAGAAATACACCAAAACTCGCCACGCTTGGCGACTTTTGGTGTACATGTGTATGTATTTAACTCTCAAATCTCAAAAACTATTAGTCGTAGAATGTTGAAATTTCATATATAAGATTGTTGTAACATCTAGTTTTGCATATCGTTTTTGGTTCCAATCTACTGGAGAGTTTATTTACAGGACCACCCAAAAGAATTTCAGTACATTAATGTCTATGGACATCTTCAATATATTACATCTGTAGACAGTCATTGTTCGGTCCATGCCTAAAATCTCGCCGTCTGTCGTTGACCTTGGCGAGTTTTACCCAAATATCGCCAAACTGGCGATAGTCATTTGGCCCATGCCCAAAATATCGCCATTTGTCATATTCCTTGAAAGGTTTTGGTGAAATATCGCCAAATTTGGCGATAGTCAGTCATTGTTTGGTCCATGCCTAAAATCTCGCCATTTGTCGGCGAGTTTTTCCGAAATATCGCCAAATTTGGGGACAAAAATTATTACGTATTTTGCAAAACTCGAAAACTTTTACCCATAGAATTTTGAAATTTTGTATTTAGAACTATTGTAACATCTAACTGCGCATCCCCTTTTTGATTGCAATCCCATTCATGCATATATTACAAATTTACACGGATACTCATAAAAATTACATTCTGCTCTAAGGGCATCTATGTAACCATCTAAAAAAATTTTCAGTGATAGAAAGCTACATTATTTCTGAGTAACATAGCTAAAATTCATGCATGTATCACAAATAATTGTTTTAGAGGTACACTCATATGATTTACATAGCGATCTATCTGTAGGTCTGTAACTACGGAATCAATTCTAAAAAATTTTTCACGCTACATTATTTCTGATAGGAAGCGACACTATTCCTGAGTTCTTCCTTCGATAGGCTATCTTTCATGTATATAGCACAAATAGTTCTTTTACAGGGCCACTTAAAATTATTCTAATGCATTAAGCTCTACGGGCGTCCCAGTAACTTCTGAAACAATTCTAAAACTTTTTCACTGATAGAAAACTGCATTATTCCTATGTAATATATGCTACCTTTCATGCATATATCACAGTTTTTTTAACAGCGTCACTCATAAGAATTACATTACGTTCCATGGGCACCTCTGAAATTACTGAGCTGTTTCTACAACTTTTTTCACTGATGGAAATCTAGTACAGGATTAGTAGTACAGGCTAATGTTAATGCATATTGCATAAATAGCTTTTTTACTGGGAGACTCATAGAATTACATTACGTTCTAAGGGTATCTCTGTAACTATTGAACCGATACGAAAACTTTCTTCACTGATAGAAAGCTGCTCTATTCCTGAGTATTATAGGCTAATTTTCATTCATATACCATAAATATAGCTCTTTTCTAGGGACACTTAAAATAATTCTAATACATCATGCTCTATCAGTATCTCTGTAACTATTAGACGGGTTTTTAAACTTTTTCTCTGATTGAAAGCTACATTATTTCAGAGTATTATAGGCTACCTTTTATGCATACATCATAAATAGTTCTTTTACAGGGACACTCATAAGAATTACATTAAGCTCCATTTGTATCTCTGTAATGACAGAACTGATTCTAAAACATTTTCGCTGACAAAAAGGTACACTATTCTTAAGTAATATAGGCTACCTTTCTAGCACATATCACAATTTTACAGGGACACTTATAAGAATTACATTATTCTTGATTGCCATCTCTGTAACCACTGAACCGAGTATAATACTTTTGTCACTATTAGCAATCTACCCTGTCTTGAGTAACATAAGCTAAAATTTATGCACAACTAGTTCTTTTACTGGAACACTCAAAATAATTCTAATACATTACGCTCTATGGGCATCTTTGTAACTACTGAATTGTTTCTGATATATACATATATATATATGTACACACATATATGCGTGTGTTATATATGTCTACGTGTGTATATATGAAAGCCCCCCTTGGAAAACTTGGAGCCCCCTCTATAAAAACGGAATAGCTACGGCCCTGCTCACTCATGAATAATGATACACTTTCCAACCTTATGGAATAAGGAAGAAAATAGGGACGACGCATAAATTATGATACGCTTTTAATATATAGCACTTTGGTGCGTATTTAAAATCTGATAGGGTTTCAGATTTTCTTCTTCTTTTTTTTTTTTTTTTTGCAAAAGCCCGAGCCTTCAAGCTCGAAATTTCAGCTAACAGATATGTCAATTATTTCATTGATAGAATATCATAAATTTTGCTGTTTGCTGCTACATTTGTCTGTAATTTGCAAATTTTTTACGTACTTTCTATTTTTTTTATATTCAAATTTATCAAATAATAATTGTAAAAATATTTCAATTTTTATTAAATATTCTGTTGAGTAGTCGCATCAATGTCAAACATTTATATGTACTTTACATGAGCTCGAACACGATTGTGAATTACAGAGCTTGGGCTGAGCGCATCTTATCTCTACACTCCCATTTTTTAACTTTAATTAACAATTTGATTAAACAAAGCCATAAGCTTTGTAAGAGTTTGTTGATCTTTCGGATATAAAACTTGTTAAAGAAAAAGTACTATTTGCAGGGGTCACTAGTTACAATGCTCTTAAAAATAGAAACTTTTAGTAAAATCGATATTACTCATTTAACTACATTTTTGCATTTTTTCTTTAAAATTATACTCTTTTTCATCCTAATTTCAAACCAGGATGGAAAGAATAAATATATTGAGTGTTTCTACCCGTCAGAATCATCAAAGAAGTCTGAAAGATTGTTTTTTTTTTTTTTTAATTGCATAAAAGTTATTTCAGTTTGATAGGTGAATAATTTATGTTAAAAGTATAGGGAATAACAAAATATTGCTTCATTTTCTTTCTCACCCAGTGTTCATCGTAGGCGTTTTTCGAAGGGCGCTGTGCCCTGTCCGCCCTTTAAAGCAAAAATCCTGCCCTACTTAACCTTTTAAAAAAAATCGCCGCCCTTTTGCCACCCAAAAACGGTGCCCTGTCTGCCACTCTTCTTGGCCCAATTTCATTCATAGCACCATCTTTCCCCCCCTAGGATATATATATATATATATATATATTCGAATAGTGCCTCTTTATATTCTAACATGCCCTTAAAAGCTTAAATTGCCCTTTTTTAAGGACTGGCACCCTGCCCCTTTTTAATCCTAGGATGATAACCTTTCTCACCTTCAATCGATCTTGTAAGTGTAACACACATACACAAAAACAAAAAAAAATTGTGAATTTAATGCAAACGGGAGTATATTTGACAAGAAAAAAAATAATGAAAAACTTATTTTAAGGTGGTGTCTCAACTTTATCAGTTTGAGGAAATATACACTGTATGGGTCTTTTTTTATTTTGGTTTTTCATGTTTGTTAAATTAACGCACTGTCCCTCTTGTAATCAATTCTACAAAGTAAAATCTTTTGCTCTTTTACAGTTTGCTTTCCTCTTATTCTGCACCTAAGTCATACTACTTGCTCTTGGCAAACTAAATCGGCTCTTAGGGTATATTTTTCCAAGAGTGCCTCATAGGACTTGGCTATTTTGATTCAGAAATTTCCATGGATGTTAAAAGGAAAGCTTCATTTCTAGTAAATTCTTCCAAAAAGCTCCCCAACTTAAGGAAGTTTTTAGCACAGTGAAAGAGAGATGAGTGCTTTCTCTAACTGGTTCTGTTGTCATAGAATTGAGGAAGATTCCCTCTTTAGATGGCTTTGTTTAGAAAAATGTCTCTAAATTCTCGGTGTCTCGTATGATTTTGTTCAGTTTGGCACAACAGAATGGGCAGAGAACCAATCTTTCTTAAGTTCTCTGGATACTGCGAAAAACCTGTACCTAATTAATAATTGTCAAGCATCGTGTGGTGCTTGCTCTAAAGTATAAGAATAAAATACTCAAGGATGATAAGCATAAGCAGGCCCTGTATACTGTTGTAAGCTGTAACAGATCGCCCCCCCCCCGAAAAAAAAAAACCTGTTGGGAATTTTTTTTTTTTTTTACTCATAAAGTATTTTTTTACACATTTTGATTGTAACTATGTTTTATTTTTAAGTAATTTTAAAAAAAATACAAATAAATTTCTATTTACTTTAACAAAACATTTTTCGAAAGCAATATGCTTTAAAACCAGTCACGTGTATGCATACCTGTGTATTGCAGGCACAAGTAAAATGCTGTTAATCTTACTTAAACTTTGAAGGCAATGAGCGACCCCGAAATATTGTACAATTGCAAAAGGAAATTTTCTGAATTTTTACTCCACAAACAGAACCTTTTAACAACCCACCCGACCAGATTTTCCAAATTCCCCATTTTTTGAAATGCCTTATTTTCATGAACAGTAGCTCACCTAGGACTTTAGTTTAGGGGGGAGGGTGAGGCTACAAATACTGCTGAACTCAGTTATACTAACCTTGTGATAGTAATAACTCTCTTATAATGTTAAAATATTCTGTACCTCTTGTAGAACACAAACGAACTATCAACTTAACTCGTTAGTCATGAATCATTGCCTGATCTTTTCAAGACGTTTTAAAAGAGTGTAACTGAATTTCATATACTAACTGTAAGTATTTAAGATCAAACTTTTTTTTTACTTTTGATAAAGTATATTTTAGAAATAATTTGAAGACTACTTATAAAAATAAAATATTTTTATTCATTAATGACAATATTCAATTTTTAAAGCATTTCAGATCTAATTCTCCAGCTTTAGGGGGGGGGGGGGCTTTAGACCCCTCTGTGGGTGTGCCCATGTATATAGCTAGAATAGTTCAAAACAAATTTAGGAGGTAGGTAGAATAGTATTTGTCATGTTTGTAAACTAATTGAAGCTTAATTCAGACAAGATTCTTTTCCCTTGGAATACCAAATGTTCAGCAATATTTTATTGAATCTCAACTGCCCACTTCTTTTATGAAAAAAGCTTGACCAAGCAGAAATTCCTTAGTTGTCTTTTTAACAACTTTTATTATGAAAAGTAAATTTTTAAAAACTTATTTTAAGCATCAAACATCTAATCAAGAAAATTCCAAACTATTTTTAAAAATACTAGGGGCCAAAGTCCCTAGACTCACTACGCTGGCTTTTCGTATGAGGCATTCGGCCCCTAATAAGGCTTATTCGTAAAAAGACAGAATTTCCACAGACAAATCCCAAAGATTGGATCGGATAGAATGTTACTGGGCTACACATTGCTTGGTTCTTGCATGTTCATTGGTACATAAAAATTTAAACTTATTTGCCTACTGTAGGGTTAGGATCTACCAGGGTTTTCATTGAAGAAAAAAAATGGGTGAGAATTTCTCACCTTTTCCCGCAAACTGAGTGAGATTTTATAAAATGGGTGAGAATTTATCACTTATAGATTTGTGTTGGGTAAATATCCAGTGGGTAGGGTATTTATTCCTGTGTTGGGTAAATACCCAAAATTAAGGTGTTTATGATTTTTAGTTATCTTTATTGAGTGGAACTGGACCTCCAAGTCTAAATCAAGCGCAGTTACATGCAATAAAGTGACCCAGTTTAAGATCTCCCCAGGATCAGAATGTTCCTAGGAACCCCCAGGCCCCTTCTTTATTTTTCTTTCATAGACTTTATAGTTCTTGAGAATCCACTTTTACACTCTGCGTTCTTCATTATTATTATTTTTTTCTTTCTTTGAGAAACCGATTTGTAGGGTGCGCGAATTTCTCGCAGAAATAATTTTTTAATGCGAGAAAAAGAAAAAAAATGCGAGATTCTCGCGTTCTCGCGCTCTTGTGAAAACACTGATCTACTGTAGTGGGGGAATCACTACAGTAGATCCCCACCCACACACACACACACATAACACGGTAGATATTTTGTTATAGGAATCCGTGTTGTACTGGTCCTGTGCTATTCTCCACCTGGAGTGCGGACTCCGCGTATAATCGCTGGGAAAATTATTTGTACTCCTGAGAAATACAATGATATTTAATGTTGCCATTCAAAAGTTATATTAATTAGGAGCTAAAGCGTAACAAAAGCAGAACATCTGTTTCAGCTGTATTTTTAATTATGTAAAACCAATTGGACACCTCGCGTATTTGCCACCCATGGCGACTTTTGTATATGTGCAGTTAATAATTAGCTCTAAGAAAACAGTTCTCCATTTTCATTATTTGGCGATTTACATATGCTCACAACCTATAATTACTGCTCATGTAAGGTTCCCGGAAAACCGTTATCCATATTTCCATATACATAATCATTTGCAGATTGACATATTTAGCACCACGAATTATATCATCTCGCCACGCTGGCAAACATCCAAAGTGTACTGCTATAATGGCATAGTTAACGCCACCAAATATGTCTACTGGTAGCAAATACTCCAGCCGGATTTAAAATAATCTGCATTTTAATTATTTTTCATTTTCAAGATACTGGGTTCTGACATTCTGGAACTCGAAGTTCAGATTCACCCTGCCTGGAAAGATACCATTTTGCCAGATCATTCTTAATGCCAAGATGGCGCTTTTAAAATAGTTACAATTAGTTATTCTGTTTTGGAAAAACGAATAATCGCTAATTCTAAACTCCTGTTGTCTAAGCGAACTTACTATTTGAAATTGTCAACTTTGTGTAACACACTTTGAGTTATTTATTTCATATACTTTTTAATTTGGCGTAAAAAATGGGTGTCATTCTACTTCATGTTTGTCAATTTCACGCGATTCTACGTACTTGGAATTTGGGATTCACAAATTCATATTAGTTCAGTCAAAGTGGGAAAAATGGAGGGAAAAAAGGTATAAAATTTCGAAACTTGGGGAAAACACTAATTGGGGATTCACTTGTATGCAACAGTAAAGTGCCCCCCCCTAAAGCAATTCATATTATTATTTGGAAAAGAAAAAGTAAACAGAAGTTTAAGCACATTCACACTACTTTTCATTCAATAAATAAAAGACTATGAACCAATATTAAATTCAATTTAAAAAAATCATCCCATTCATTCTCACTTCTTTGTGCAGCTATGTATGCATATGTTGCATGTACATACAAACCGATAAACTGCAAGTTACATGCACTATTAATTGTAAATGCACCATCAGCATTATAACCTACACTGCAGTCTTACCTAAACACTGTATCATTAGAATTGATGTGAAAAGACAAACTTTCTTCAATAAGGTTTAATTCTTTGTGGTCTTTCTAATAAGAAGTGTTATTAAAAAAATAAACTTGGATGCACACAGATATTGAATAAATATTTAACTGACGACCAAAAGCAACGATCGTTCTAATTTTCGGCTCCTAAAAATGCAGTCCAGGCAAATTAGACCAAAAACAGCAAATGGGGGAAAAAATTTATAAAGTTTTGAAACTTTGGGATGTAGTTATATGAAACAGAAAAGTTCCCTCCTCTAAAGGTGCCGCGTCCCGCTTTTGCCCTCTCAAAAGACTCCCTTTTTACTTCCTTGTACGTAGTATAAGGAAGTAATGTGATCCCGAAAAATTTTGGGGGCCAAATTTCGACAAAAAATCCGATTTTGACTACCTCTAAATTTAATTTAAAGAATTTTTTCGATGCATCTCATCGTAGGCTAGCATGCACGATCATATTAACGCGTCTGCAACTCATTTTGACCAGCGGCGAGTTTACTGTGGTCAGTTTTTCCATGCCGTCTGTACGTACGTACGTACGTACGTATGTATGTAACTCGCATATCTCAAAAACTATGGGTCGTAGAATGTTGAGATTTGATATTTAGGATTGTTCTATGATCTAGTTGTGCACCTCCCCTTTTGGTCGCAATCGAATGAATAGTTTATGTACAGGACCGCCCAAAAGATTCGAAATACATTACGCTCTATGGGCCGAAATTCATTAAACTCGCATATCTCAAAAACTATTAAGCGTAGAATGTCGAAACTTCATATTTTGGATAGTTGTAACATCTAGTTGTGCACCTCCCCTTTCGGTTCCATTCGACTGGATAGTTTATCTACAGAACCGCCCAAAACATTCGAAATACATTACGCTCAATGGGCCAAAATTCATTAAACTCGCATATCTCAAAAGCTATTAGGCGTAGAACGTTGAAACTTTATATTTAGGATTGTTGTAACATCTAGTTGTGCATCCCCCCTTTCGGTTCCATTTGACTGGATAGTTTATCTACAGAACCGCCTAAAACATTCGAAATACATTACGCTCAATGGGCCAAAATTCATTAAACTCGCATATCTCAAAAGCTATTAGGCGTAGAACGTTGAAACTTTATATTTAGGATTGTTGTAACATCTAGTTGTGCATCCCCCCTTTCGGTTCCATTTGACTGGATAGTTTATCTACAGAACCGCCTAAAACATTCGAAATACATTACGCTCTATGGGCCGAAATTCATCAAAGCGTTTTTTAGAGGTATTGGGCTATTTCAAACGACTCAGAAGTGATATATGCTGTATAGAGTTAGAAAATGAATTTCTCCATTAAAAAAAGTGTCTATCATTTACAGTTCTGCTACAGAAACACTCAAAAGATTTCCAATACATTACGGTCAATGGCAATTTTAGGAGATTCATCCATTTCAAGCACAATACCGTCCTACCACATAAGTTAGGTAATGGTCCGACCACGGTCACGTGCCTCCCTCAAGAACTATGCCAAAAGTCGCCAAGCTTGGCGACTTTCTTGTGTACGTGTGTGCATATTTAACTCTCAAATCTCAAAAACTATTATGAAATTTCATATATAAGATTGTTGTAACATCTAGTTATGCATCTCGATTTTTGGTTAAAATCTACTGGAGAGTTTATTTACAGGACCACCGAAAAGAATTTCAGTACTTTAATGTCTATGGACATCTTCAATATAATACAATTGTAGACAATCATTGTTTGGTACATGCCCAAAATCTCGCCGTCTGTCCTCGACCTTGGCGAGTTTTGCCGAAATGTCGCCAAATTTGTCGATAGTCAGTCATTTGGTCCATGCCCAAAGTATCGCCATTTGTCATCGTTCTTGGCGAGTTTTGGCGAAATATCGCCAAATTTGGCGATAATCTGTCATTGTTGGTCCATGCTTAAATCTCGCCAAATGTCGTCGACATTGACGTGTTTCGCTGAAATATCGCCAAATTTGGCGCCAAAAATTATTTTGTATTTTGTATAACTCTAAAACTTTAACCCGTAGAATTTTGAACTTTTGTATTTAGAACTATATTATAATATCTAACGGTTTTCAATATCTTTTTTGACAGCAATCGACTGGGAATTTATTTACAGGGTGAGCCAAATGACTTTAAATACATTAAGGTGTATGGATGCATTCAATTCCTTGAAAGTCTGTGGTCAATGACTACTTTGGCTATCCACAAAATCTCGCAAACTATTTCAAGTTTGTCGGCTTTTGGTGAAATATCGCCAAATAAAGTGTCAGAAAGAAATCTTTCAAATTGAACTCAGCTTGGCGGTATCGAAATGTTTGGCTAGAAATCGCTATATCTTACTATTATTGATATTTTATATCTTTCAAACAAATAAGTTTAGAGGAAGTGCGTAAAAAACATTTTTGATTTAATAGACGTGCAAGGAAGTCATGTGTTGGACACATCAGATTTTTTAGATTTCCGCTTTTATCTCAAAAACTGTACGTCTTAGCAAAATAATGTCAGTTACAAAATTAAAGCTGATAAAATTTCCTGCAAGATTGTAATTGTTTATATATATATATATATATATGCAACAGCTTTCGAAAAATGTTTTAGAAAAACTCGCAAATTTTTGGAAAATGCTTCTTTTTCTCCCAATTTGTAACTTATTTGTTCTTATGGCCCTTCAATCATCAGTTACACAACAATTGTTTCCAGAGATTAGTTGTAGAGTATTCAATTACCTTTAAAATAAGTTATTATTTGTAATAACTGTAACCCAATTTGAGCTCAATCGAATACTCCGTTTAGGAGCTATCCTGTTCACTCACATACACACATACATACATGTAATGATAAAAGGGTACTTTGGGTTTTACTATTTGGGTATTGTTTAAACGGGTACTTTCACTGTAAGTTTTGCTTTCCTGTCATACTTGCCACGCGCGCTCTGGAGCTATGTTTTATTTCTTTAGTTAATTGCCAGACACCAGGTCGTCGATTCTGGGTTCTTTCCAGTGCACACGTGTTCCCACGCCTTTGTAACCCCGGATGCAGGTAATGTTAATAAATGTATGTAATTCGATTACAGATGAAAGAGAGGCGAAGTTATGTCTTAGCAACCCACATGGTATAGTGAGCGTAAATACGCCTGCACCTCGAAAATCGAGATACTTCTGCCACTAGAACTGCTTAATTAATCCACGCGGATTTTTGTACCCATCTCCCCTCCCCTCTTCTCACTCTATATTGTAAATATTCAATAAACCGATTTACCTGCCTTAGCTCTGAAACTTTACAGGAAAATCTGACGTATCATACATACCTCTCGTAAAAATAGCCTAAATGAATTCAGAAGACCTCAAAACGTGTAAATACACCAAAATCTCGAAGTCGAATTTTTTCTTGATTACAATACTTTCCTTACATGGTACATGTTCGGAAAGTAAAAAAGTAAGAAAATCTGAAACATTTTCAGATTTTAAATACGCACTAAAGTTCTATATATTAAAAGGGTATCATAATTTATGCGTCGTCCCTATTTTTCTTTCTTATTCCATTAAGTTGGAAAGTATATCATTATTCATGAGTGTATCGTGTTTTTCTTCCTTGTTCCATAAAACCCATCTTTGGAATCGAATTATAGCTTAAAATCGCCTACTAAAACTATTTTACAGTATTCGCCCCAACTATACTTTACCGTTTTAAATATTATTTCGAATGTGCATCATAATCCATGAGTATACCGTGTTTGTCTTTCTTGGGTCGATTCCCACTTTAACGCCCCGACTCTTGCCAAGGTGGCGATAGTTAAACATATGCTGTTACCATGACGATATTTTGTATTTATGTGAGAACCGTCATTTAGAATTAAAATGGCGATTTGGAACAACATGTAAGTACAGAATTCCATTACTTATTTATTTATGTTGAGTTGCCAATTAATGTAGTTTTAATAATTAAGTGTCTTCAAATTCCTTAACTGGTGCGTTTATCTCCAATCTGTTCACTTTAGTTTTCATCTAGTTCTTTTGAGAGCGTTGAAACTTGTGCATAACTCCTAGAGGCCATGACTGCAAAGCTTGCTAAAGTCCGCCGATTTTTTAGGTTAGCTAGAGTAGGGGCGTTAAAATAGGAATAAACTCTTTCTTGTACCATAAAACGCATATTTGGTATCGAAATCTATATTAAAATCGCCTACTAAAACTGTTTTACAATCTTCGTCAAACATATTCCAACTATCCTCTACCATTTTAAATACTGTTTGGAATGGGCATCATAAACCAGGACTGTGCCGTATTTTCCTTCTTTGTTCCATAAAACACTTCTTCGGAATTGAAATCTAGATTAATATCGCCTACCAAAACTGTTTATTTATTTTCGCCAGGCATAATCAAACTAAACTTCCAGGATCGCAACCAAGGGTGAGGTTTTTAGGCTTATAATCCCCTTCCAGGACAAACTTTTATCTTTCTTTTTTTTCCTTACTTTTTTTTTGTGATAAAAAAATCATGAAGTAAAAAATCTACTTCCTGTGTTTACAACGAAGGAAATTATAAGCTTTGATTGAGAAAACTTGTGTTTTTTCAAAACACCAAATTGAACTCCAAAAGCAAATCAGCAAACTGAATCATCTAACAAACTGCAACACTTAAAACAGCTGTGTGCCACTAGATGGATTAAAAGGTACGACAGTGTGTGTGCGTTTTTTGAATAGTTAGAACCAATTCTCGTGCTTTGCAGAAAATCTCAACTGTCTGGTCAAATGGAGAAACAGCGTCAAATGCGGAAAATCTGTGTGCAATTCAAAAACTCATTTTATCATTTCATTGTCTACCCTGCAAAACTCATTCACTTACAGTCTGCCTTTGAACAAATAATTACAAAACGTCAAGATTAATCTGTCTGATGCAGTGGGATATGCAAAAGATGAAGATTACAATGGACAAAAGCGCCTTAACGGAGTAAATGATTTCCCAGCCACATTTACTTCAGCCAGTAAGTTGTGTGAAGAATTTGATATTCCTACAAGCATGCCACGCGTTACGCAAATTAAGCGAAGCAGTGAGCCTTCAGGCACTCTGGAAAAATATTACAGGAGATCTGTATACACACCATTTTCAAACACTTATCCACCACTTCGATGCAAGATTTGTGGATCATAAGAACATTTTGAATTCCTCTCAAAATTTGTTACATCCTTGTATGACGATCCCAAATATAGAAAAATGTAATGTATAACCTATTTTAGAACCGGCATCCATGTATAAAATAGAAGAGGTTTCGTGAGAGGTGTATTCGCCATGTGGTATCGAAAGTTAGATCGCCAACAAACACGAATAACAAAAACACTAAAAGCCTTAGGTATTTGTAGTCGGAAAATACTTCCTACATATCTACAGGTTGCTTCAAATAATGGCCTCATTACCAGTAAAAAAAATGTACAGGTGAGCGTTCCTTTTCCACACTTCGCCTTTTAAGGGTGTATATCGAAGGAAAAAAAAACTCTGTTTTTAGTCTTGGTACACAAATTGAAATAAACTAAAAGCACCATGGTCTCCAAAAAATTCCAGATGGTTCTTCATAAGCTGCTTTACACACTGAAATAACAGAAAAAGCTGTAGCTTTTGTGAAATTTTCAGAAAAATTCTTAAACATGGATCTGAGCTGCAAGATATTTCGAAGAGTGACACGCTTTGCAAAAATTTCCGATTTTTAAGAATTTTTCCTAAAAGTTTTGAAACCGATACAGATTTATCGTTTATTTCAATATGTAGTACAGCCTGTAAAGAGACAGTTTCAAAATTTTGAAGTGCCTGGCATAATTAGTTTATTCGTACTTATGTACCAAAATCACATGATTTTTTCGAACAACACCTTTAAAAGCGGATATCTTCGGAGCACAATGGGTGAAAGCAGACTGAATGGACGCTTATATATTAAATTATAACATTATCATTTTAATATACTTAATTTATGTTTTTAAGAAAAATAAATTGTGAGCAATGTGAATTCATTTTTTGAAATATGTTTTTACAGACAAAAACTTTTCGACAATGTTTGACAATTTTTTAAGAAACCCCCTCCACAGAAAATTTCTGGCTGCACCCCTTACTTCACCTTTATAAATACCATTTAGAAAGTGTATCATAATTTATGAGTGTACCGTATTTGTTTTTTCCATAGTCTTGTTCCATAAAACACTTCTTCGAAATTGGAGTCTATATTAAAATCGCCTACTAAAACAATTTTACAATCTTCACCAGGCATTTTCTAACTACACTCCCCCCCCCCCTTTATAATAAACTGTCGAGTTTTGGCACCAAACTTAGCGATCAATTATCAAAAATTGCGAACCTTGTGCGACTTTCAACATTTTATTAACGCCCCCCTCCCTCCACTTTATCTGGCAAGCACATTTGAAAAGATCTTCACCATGACAGTTCATATCTACAAAGCCTTTCTACAGCATCTCGTAGACAAATTCTGCGATTGAGCGAAATAGCACCCTAGTGCTTAAAAACAGACAAACAAACAAACAAAAAACATTAAATAGGGTTTTCTCTGATATGAATAGAAATTATACAAAAGAATTTGACAATTCGCGAAAATTAAGATATCGGTGATTTCGCGAGTTTGCCAAAGTTAGCAACCATTGTGTTTTTATCGTAAGATTACATTATTTAATATGTAGGACTGATTATAATAATATATTAAAAAAAATAATAACAGATTTCACTTGTGTGAAAACTTTTTGAACATCGTATAGCTTTGGTTGCATATTATGAAATATGGATTTAACAATCTGGGACTTAGTACTGAAAAGGATGTGATTGAATTTCTACAAAATATGCAATATTGTACAATAAAAGATTTCGTTCAAACAATCAAAGACAAAGGAATTGAAAGATGCTGAGTTTAACCATCTAACTGTCAATCACCGATATAATTTCGTAGACCCAGTTACAGGATATACACAATTAGAAGAGCAATGTGGGATAGCGCAAAATGACGGAATAAACGCCGTGGCTCTGCACGTCGCCATCTAAAATCCTATCTATTAGTATTTAGGTGGCAAAAGCTATATCAACAAAATAAATTGTCTTTAAAAATGTTGATAGGCAGTGTAAATTTTTTGCCTCCTATGTAGATTTGTATTTCACCTAATTCTCTGGTCTTGTATATCGTATAGTTAATGAAGTAATGTGCTAAAATGTGCATAGGATAGCAACTCGTAACTACTTTTTATGTTTACTTCGTCCCTTCATTTATTTCAATGGCAGCAGGTGCAAATAATTTAACTTGGCGGAGTTGTCAATGAGTGATGTCATGAAAACAGAAAAGTACCCTGTAATGTTTACATCTAGTAGTTGCCATTCGCAGTGTAGAAATATCAACAATTTTTGTTACCGCATACGTTAGTATAATATATACATAGATATGACGAATTACCCAGTAGTGTAGTAAAACTGTCTACTTTTAAAGTGTTTATTTAATGCATTTTACATCATTTAGTGCAATAGAAAATCTTTCATTTCATAGCACAGCATGCGTGTTCTACAGACTAACAATTCAATAGTTTCTATCTAGTCTTGTATTATGTTAAAACCGGGGGCCTCTTACGAACATCGAAGGGTTTTAGGAAGTCCGCATGAGACCAGTGCCGTAGCCAGGAATAAATTTCGGTGGGGGGGCTAAATTTTATGTTTCAATGTGATAGGTTTTTAATACCCTTAATATATGTTCCTAAAAGTTATCGGGTCATTCTTGAAAGTTCGGAATCTTTCTTGGCTACAGCCTTGCATGAGGCACCACAGCATAGAGAATTTTCGTGGAAGTTACCTGAGAAATTTTATAGCATTCAAGATGGCTCTGATCCTGCTTGGTCTAGGCACGTTCTGGACCTTAAAAATTTAGACCTACAGACACAAAATATCTGGCACACCTGTGGTTTGTTTAGTCATGCATTTTATATGGAGGAATAAATATACTATTTCCCCTTTCCTCAGCAAAGAAGTTGGGCTCTTGCCATTCTAAATTAGTTAATATTATTAAATTTTTATTATGATTTAAGATAGGGATAAATTATCAACACCATTTTTAAAAAACAGAACAATCACTTTTATTTACAATTGTACTATACACAACAATGATACAAAGAATGCATTTAAATATCAGTTATTGTTAGTTTCATTATTTTCTGGTGCCTCCACCTCCACCTTATACCACAAATGCTTTGCTGTCAACCAGCTATAGGAGTTATCAAAGTGTAACACATCTGAAAAGAAAGTCAGGACATAGAATTAATCATAGATTTCATCTGAAGTACAAAAAATAATCTTACTGTAGGAAACTAAAAATTCCGTACAAAAGATGCTATGTTACGTGTTATATTACTAAAAATGATTAAAAATAGACATACTTAATACAACAAATGATAACTTTGGCAAAGGAATATATTTTTAGATATTCAAAAGTTGTGACATAAGCATATTGACTTTTTGTGTGAGTGGGGGGAGACCCATATTGAATTCAAGACTAGAAAAGGGAAGTTTCTTTTGAATTTCAGAACAATACTGCAAACCAAAAGATTTTTAGAAGAAGTTGGGTGGACATGTGCCCGACGCTACATCTATCGTTTATAAAGTATCTGGACATTTGCAACTCCTTTTATGCAGCGAAAGACAAAAGCCCAGCGGGTTGATGCCACTTATAAAGACAAGCGATTTTCATCTGGAAACTGTGACAGGTATTGGCTGTATGACATCATCTGAACGTCAGTAGCTGACTCCAACCATCCGACTACTGCAACTCACACATTTGTATACGTGTGTGTGGTAAGGGAGTGAAGAATATACATTTTGTATGACAAAAAATTCCTCATGGGGGGTTGTGACCCCCCCAAGGCTACGCCATTGGCGACGGCCATTTAATGAAAGGAGTTATCAATTATGTAATGTGATATCAGAATTCATCCTCTAGTTAGCATAAATCTGCTCTCAAATTCATCTCTTCCAAGTAGTAATGAAATTGCGAAGTAGTATGACCTTTGTCGTTCTTTGCCAGGAAAGTAAACTACATAAAAAGGTTTCTCTTTTGATTTTTCTTTTAGGGCTTTACGTTACTTTAAGACGTATAGTAACATACTTGTTATTTTTCTTGGTTCTGTTGAAATTCTGTTTGAAACAAAATAATTCATTTGAATTCTAAAAGATTCAGATAAACAGACACCGTGATGTAAAAACTGCTGAATACGGTATACGCAAAGGAATAAACGGATTGTTTTCTGAATCACCTGCAAGAGATTTCACTCAGTAATAAACTTCAGGTGTAATAATTCTATAAACGGTCGAAATCTAATTCTACTAGATTGTGGCGCACACAAGGGAAGGGTAAAAGGGGCCTGAGCCCCTCCCAAAAGAGAGATCAATTTTGCTTCGTAAAATCGTGTAATTTTTTTACATTTAAATATGTTAGAAGACTTTAAAAATTCTTATTTATAGCAGTTAAGACAACTAAATAAAAGCACAATAAAAGGGTGGTCACGATTAAAAAAAATCTGGAGTGACTCCACTCGACTTTCCGAACACTTACGATTAAGATCATTACCAAGCATTTAAATAAATTTTAATCGATGAATAATTCAAACATATATACCAAAGTGAAGCTCAATCGAATTTGCCGTTTAAACGCTAGCCCACTTTTAAGAATTTCTCCCTCTCCCCATATGCCATAATGTAAAAGAATTTTTTGTCGCAGCCCTGTAGAAAAACTATAACTCCTATACACATCAAAATCAATACCGGTCTTACGATGGTGGTTTATAACATATATACCCAATTAGAGCTCAATCGAATGTACCGTTTAAGTGTTATCACACTTTCAAGAATTTCCTCCCATAGGCCATAATGTAAGAGAAAACTTTGTTGTAGCCCTGTAGAAAAACTATAAGTCCTATACACACCAAAATCAATACCGGTCTTGCGACGGTGGTTTATAACATGTATATCCAATTTGAGCTGAATCGAATTCCCTGTTTAGGAACTATCGTGTTCACTCACATACACACACACATACATACATACATCTCGTAAAAATAGCATAAATGAAATCAGAAGACCTCAAAACGTGTCAATACACCAAAATCTCGCAGTCGAATTTTTTCATGATTACAATACTTTCCTTACATGGTACATGTTCGGAAAGTAAAAATCATTTTTACAGGTGGTTGGTGTCAAATCTTCATGAGCTGGGCGGATCCCCTCCAAGAGAAAGTCCTGTGTACGCCACTGACTGGTAATAATTTTTGAGCGAGTTGCACGATTATCGAAAGATGAGGCAATTCTATCAATTCAACGCTGGAAACGGAAGAGAATCTTCAGCAAAATGCTAGGTCCTGCGAGACTTTCAAATTCTAACTCTTGAAGACTAGTGAGTTTCACCCGCTAATATTAGCGGGAATGTATCTACTCTCGTACGCAATCCGTTACTCTAATCAAATATAATAATACTAAATCTTTTTACTGATTAATCTAAAAAGTTTGTCAAGTCCTATCATCCTAAATATTCCTCTTTAACCTTTAAAGCGCAAGCATTTTCACATCAATATAGATGAGCAGCTAAATAGACTGCTTAATGCTGAAAAAGTGCAGCCGTTGCCATCCATCCATTTCACTACCAACAACATGGCGGTCGATCGAATAGCTCATCTGGCGCCTCAGAGCTAGTTTTTTGACAAAGTTTTTGACACAGCTGGCTGTGCGGCTGCGCAGTCAGTTATGTGAGAAAACAGTTTTTCAGCATTGGGACCATTTAACACTATATATATATATATATATATATATATATATATATATTTTCGACTAACAGTGAAAGCGCTGAAATAAGACGGTTTCACGTCAAAAGGTTAAAAAGGTAATGTAGGATTGAAAATTATTTCTTTTTAAGAATTTAAATAGAACAAATAAATAATCAAAAGATAGAATTATTTCTAACATGGCAACATTTTATTTAGTTTTCAAAGAAAAGGCATTTTTCATGTTGATTCCAAGACTGACGACATGTGCCAGCATTGGAAATTGTTGAAGCGGCCCAGTCTGGAATCGGGACAGCAGGCCCTCTCTCAACGTTATTATTTAGATAACACTATAAATAGACGCAAATCATCACCGTTGGGAGAGAGGCAAATGTGAGAACACAGGTAGGGTAAAGCCTCTATTTGAAATTCGGAATAAGAACGAAGGATAAAGAATCTACCACCTGAGAAAATTCTGCATACTTTGCATAATGAATTTGGATAAATGCAACTATAATGGAGAGTACATTAGAGCTAAACACGTATATTTTAGTTTCTATAAAATGTAGGTATTAAACTGGAGCTCAGTAAACGGAATTTTAGTTCTCAGCGGTTTACAGGAATGGATGCGAGACGTAAAGTATGCTTACATTTCGTCTCGCAAAATATCAGATTGTAACGGAAGTTTTCCGCCAGATTTGCATGGGTCAGCTCATGCGGTACCGAGCGATTGACCTTATATATCAAGTATATGCGATGCTTAGCGCGACTAATGGACATATGGCACTAAAGTCTAACTCTTTTAGCTAGCTCTCGAGTGGATGAATATTTTTTCTCCTTCCACAAATTCTCGTTGGCGGGCCTCATCAGCATCAGTAAGCCGGCCAGAGCGCTCCGCTTCTTAAATGTCCTAGTCCTCGTTTTTGAGCTTTTGGTACCAAATCTTCACAGTGTCGTATGATACAACAGTAGTACCTTAAGCTGTACACATGATTCGGTGTCATTCTGTAGCTGACTTTTTGCAACAGAACTGAGAGTAAATGATGGTTCAATCTGGTATTGTGATAGTTCCATTTCAGACACCTTATATTTAATCATAACGATATTGTTTTACAGATTTCACAACACAGTGCTCTAAAACAAGTCTTTTTTTTTTAAATAACAAAAATCATTTAACAAAATATTGGCAAAGACACCAGCGTGAACTGTTTGTGCAGACAATACTTGCAGTGGCGGAAAACTTTCGTTACAACCTAATACGTAAATAATAATGTTAACCTTTTAACGCTCAGTGTCCTCGCCGTGAGGACACAAAACTCTGACGTTTTGACTGTTGTCAGTCGCGAAGAATATATTTGATTTCAGTAAAAATACTTGAGGGTGACATAATTACGCGAGAATTCTGTAGCACATGATTTCCCGTAAAAATTGTCGATAATTTGTAAAATTATGATTATTTTTAACAGCACTCGCATCTGCTGAAAACTAGAAGAATGCGATGGAAATACATTGATACTGAAGAACAACTGGATAGACTGCCCAATGCTGAAAAAAGGGCAGCCGTTGCCATCGCTCGATTTTCCCGTAAAAATGGTCAATTATTTCTAAGATTACCTCTTATGTTATTGTTGTTATGTTTACCTATTATGGTTAATTGTCGATTATTTGAAAGATTTAGATGATAAGACTTGTATGATTTGCACAGACTGGCTGTACGCGCACAGTCAGTCTGTGTCAAAAAATGGTGTCTAGATCTGTGGCACGCGATGAACGATTCGATCGAGAGCCATCTTGCAGGTAATTAAACCGAGCGATGGCAGCAGCTGCCCTCTTTTCAGCATTGGGAAATGGTTACGCTTCAAAGAGTTAAGAACGTCTGTCTCGTCTCGTCTCACATCCGCCTAGCCGTTCAGAATGTTAAATTATGCAGTAATTTCAGCATTCGCATATTTTCATACCTTCAAGTCGGGCCATTATAATTTAATCGTATTTCGCGAGCTCTACAAGCCAGCTGAGCTTCTGGAAACTATAGTCAGTGAATAATCATTGAATGGCAATTTATTATGTGTAACTTACATGTGCCAACTCGTTCACAGATAAAGTCGTTCTCTTCGGGAATTAATTGGCAGTCCACGCTTTCCAATGGGATGAGTTCTTCTAGCTCGTTCTTCTTGTGGCGGAAGAACAGTCCGAATTTAATGTTGTAGTCCTTGGTCCGGAACACATATTTCAGGACTGAACCGGCCTCCTTAATGTCCACAGGCACTTCAAAAGTCGATCTCTGGTGGATAGTCACGGGTTTCATGGTGGGGTCGTCTTCGCCACCTCTCTGTCGGTTTTGCTTCAAGTAATAGGAGGATGGTATTTTCGAGTCCCAGTTTATCTAAAAAGGGAAAATTATTCAGGTTAAAATCTTTACTAAGGCTTACCTTATGTATGTATATAATATCTGCAAGAGCCTGGAGCAGATTCATGAATGTCTCAAGGGATGGACGATAAAAGTATAAGAAGGAGTCGTCTTTCTGTTCCGTCTTCTCAATTATTATAGCGAACAGGTTAAACAGGGATTCAATAGTGAGTTAAACTTCCTAATAATATGATAGATTTTTATTTTATATACAAGGTCACCCAAAAAAGGTTCAATATATGGGCAGCTATTGTTTGGGCCATTCTCAAAATCGCGTCAAAATTTGCTAACTATCACCAAATTTGGCACCGAAAATGTTTCCTAAACAGCACCTAGCTTGGCGATATATATGTTTGATAAGAAATCGCTAAAACTAATACTGAAGTATCGTATTTCACTTTAAAATGAGTATAATTTAATGAACATACCAGGAAGTCATCTAATGACCACATAAGGTATAGATATATTATATGTTACTTTCTGATTCAAAACAAAACTCTGCATTTTAAAAGGTTTAAATAGATTTTTTTAAAGATAATGTTACGTTTAAAAAGTAAAAGATGCTCACCAGTGAAGGACATTTGGGATCTCCATCTGGATCCGTAAGCTCGCCGCCCATGAAAGCTGGAATTTGTTTCAGGTCCATTACACTGAAAAACTCATCTTTCCATTCATCTACAAATAACAAAAAAGTTTACAGCAACTAATTAATTAATATGTAGGTAATTTAAAGGCATAGGCAAGTAAAGAATATTTTTCTTTTTAAAATGCTTTATCTCGAACTAGATATTGACACGAATTCTTTCGAGGCTCATTTTAAAAGAGTAAATAAATAACAGAAAGTAAGTATAAAAATACGGACACAAGTATGCGCGGGCTAATTACACACACATGCAGGGAGAAAAAGGAAAAAAATATAAATGAATAGTTTATTAAAATAGTTTTGCATTTTAGTGTAAAAATTCAAAGACCAAAAAATGTATTTACACTAAAATTCAAAGTCCCTTGGCCTTCCTAATGCAAATCAAATCTTGCTGTAGCGTTATATTGGAATCTAAACCTGTTTCGGATCCATCTAAGTAGCTTATTTTTGTTTTAATACTGAATAAATAGCATAAAAATATGTACATGGAAAAGCTTAAGGATAAAGCTCGTTTTATTTTTAACTAGCTGCGTGCCCGTTCTTCGCACAGTAGGAAACGAAAATTTTCCTTACATGTGTAATTCGAAATTATTCGTGATGTGGAATTTAAAAAAAAAAAGAGCAACAATTATTTGACTCTTAATGTAAAGTTTGTGTCATGAGTACTAACCTGATCATTGCAGTATAATGACTCAAAAAACTACGTCAGTGTATTCACTATTAAAAAAGTGGAAAGCTTAATAGTTTGCAGAGAACTCCTGGCTTTCAAAATGTCTTATTTCTACATCATACTGTTTTTTAGGCTCAAGTTGTAGCATTAAATACCTAAGACACTACATGAAATGGAGCACCATTTATTTATTTCCGAAAATGTACCATATAAGGAAAGTATTGCAATCATGAAAAAAATTCGACTTCGAGATTTTGGTGTATTTACACGTTTTGAGGTCTTCTGAATTCATTTATGCTATTTTCAAGAGATGTTTTTAAAATAGCTGCGCACCGGCTCTTCATACGGGAAGAAAGGAATATTTTACTACTAAAATCATATCTGCATGTGACAAAACAGAATTTCATTTTTAAAAAAGTTCAAGTAATCCCCTCTGTTGAAATGACTGCGGGATATATTAACGCAAATTAGAATTACTTTTCGTTTAGTTGGTTGTAAGACAACCGTTGAAAACGGATAAACACTTTTAATTTCATGAAATATTTATTAACGTGGTACATTGCGATTTATTCATACTATCTTTACAAATCTAATAATACTACCTATTACGTACATTAATACTATCTATACTCGCTTCTCCCTCTTCAAGGCTCCCTTAAAAGAAACAGCTTAGATTATTTGGCCTCAATGGGATCTTTTGATTCTGTGGCGATTCTTTGCAATTTACGCATTAGCATAAATAATAATCATTTCACATAATGGTTGCCATTAAGGAAACTCTCCATATATATTTAATTTATACATAGTTTTATAAGATTGGCGTATTTAGCGCCGTAAACCATTTCATCTTACTGTGGGGAGAAAATATCCAAGGGGTGCCATTTTAAATATCCAATAGCGATATCTTTTATATCCTCCATAGTCCTGTCTCCTGAAAAACATCAAACTGTGTAATCTCGAGGAGCTACTTATTCCCATTTTAATTGTGACAGGGCGTTAGAGTTGCAGAGTTTACAAATTTCACACATTTTTTTTAATTTATGACGTCACTGTTTGACTGCCGTAAAGGATACCCCGGTAGATTAATTTCGGAGTTACTTTCGATATTTCGCATAATTGTTTTCAAACGGTATCATTAAAACTTTGCGTGACCTTTATGGAGGAACGTAATTCAACGTTAAAATAAAACTATACTCGCAACCTGCATGCGTATGTTAGGCAACGCCTGCGCTAAATTAAATGCCAAAAATAAAAATAATAAATAGAAAAATTTTAATATATCGCGCTTTGAAACGAACTTTGTAACTTTTAAAATGAACATTTTCAGCGCCGTGAAAACATTTCAATTTTTAAATAAGCACCGGATTAAAATACCACTTCTAATAATAATAATCGTGAATTTCTTAGTTTATTTCTACAGTAAATTTTAATCAAAATATCGTCTCCCTGTGTTGAAAATAGAGCTGGAATAAATGAGTTAAAATTATGGCGTAATTTTTAGGTATCTTAAAGCATTTGACGTCATAGATCCTCACTTGCGAATTGAAATTCTGATATCCCATTTAAAAACTCGATTGGTTGAAAAAACCCTTTTTTCTAATCCTTTCTGTGGCAACAGCCGAACATAAATTCTCGTGCCGTGATCGCAATGTAATGAATGGCGTAAGATCGCGTTGATGCTATTAAATTCTAAACATTAGGCTGCATTAAAATTCGTAAAAAATCATCTAATTTACATAATTTTTTCGTTTTTATTTTAAAAGAGGGAGAAAAGAATGTTTCACGATTTGTCAAAATATCTAAAAGTTATGACGGATAGAATTCAAGATGCGACAGTTTTAAAATTATTTTACGAAAAAAAATCGCGAAGCAGATGTTTAGTAAAAAAATTCCTAAAAATCGGTAAATCAGGTTAAGTATTCAGAACAAACTGTTTTTAAAAGAAAATTTTCTCCTCTATCCGATGATACAAATGCCGTTTTGCTGCGAGCGTAATTTCCGCCGTTATTACGAATTAGGTGAGAAAAAATGCCAAAAATCGCATAAAACATAAAATAAAAAAAAATCTAGGTCGAATTTTGAAAAAATCGCTTCGAGGTGCACAACTACATATTTACATCTTCCCGAATACCAAATTTGGTGTTTCTAGGTGTAGCCGTTTGTCCGTAACGCTGCAGACAGACACACACACACACCCACACACACACACACACACACACACACAGACACCTTCTTTTATAATAAGTAGAGATAATTGAAGTACGCATGTAGAAATGCAAAAGAAGACAGCTATCTCGAACCTTGAAGTTAGATCACCCATGAATATGTGGTGAATATTTAATACACATTGAAGAAGAAACCAAGACAAATTAGACTATTAAATAAATCTAAAAGTACATAATTTCGAATTTAAAACAGAATTCACTTACCAGTTCGATATATTCTTATTTTGCTTAGTGTGACTGAGTTTAAGAATGGTTTGAAGAGATTGAATATCCAGCTAAAGTAAGATGGTACTGAAAAGCAAAATATTAAAAGAAGTGAGTTGTCAGTATAACGAAACATAACAAAGTTTAACAAAAAGCATATATATGATATTAATATGGATAAGAGTGTTGTGGTAGTCAAAGACCTTCCATTTTATAGGGATTGTTAAGTTTGAATGTGTGTGTGTTATTAATTTTTACTTCCTTGTACGTAGTATAAGGAAGTAATGTGATCCCGAAAAATTTTGGGGGCCAAATTTCGACATAAAAACCGATTTTGACTACCTCTAAATTTAATTTAAAAACTTTTTTCGATGCATCTCATCGTAGGCTAGCATGCACGATCATATTAACGCGTCTGCAACTCATTTTGACCAGTGGCGAGTCTACTGTGGCCAGTTTTTCCATGCCGTCTGTACATACGTACGTACGTATGTATGTAACTCGCATATCTCAAAAACTATTGGTCGTAGAATGTTGAGATTTGATATTTAGGATTGTTCTATGATCTAGTTGTGCACCTCCCCTTTTGGTGGCAATCGAATGGATAGTTTATGTACAGGACCGCCCAAAAGATTCGAAATACATTACGCTCTATGGGCCGAAATTCATTAAACTCGCCTAACTCAAAAGCTATTAGGCGTAGAATGTCGAAACTTCATATTTTGGATAGTTGTAACATCTAGTTGTGCACCTCCCCTTTTGGTTCCATTCGACTGAATAGTTTATCTACAGGACCGCCCAAAAGATTCGAAATACATTACGCTCTATGGGCCGAAATTCATCAAAGCGTTTTTTAGAGGTATTGGGCTATTTCAAACGACTCAGAAGTGATATATGCTGTAAAGAGTTAGAAAATGAATTTCTCCATTAAAAAAACTGTCTTTATCATTTATAGTTCTGCTACAGGAACACTCAAAAGATTTCCAATACATTACGGTCAATAGCAATTTTAGGGGCATTCATCCATTTCAAGCATAATACCGTCCTACCACATAAGTTAGGTAATGGTCCGACCACGGTCACGTGCCTCCCTCAAGAACTATGCCAAAAGTCGCCAAGCTTGGCGACTTTTGGTGTACGTGTGTGCATATTTAACTCTCAAATCTCAAAAACTATTATGAAATTTCATATATAAGAATGTTGTAACATCTAGTTGTGCATCTCGATTTTTGGTTCCAATCTACTGGAGAGTTTATTTACAGGACCACCGAAAAGAATTTCAGTACCTTAATGTCTATGGACATCTTCATTATAATACAACTGTAGACAGTCATTGTTTGGTACATACCCAAAATCTCGCCGTCTGTCCTCGACCTTGGCGAGTTTTGGCGAAATATCGCCAAATTTGGCGATAGTCAGTCATTTGGTCCATGCCCAAAGTATCGCCATTTGTCATCGTTCTTGGCGAGTTTTGGCGAAATATCGCCAAATTTGGCGATAATCTGTCATTGTTTGGTTTATGCTTAAAATCTCGCCAAATGTCGTCGACATTGACGAGTTTCGCCGAAATATCGCCAAATTTGGCGCCAAAAATTATTTCCTATTTTGTATAACTCTAAAACTTTAACCAATAGATTTTTTAACTTTGTATTTAGAACTATTGTAATATCTAACTGTTTTCAATATCTTTTTTGACAGCAATCGAGTGAGAATTTATTTACATGGTGAGCCAAATGACTTTAAATACATTGAGGTGTATAGATGCATTCAATTCATTGAAAGTCTGGGGTCAATGACTCTTTTGGCTATCCCCAAAATCTCGCTGACTATCTCAAGTTTGTCGGCTTTTGGTGAAATATCGCCAAATAAAGTGTTAGAAGGAAATCTTTCAAATTGAACTCAGCTTGGCGATATCGAAATATTTGGCTAGAAATCGCTAAACCTTACTATTATTGATATTTTATCTCTTTCAAACAAATAAATTTAGAGGAAGTGCGTCGAAAATATTTTTGATCTAATGGACGTGCAAGGAAGTCATGTGTTGGACACATCAGATTTTTTACTTTAAATTAAGAACTAAGTACAGATATCTTTATAAAATGTGTGCATGCATATTTGCATTAACATAATGCTATATGATTATTAATAATAATAATGGTATCGAATAATTACCGTTGATGAGATATGCAGCCTTTAGCGTTTCTGGATAGTTGTCTTGATACATGTTGATGAGTTGAATTCCTGCATTGATGACTACAGAGAGAGAATTAAACTTTTATTTGTAGTCCCACAGTAAGATAAAGCAGCAAAAAAAAAAAAAAAACTGAATGAAAAACAATGTAAAAAATAGAGGCATATTTAGTAACACCAGTAGGGATGCCTGAGTTCACAATTCTTAATTTTTATTTAATGTACAATTAACATTAACTTACTAAATGCCGGAGTATAATTAAACGTTGTAACAATCTGTACAAATTAATTCAACAATATCGAATATATAAAAACCAAGAAATTTACTTTTAAATAAGGATTTCCTTACCAGATTTGTCGTAAAACTGTTTGAGATTAAAGCCATCGAAATCCAAGATGAATGTGGTTTTTTCATCTAATTTTCCGATTTTCTGAAAGAGAAAATTAACTATTAAGAATAAATTTAATCAAATAAAACAAAGTGAATTCAATATTGAATATAAAAAATTAGCTCATTAAAAAGTTTGTTCCTTCATTAGGCACGCCTACAAGAGGGGCATCTGCTTACGGATGGAAGGCGCCTTGGTCGAAGGACTTTTTAAGGGTTTCTAACGCGTATTCACGTTACATCTGGAGGAAATCGACCAAAACTCCAGACCGTGTGCATTAAAAAACAAATGCTTTGTACAGGTGCGGAAAAAAAGGCCCACTTGCTCTTTATTTCGCCATCGTTCGTCGTACAGCAAAGTTATATATACCATTCGTTTGCAAATAACGCGTACTTTAATTAACTATTAATTTAATTTGCATAAGGGGCCGTCTTCATATTTAATTCTGCATCAACTTCGTTTTTCTCAATGGCAACCCCATATTTTGACTTTAAACGAAAGAAAACCTTCAAATTACCCTGAATATAAATTTTCACCAATTTTCTACGATAATTTCCGGAGATATTGCGAATTCATTTTGCTCGTTTTTAAGGGACTTTCTGCAAATTGAAAAACGCTATTTGTAGGTTCCGAACTTTTCGCCTTTCAATTATTGCGCTCGCGAGAATTAAAAGAAATTAATATTATTTTCAAGGAAAATATTGTTCCCATCTCTCTTAAAGTTTTTTGTACTGAGAATATCAAGGGTAGAATAGAATATTTAGTTTGTGGTCCAAATGACCCGTGAGTTCATAACTTCCTTGGTTCGTACACATGATTTAAGGGGAAAATGCAAAATGACTGCTAAGGATTTTGAAAATCTTTGTAATTTTGAAATTGTTATTCATTGTTTCCCTTGATGTTTCTCTTAGACAGCTGAAATGTTGGCAGGAGTTAGAGGCTGCTCCCTGCTCTTTTGGCTACAAGCATGAATATTGCTCAACTCAGCTATGGTTGAACTTAAAGAATGGTTTCATGATTGGAATTTCATGTAAAAAATGCAATTACTTTTTTGCCGACCCAATATTATCACTGTATTTGTTATTTCACTTTCTTCATTTAATACTATCGCTTGCAATGTGCAATATTCTTAAGACTTTTGGCGGTATTTTAATTTATAGTTAGATGAAAATTTTTTTACAGAAAAACGTGATTTTGAATGTTTGATAAAGTATGGGGAATTCCAAAGACCTAATGTTTCCGATATTAAAAAAAGGTCACATTCATGCCTGGAAAATTGAGGATGTTAGTTTTTCAGAAATAGGACGTTGTATTAGAAGACATAAATCTACTGCATCTAATTCTATAGCTGGAAAATATTTTATTTGGGGGAATATGGTAACGGACGCAACAATACACGCTTTATAGAATCCCCAACAAACTGTAAAAACCTCTAATTTATTTGCTTCAAAATTTGATATTTTTAATACTGGTATCTTTTACTGTGTTTTTGCCCAAAATAAATCTAATTTACATTTATTTTATGCAATTTTCAAAAAATTTTCACTTAATAAATTTATATATGGTCCCTTAACTCATGAAAATAACACATTTTATTTAATATAAATTAAACTACTGAACGTAAAAATTTGAAATTTTGCACAGCCATGTAATATTAATTGCTGCATATATTTCCACCGAAATTTGGTTAGGTCGCTATTCATAATTTTTTTAAATATTAATTTAATAATTCATAATTCATATTAATGATTTATTAAAAATCATAATAACATTAAATTATGTTTGGGTCGTTTATTTCTAATAGTACGAATAAAAATCAGCTTCTTACTACCAATATTATATGAGATATGAATTGAAGTATGAAAAAATATTTTAACATAGGGGGAGGGGGATTTTGGGTGCTCATAACTCACTCATTTTCTGTCCAAATTTATTGAAAATTGGTGTCCGGGGTTAAAATGAGCTAAATTTTTGAAATATGAAGTGAAATCTAGGGGTTGCTATTGAGAAAAAAAAAGTTGTAGCGAATTTTAATATGTAGATGGCCCCTTATGCAATTTTTATGCATAGCAAATTAAAGTGTGCGTCAATCGTAAACGATTGGTATCTGTAACTTTGCTGTGCGACGAACGACGGCCGAAAAATGTACAAGTGGGCCTTTTTTTTTCCGCAGCTGTACAATAAAGTTTTTTTTTTTTTTGGACAGTAACAGAGTTTTGTTATGTCGACAACAGTAAAAGTATTCTAAAAAAAATAATTTGAATTTTTCAGTTTTCAAATTAATAGACAGTTTTCTAGCACAAAGATTTAATTTACATAAAATTTACATCCAAAAGAGCGCGCAGATAGAGATACTTATATTTTTACAGAAAAATAATTAAATATAAATAAATACATAAAATAATAAAAATAGTATTAATAGTTTTATTTCAGTTCTTAAAGAATTTTAAAATGTTTCTCATAAAATTGCCACAAACTAGAAAGCATCTTTGTTTAAAGCACACATAAGAGTATAAAATGAAGGTAACTTTACGAACCTTGTTTTTAAATTTAATTTCATGAATTCGTTATCTGACACAAAAACATATGGTAGATTATTTGATTAAGAAACTAAACTGAAGCTTTTTAGAAAAGGCACTATTATAAAAATTATTAAGTTTTCACCCGTTATAAAATACATAAATGAAAATTAATCTGAATAAAGCAGGTTGACTTCGTAGGTATCACAACTGCGGTTTCACCCTCAATGTAATATTTTGTAGCAAAATATTTATAAAACAGCAATCAGTCAGGACAGTAGGTCCAAGATACTGAGGAATTGCTGTATGAAAATGACGTATGCTTATAGATATGTTTGATATGTCAGATGAAATTTTGTCCTTTAGATGTCCTTTAGTTGCCAAAGTTTGGATGACAATTCGGAAAGAAAATTTTAAGTGTGAATGAAATAAAAGATGTGACATTTAATGGGAACATTCTTATTGTCATTCTAAATGAAACTGCTTATGACTATGCTATAGATATTTATTATATTGGGACCATTTTTGAAAACTTATTAAAGAATCTAAAACAGTTTCACTTTGGAAAGAAAAAAAATAATTATTTTTTTTAAAAAACACAATCTGGCCTATGATGGAGTTTACAAGGCAGGATACTTTATTCAGTTTGCATACGTATTTGTAAGGGAAATTATCTCACAATCAATACATTTTGCATGCTAACTATATTGAGTCAATTTTATCAACCAATGGAACGAAACTTGTCTTTTAACTGCAGCAAGCAATGTAAAAATAGTCTGCGTGGCCGAAATCTTTTAGGTGTGATGGCTTTTTTATTCCTTCTTGACCTGCAACATTTTACAATTCTACTAAATTGATGTTTTCATGCGTAGTCCTAAACTACTCTTTGCAAATGAGAGCCAAAAAAATACAAAAGCTTCATACAATTGTATAATAGTTAAGAAACCTGCATTATTTATTTATTTATTTCGTATATTGGATCTTAGTTTTGGAATCGTATATATGTTTCTACTCTATGAGTATTGATTCTATTTTTTACTTAAGTTTGTTCATTAATACAGCCAGAAATTCTGAAATCGCATATTATTTTATAAAATACATTTTAGGAATATTTGTTTATGAATGACAGTTTTGAGGAATCTAACTGCGTCAATCACATTTCTGGAATACGTATATGTATCTCTACTCTATAAATATTGGTTCTAGTTTTTACTTAACACGTCCATTAATATAGCAATAAATTCTGAAATTACGTATTATTTTATAAAATGCATTGTAAGAAATAATTTTTAGGGATGATAATTTATGAAAGTGTGTCCCGTCACACGCGTGATGTATGATTGTAGAAATCAAAGATTGACAGAATTTGTCACAGCCTGTCATACTTGTCGAAATGTAAAATTTTGATAAAATTAGCTTGTCAATAATATAAAACAGATTTTGAGCTGCAAAATATGTATTTCGATAATCAGCACATTAATTCGCAAAAAAAGAAGGAAAAAAAAAATACGAATGTAGAAAGATTTTGTTACTGCCACCAAAGATTTCGCTACTCATGAACCGCTGCTTAAAAGAAAAGAATACTTTTAAACAGATTTAATATTTTGAAACAGTTGCAGAAAAACGCTCATACGCAGCTACCCCGAGGCATACATGGGGGTTATCATTAAACTTGATCCCTACAAACAAGATCCTACAGCTAAAACCGGTACGGACTGTAACCAAATTTGGTATGTAGACTATACATGAGATTCGCTCGTGGAATTTTGAAAAAAATAGTTCAAAAATATGCAATAGGTGGCATTTTGCATGGAAAAACAGCAAATGTAACAATGGAAATGGCTTGTTCGAAACATGGATATAATTTTGACATTTATTCAATGGTTTCTGAGCGTTTATCAACTAATTTGGGACAATATTTGGGCTGAATTCATTATGCAAAGCACCACCTAGTGTACATTTTCGCAACTAATTTTTTTAATAAATTGCCTTGAGGGTATTTTATTTACAGTCCGTATGATAAATTGGTGGCAATTGGCAGCCCCCCCCCGTTTCAGCTACAGAATGCTCTTTATAGGGGAAGTTTAATTATAACCATCCTATATATATTGATTGAGTATACAAATTGACAAACACATATAAAAACCAAATGCCTCTCCGCCTTTAATTTTCCTGGGAAAATGCTAAAAATATGTCATTACTTAAAAAAGAATTTTTTATTACATTTTTTTTATTTTAAAGCTTTTAAAAATATTTTTTAATGTATGAAAAATATAACACTAATTTTCAATAGCGTTAGTACTTAAACATGACACCTAATGAACAATTTAAAGCATTAATACTTAATAATATAAACGAATATACATCGAAACATAGAAAATTATTTAAATATTTATTTATTAATAGTTCATAAAATTGCAAGCAAATGCATCAATGTGCAGTTTAGTATAAATGTTACCCATGAACACAACAAAAAATATCCTAAAATATACAATTTACCTTCTTTTTGTCTTGTATCATTTTAAGGTCATGTTCCAAAAAGTAGATCAAAAGTTTGAAGAGATCCACAATTCTTAATGAGTAGACGTAACCTGTAAAAAAATAATGATTTAGAATAAGTACAATAGCATTTCCGTAGTGTCATAGAGCATCTGAAATTTTATAGCGATACACTAGTGCGCTGGTGAAAACACACAAGCTATGTAGAATTACAAAGCTCACCTCAACATTTGTAAAAGGGACTAAATTTAAAGATATCTTGTTCTTATTTTGTACGCTCTTTAAATAAAATCAAAATCTGTGTGTGTTTTGAAAAAGAGGCATAGGTTTTATCTTGTGAAAACAATAGACCAAACCAACGTATGGAAAATTCAGCAACTAACAAGAACATTTAGAATATGATCATATAAGCTTATTTAAATTGCGTAACTTACCATGTTAATTACTTTACATGGAAATTAACTTTATAAAAGGTTTCTTTACTTAAACTAAAATCAGTGACACAACAGATCATGTGAGGGCTAAGGCCTGCAAATGTCAAGTTGCGCCTTCTCGATTGTGGGCCCTGGAGTGCAAAAACCATATGCCAGCGGTCAGCCCGTGGGACCCTTAGATTTTAGTTCCCGGTGGTACTCGTTTTATCGATACACCCAAGGACTGAAAGGCTAAGTTCACCTTGTCCAGGCCGTGGATCGAAATTTGAACTTGTAGCATCACAGTGCAATACGCTAACCACTACGACTGCGTTATTTACTGGGCTCACATTTGTTGATTCAATCAAATTTTTCTTAATCCACTTTAAAATTATTTTTCACAAAAAAAAAATTTATTCACAAAACTTGATTAGATAACAACTTTATTTGAAAATAAAAATTTAAGTAGAAGCGAACGTAAAGTAATAATTTTAAATGAAATATAGTTTTGGCAAGGTACAACAAAAAAAGAAATTTTTTTACATGCATTGTTTAAGAAATAATCCATGTACTTCGATCAAAGTTTTGAAAATAAATTACCTTTATAATCACATAAGCCAGCCATAAACAATCTGACGACACTGTTTTCTTTGTCAAAACCAAGACAGGTGGTGATAGGAAATTTCTGATATACCTGCAAAAATAAATTAATCAGTAAAAAAAGAAGACTGTATATAGCCCAATTTATTATAAATGCCAGAATTTCTAACCGTTCAGGTAGATATAAGCAATAGTTTCGATAAGGAAATTTTAGGATAGTTGAATTTTATACTGTTATTATAGTTTAGCTACTACGGATATTTTAGTTAAGGTACACATGTAACATCTACATCGATTGTGTTTTTTTTTTTTCTAATGCTACTGCCGCTTAATAACTGACTCTACATCTTCTGTGATTTAAATTAAGTTTGATTATTAGTTTAAAATATTGTATATTGAATTCCAGTACAAAATACTTTTTTTATTATTTACTTTTCAAAAAAAAAAGAAAGAAAAAAAAAAAAAAAAGAAGAAGAAGAAAGAAAGAACAAACCTCAGGAAGCTCGTAAGCAGATGTCAAAATGGCATCAGCTCCCATTTTCTTGCGAAATTTGAAACTCTAAAAGGGAAAATAACATCACATTAGTGACATGTTCATTTAATCATGCACTCAACATTTAATACCGTAAATGCTGGCGTATAACGCGCACCCATAATTTTAAACTTCATTTTTTAATTTTTATGTATATCCTCCGTATAACGCGCACCCTTTACTTTGCAATCACAGACTTGCCCTATGGAATCCAGAAAGTCGTTTACTTTGGGATATGTTCAGATCGCATTTAACGGATAACACAAAGAAATTAATGAAAGAGTGTAACACATACATGGCAGTTATTCCAGGCGGATTAACGCCATTAGTTCAACCTTTAGATGTGTGTATTAATAAACCATTCGAAGGAAATTTAAAACGATTTTGGAATACGTGGATGTTGGAAGGAGGTAAAACATTTACGAAAGTAGGTGAAATGCGTCATGCCAGTCTATAAATAGTGTGTGAGTGGATAATACAAGCATGGGATGAAATTAAACCTGACATAATTAAAAGGTCATTTAAAAAATGTAGTATATCGAACAATCTAGATGGAACGAATAACTATTTATTTATGGATCAGAGTAACAGTGATAGTGAAGATGAAACTGAATTTGATCATGTGCCTGAAAATATAACGGAAGATGAATATGATGAACTTTTTATGCTGTCCGATAATGAAAATTGAAGTTCATAAGGTATGTCATTTCTTTTAAATAAACAACATTCAGGTACATGTAGAAATCTCATTTTTTTATGCTTATCTTTTTCTTATTTTTAAATTTATCATTTTTATAACCGGCGTATAACGCGCACCCTTAAATTTCGACCTTATTTTTTTGTATGAAAAGTGCGCGTTATACGCCGGAATTTACGGTAAGTACATTAATCTCGGAACTTTTTATATGGTTCATAATAAAAGTTATAGCCTCACTCTCAAAATTATAAATAATGAATTCAAAAGCTATCTCGTTTATTTTTTTAAATACAGTAACAGCTATTTCTGCGTTAAGTAACTTCTCTAAAGCACGACTTTAATGGCATTAAACAACCACATTGCATTTATTAAAAAAGTATCACACTTTTTTATGCCTGAAAGTTTTTATTTCGGATTTTTTTTTTTTGGTCTTATTCATGTATTTTAATTTAATTTACAATATTACAGAATCTCTTGAATAAAACTAAAATCGACACGGAACTTTAGAACAGGAATTTTCTAAAACCTAACCTGTTTGACACTAAGAAAATGTGCAGTAAGCTTTCATGTATCATTCAACTTTTTTAAATTAAATAAATAAATAAATAGAACTTCATTCCAAAGATGACATCTTCTCGACATGCATGTCTACTAACAACAGAACTTATATTTCAATTTGTACCTTATTTACTGAAAGTTGAATTCTTTATAAATTAAGTGAAACTTTTTTCTTTAATAATTAATAATAATAATGATAATAAATTAAAATATCAAGGGAAAACTGATTTTATGTAGTTCTGTATGTTAGCAAATATATTTATACAACTATTCTTTGATTAAATATTTTAGAATTTAAAAGAAAAAATTCTTTAAGGTGGCTGAAATATTTTCTATTTTTTCAAAGCTGTGAAACCGGCTTTTTTTAATCGTCTATCCTTGACTGTAAAGAGACACTGTCTGTATGATTACATCGGCAAAATGCTTGTCAAAGTCCATTAACCCTTTGAGGCGCAACCCTTTTCCATTGCTGAAAAAAGGGCAGCCGTTGCCATCGCTTGAATTAACTAACAGCAAGATGGCGGAAGATCGAAACGTTCATCGCGTGCCACAGATCTAGAGACCTTTTTTGACGACAGCTGGCATGTCGTCAAAAAAGGGTCTCTAGATCTGTGGCACGCGATGAACGTTTCGATCGTCCGCCATCTTACTGGTAGTTAAGTCGAGCGATGGCAACGGCTGCCCTTTTTTCAGCAATGGGCAATCGATCCAGCTGTTTTCGCATTCAAAAAGTATCACACTTTTTTATGCCTGAAAGTTTCTATTTCGGATTTTTTTTTTGGTCTTATTCATGTATTTTAATTTAATTTACAATATTACAGAATCTCTTGAATAAAACTAAAATCGACACGGAACTTTAGAACAGGAATTTTCTAAAGTTCCAAGTTTTCTAAAGTTTTCTAAAGTTCTTTTTTCCAGCCTGCGCTGTTAAAAAATAAGTGACAATTTTTTTTACGGGAAATGACGTGCTAAAAAGTAAAGGATTCTGGTAGAGCTATGTCACCCGCAACTATTTTTATAGAAATCAAATTTATTCTTCGTGACTGGCAACAGTCGAAACGTCAGAGTTTTTTATCCCAGAGCGGGAACACTGCGCGTTAAAGGGTTAAAAATATTTTGAACTGTTTATTTGACATTTTTGAAATACATTCGTTATTTTTGAAAATGTATCCATAATTAATACTCCTGTACAGAGATCTTTAGCTTCTATTGCTTACATTTTAACCATATTGTTTAAGACAACATTAAGAAGATCTAATCTTACATTTACAGTAACAAAAGTGTGTAAACTGTTTTGATTGTACTGAAGAATAGAACTTACCTCTCGGATCATCCTTTCGGCCTTGGCAACGTCGAAGTCCCTGGCTGTGGAAATAAATTTTTTTCATGAATAAATGCATCAAGAGTACATTGAGAATTTTTTCACTAAGTTCTGTGCTGCACAGAAAGGAACAATAAGAATTATGTCTACAGTAATTTAATTTTCAACTTAAGGGGCTGTCCTTAAATGGTGTCACACCTTTTTTTTTCAATGTTTTTGACACAACCCTTTTGTCACAAAGTGTCACGCTTCATTACATTTCCTCCTTCTCAATTGTCATAAGTACATAAAAGTAAAGTTGCTATATTACATAAAAGTAATAAAAGTGCTATATTACATAAAAGTAAAGTTGAATCCAGAAAAAAAGCAGCACTGCGTTGCAGATCAAATTTCAAATTTTAAACGTATAATTATGTGTTTTAATGACATTTGTGACATTTAAATATTTACTTCATGAACAGAAAACATTCTAACGCCGATTGAAAATTTTTTAGTCTGAATATTAATTTTACTTTAACGGAATAGCAATTTCATTTAACTGGTCATATTGATTATACAAACATTTATAAATTATATACATATTCATAAACTAGAAATTACTTGGAATCATTTGTTTTTCAAAATTTAATCAGCTGATTTTAAACATTTTTATTTTCACCAAAATCCGTGATGCTAAAATTCTTTCTCCCCCTTCAAGCGTGACATCATTTGTGGACGACACCTTAGCAACTATGTAAATATATAAATATTCCGGCATTATTAAAAAAATACAGTTTCAAAGCAGAACTAAAACATTAACTATTTATTTATCTTTGTAAGAATCACCTTGCTTAAGTTCAACGTTGGCCCAGCAGTGCACTCAAAGACCCATGCTGAGAAATATCGCTATGCACAAAAAATAATTTTCACCAATGCGTCTTTGTAATGATATACGTTAAGGTATTTTACTACGCATAAAAAGTAGATTTTGTTCAAAACTCTCATCTTGGTTGTATTATCTTAAAATACATTCTCTAATATTCTAAAACTGATTTTCATTCTACGTAGTTGTATTGTGTGTATTAAGGCAAATGTGCACGAGGGGTATCTGCCTAGGATGGAGTGTGCCTTGGTTGGAGGACTTTCTAAGAGTTTCTAATGCGTATTCACGCTACATCTGGTGAAAATCATTCTACGTAGAGGACAACGCAAGCTTTACGCATTTAAAAAGATGATGTCTTCAAAGCATTGAAAATTAATACTTGAAATGGATTTTTTGAAGATTAAAATGTATTTCATAGTTCCCCTGTATGGGAAAATATCATTTCTCACATGAACTAATAACAGTTAAGGGATTTAATGTACGTACGTCTTTCAGAAAATAAAACGACTTTTACGAGTTTTGAGAAATATTGTTGGTTTAGTAATGTAACTCTTGTGCTTGTGCAGAGACATGGGATTTTATATCCCGAATCCCTAATGTATCGCGTAACTGGTATATTTTCATAGACTACTTACAAATTGTATGGATTTTAAAAGGACAAGTTTAAAATCGCGAAAAATGTTTTTAAAAATATTTTGGAAGGTACTCCAAGCAGGTTATTTTACATCTAGATCTTACAAAGAGCAATATTTTGTAAGATTCAAAAGAGAAAAACATTTAAAATATAAATTCAAGATTACTAGAGAGAGGCCAGAACTTTGACAGTGTGAAATCTCAAAAGGTTCTTAAGAAGATAAGGAAGACTATTCTCAGCAAATGTTTAAAAACGTAAACTCGAATGAACACATTTCTTATTTTTTAACTAGGAAAAGGGTAGTGGACGTATTCCATTGTAAATTCTCACCTTTTAACCATCGTAGTAGGTAATCGTCGTCGTGATGAGGTTGCAGTATGTCTTGTAATACTTTTCGAAACTGCAATTAAAAGCATTATCATCAGTAAAGCAATCGAGATCATGACCAAAGCTGTTCATTAAAGTTTAAAGAAACATAAAACGTGCATACATTAAACACTGTTATAAATATAAGTTCAACGTTTCAACAAATAACCGGTGAAATCAGAGAATTACAAGCAATGTCATATACGCTGAACCGTGTTAATGGTTCACCCAAAAATGTCATATAAAAGATAAGTGTCGATTGAACCGAGATTTCTGTTCAACTGTGAAAAACAGAGTTTTCGAAAAAAAAAAAAAAAACTTTCAAAAATGGAAGAAAGAACATTTGTTAAAAAATATAGGCTGTGTTAAGGAGCTACCACATTTGACATCGAATAAACACGTTTGACAGCAATGGCTATCTACATTCATTTAAAAGAGAACAGAAATTGATTATAGCTCATCAATATTTTTGAGTTGCTATTACTTTTCTATCGCGTGTAAAATACCAGAGCTCAATATTCTATTTTTTACAAGAAAATTTTTTATTGCAAAATGAGATAAAACAATGCTATATATAATTTGTTTTTGCAAAAAAATTCTGTCAGTCGTGGCTTAGTTGTCAAAGCTCGATCGTTTGAACCAGTCATTGTGAGTTTGAGTCCCGAGTAGAACTGCTTTTTCCTTTTCTCCAAGTAGTGTGTATTAATTTTGCTATATAATGGTAATTGAGGAAGCACCGCTAAAATTGTGAATCTTAGCACCACATTTTTCAAAATACCGGTCGCAGCTAAATTAGCACCGGAATTTCGGTGAAACGTTGAACTATATTTTTAAGAGTGAGCAGATTAAGCACAGCTTTTTTAAATTCCCATTTATTTCCAAATAGCAAAAATCTCAGTACTGAAACAATCAGTTGTAAACGCCTATATTTAATAACGATACATCAGGGATGGAGGAGACTGAAGTCGAGGCCAAATGCCAATCCTAATGCAAAAATTCTCGTTTAGGAAACATTCTCTTAAATTTTTCTGTAACAGTACTATTATTTTTTTTAAACAAAATGTATATTTTCTGTTTATCAGATCCTTACTTTTATTAAAAACTTTAACGTTTGTAACATCTTTCAAGCAATATGATGTTTTCCAGGTTACAACTTTGATGTTTTAAATGACACGCTTTGAACCGCTTATTTCTTTGAAAGTGATGTAACTCCATTTTTAACAAAAAAGTTCGTTAATGATAACTATAAATCCAATCTGGTATGAGGTTTTTGCCTACAAACATCCCCCTCAAGGGGAAAAAAAAGAACATCTTTTCAATATAAATATACGTAGTTAATGAAATCACGTATCATTCAAATACAAAATCCGAAATATCTTCAATATAAAAGGGACTGACACCGCTTTGAAAGAAAACGGCTCATTTGTGTGCGTGTTAAAAAATATAAATGGTATTTCACAATGCGAAATTTTCAATTACGCTAGGTTTCTTGGAACTCATATCTGGCTTAAGTAAAGACTGCACTGTAACACTCTTTCTAAAAATTACTATGTTTTTATGACTCTGTCGCGGTAATTTTTCACCGTTTTAATAATATCAAGACTGCATCAGTTTGGCATTAACAGATAGTATTATCATTACTAAACTACTAGTTTACTGTTTACCAGAGGTATTATCTTCAGATAAAATAATTCTCCCCCCTCCCCCACCATTCTTTTTTTTTTTCACATTAAAAAAAAATAGTTTTCTCTGTTTTCAAGAAGCTCGGACCGTTGCAGTAAGGCTCGATTGAGCCACACTGAGAAAGTAACCCACTCGTTTTTCTTTCTTTATTATTATATCTCACTTCCAGTTTCGTGTTAAAATTGGTAGAATTAATAAAAATAAAAATTTAATTGTTTTGGATAATAGTGAACAAAAAATTAAAAAAAAAACACCCACAAATGGCAATATTAGGCGTCAAAACCCAATTTAACATTTCTTCTTATAAAAACATAATTCAGACGGATTCACACCTCAAATTTTTATGCATGAGCTATTTCTTCTTCTCAGTACAGTAATCCGAAACCTTGGACGTGGTCATAAGACGAGATATGAGCTCAACCTCCATTTAAATTTCTACGCTTTTTAACGCGAGATTTTGTCTCTTTCTATTTTTAACCTTCCCCTTACACCCGCTTCTCGAAAAGTTTATCTGTCCACATGCTTGGCTGGAACAAATGCTAAAACACAGTGCAGTTTTTACATTCCTGACAGTGGATGATCCTACATGCCTCACATTTTACTTTTAATATACCACCATTATTATTTTTTAAAATATTTCATATCTCTCTTTTTTAAAATTACCATACCGTTGAGCTATGTTCTTGTACATCATTTTTCCCCCGTTAAAAATGAGCTAAGGTCATTATTTTGACAAGGCAGCACATTAAAAATCAGCTCGTGTGCATACTTATTCGGCTTTCAACTAGGTCAGACATATGAATATGTGTCAAGAGATTGTAAGGGCTATTTTTCAACATTTGTTGTAAGCACCATGTTGAAATAAAGCTAATTTAAATTCTTTTCTCTTTTACTTAACTGTGTTTTATGTTTAACTAGCTGAGTGCCCGTTCTTCGCAGGGTAGTAAACGAAAATATTCCAAACATGTGTAATCCCAATTAATTCTAGTGGTGTGAAATCTAAAATAAAAACAAAATAATTTGACTCTGGATGTAAAGTTTGCATCATGAGTACTAACCTGGCATCATTGCAATTTAATGTCTCAATAAACTATGCCAGTATCATTCGCGATCAGAAAAGTAAAAAGCTTAGCGGTTTGAAGAGAACTCCTGACTTTCAAAATGTGTTATTTCTACATCATACTGTTTTCTAGGTTGAGGTTGTAGTATTAAATACCTCAGACACTACATGAAATGGACAACCGTTTATTTTAAAATAACTGCGCACCCGCTCTTCATACGGGAAGAAACGAATATTTTACTAAAATCATATCTGCGTTTGACAAAACAGAATTTAATTTTTAAAAAAGTTCAAGTAATGTCCTCGAAATTACTGCGGGATGTATCAACGCAAATTAGAATTACTTATCGTTCAGCTGGCTGTAAAACAACCCTTGAAAAAGGATAAACAGAACACTTTTAATTTCATGAAATATTTATTAACGTGGTATATTGTGATTTATTCATATTATCCTTACAAATCTACTAATATTACCTATTACGTATATCAACACTATCTATCTTCCTTCTCCTTCAAGGCTACATTAAAATAAACAGATTATTTTGTACCAATGGTAGCTTCTTATCCTATGGTGATTCTTTGCAATTTACGCATTAGCAGAAACAATTATCATTTCACATAATGGTTGCAATTAAGGAAGCTCTCTATATATATTTAATTTATGCATAGTTTTGTAAGATTTGCGTATTTAGCACCGCAAAACATTTCATCTCAACTTGGTGGAAAATATCCAAGCGGTGCCGTTTTAAATATCCATATATCCAATACAGCGATATCTTATAAATCCTCCATGGTTCTGTCTCCTTAAAAGCATCAAAATGTGTAATCTCGAGAAGCTATTTAGAATCGCTTTAATTGTGACAGAACGCAGTTGAAGAGTTTGCAAATTTCACGCATTTTTTTTTTATTTATGACGTCACAGTTCAGCTGCCGTAAAAGATACCCCGGTTGGTTGAGGGAGTTAATTTAGATTTTTCGCACAGTAGTTTTCAAACGGTATCTTATTAAAACTTACAAAGACGTTGAAAATTTTTTTTTCTTTATAAAGTACCCCTTTGGAGGAACGTAATCCAACGTTAAAATAAAACTATACTCGCAACATGCATATGTTAGAAAACCTATAAACATTTTTAAATAAGCAACGGATTAAAATGCCACTAATAATAATAATAATCGCTATTTATATTCGCTATAGCTGTGACAGGACGTTAGAGTTGCAGAGTTTACAAATTTCACGCATTTTTTTTTTATTTATGACGTCACTGTTTAACTGCCGTAAAAGATACTCCGGTTGGTTGAGAGAGTTAATTTGATATTTCGCTCAGTAGCTTTCAAACGGTATCATATTAAAATTTACAACGACATTGAAAACTTTATTTGCTTTATATAGTAATAGGACACTATGGAGGAACGTAATCCAACATTAAAATAAAACTATACTCGCATATATATGCCTGCGACATAATTAAATGCGGGAAAAAGTAATAGAACAATTTTAATATATCGCGTTTTAAAACAAACTTTGTGACTTTTAAAATGATCATATTCAGTTGCGTTAACACATTTCAAATTTTAATTGCAACAGATTAAAATACCACTGATAATAATAATAATCATGAATTTCTCAGTTTATTTTTAAAGTAAGTTTTAATCAAAATATCGCCTCCTTGTGTTAAAAAAAAAGAGCAGGGATAAAATTGTGGCGTAATTTTTAGGTATCGTAAAGCATTTGACGTCATAGATCCTCACTTGCGAATTGAAATTCCGATATCCTATCTTAAAAACTCCATTGGTTGTAAAAAAACCTTTTTTCTAATCCTTTTTGTGGCAGCAACCCAACATAAATTCTCCTGCCATGATCACAATGTAATGAATGGCTAAGATCGCGTTGATGCTATTAAATTCTAAACATTAGGTTGCATTAAAATTCGTAAAAAATCATCTAATTGACATAATTTTTTTGTTTTCATATTAAAAGAGGGAGAAAAAAATGTTTCACCATTTGTGAAAATATCAAAAAGTTATGACGGATAGAATTCAAGATGCGGCAGTTTTAAAATTATTTTACGAAAAATTCGTCAAAACAGATACTTAGTAAAAAAAATTCCTAAAAATCAGTAAATCATGTTACGTATTCTGAACAAACTGTTTTTAAAAGAAAATTTTCTCCTCTATCCGATGATACAACTGCCGTTTTGCTGCGAACGTAATTTCCGCCGCTATTACGAATTAGGTGAGAAAAAACGCCAAAAATCGCATAAAACATAAAATAAAACAAAATTCTAGGTCGAATTTTGAAAAAATCGCTTCGAGGTGCACAACTACATGTATAGATCTTCCCGAGTACCAAATTTGGTGTTTCTAGGTATAGCCGTTTGTACGTAACGCTGCCGACAGACACACAGACAGACACCTTCTTTTATAATAAGTAGAGATTAACTAGATGAGCTTTATCATAGTTCTATTTTTAAAACAGGTGCAGTGAAATGGCCTTTATGGCCTGTAAATAATTTCTGAAATATTTAAACCATTATAGTAAAAACATTAAGAGGAGCAAACATAGAAAAAACATTAACATAAATGCCATGTTAACAAGAAGATTCTTGCTGTGTTTTAAATTTTCTAAAAAACATGTACTTCATTTAGGTGGGGCTCTAACGCACTCTTCATTCTGTCCTCATAGCACATAACGGGAAAGAATTGTATAGTGCAGGTTGAAAAGCTTAAAACTGCTGGATGTGAAAGACAACCAATTTTTTAAAGTTATTCTCAGAGTAGCCAAACTATAATTTTCAGACTCACTGAAATTCCCCGTCATTTACTGTTAGAAATCATGGAATCTGCCATATTAATTTTTTAAGTTCCCTGATGTTTATACTATTTTGAGTTAACCTTTCACATAAACTTGGTCAACTAATGTTTGCTGAAGATATTATAAACTTAAAAGTGCTTGATCAGAGAACTGAGGAAGGGAATGGGGTGCAAAACAGCATTTTGGTGGACTAACTTCACGAAATGCAGAGCAATTAGCAGACCAGTATTAAGGATAATAAAATTAGTACTATTTTTAAAGAAAAGGTGAAATGTAAACTAAATTAAAGTTACGAGGGGGAAAAAAAGAATTTTGGAAAATAATGCTAGATTTAAAACCCCAAAAATATCACAATTCTACACAGAAAAAAGAGGACGCATTAAAAACAACTAAAATTTTTTATACATACGTGTGAAGGTTAAAAAAGGTTCTCTTTAACAAATTACAGTTTAAAACGTCATTTGTTCAGTTCCAGTTTCTTACTGATGTTTTCCCCCTGATATTTCAAGAAACTTCAAGTTTCCCGATAATTCTCTGCTCCCTGACAATTCCATGTCGGCGGAATCGGTATTTATTTTCCTTAGTTAAAAAAAAAAAAAAAAGTTCTACCGAAATAATTACTTTAGTTCAGACCGATTACATTCGACTGTAATTTTTTGAGAAATAATTATTTTTCAAATTTTACAGTGATGCTTTTATTAAATTGCATCATTTCTAGTTTTCTTTTTAAATTTTATTTCATTAATATCAAGATTACCACCGATCAACATATTTAACATTAACTACCTTTAATCTTCTCAGAAAGTGGCATTAATCGCAATTATAATCGACATCAGTTCTTTAAGTGCATGACGGATAAGCTGTGTAATCATCTGATGTCTGCTGAGAAGTATATCAAGCTATGTAAATCCTCCATATTTACTAAAGACTAATATAAATTATAGAGCTACATGTAATCGATTTTTTATGATTACGAAACTCAGAAAGGAAATATTCTTATAACTCTATAAGGTGAAAGACATTCAAGTAGATGATTTACAAAAATTAGCCCTATCTTGTTTACTTCAAAGCAGATCATTTAAAAATTTGAGTAATATATTTCATATAAGTTTAAATATACAGGGTATTTCAAAAGAATTCTGAAATTTTAAGAGGAGGTATAACACATAATAGAGAATCAGAATCACACAGCAATGTAGCGTCAAAAACACCGTTTCACTTACATGTTAATAATGATTTTAATAATCAATCCTGTAATCAATATAATCCCTATTTCAGTAATCAGTTTTAGTCAAATGCTTTTTATGAAAGATCCATTAGTTTTCGACTAAACATGGTCGGAAAGTTCACCATTATTCCAAAGTTATAATAACTACATGAAAACGACGTTTTCGACCTCACATTGATATGTGATTCTGAATTCTTATTATATGCCTGATCCACCCTTAAAGTTTGTCGGGACTTTTTTGGAACATATAAAATAAAAATCTGATACTAGATATTTTTGTCCCTTTTTGCAAAAATTTGAGATATTGAGCAGACAATAGAGAATTATAAAGTTGTCTGTAATCGATTTTTATGATTATGATAATTTCAAATTTTAAAAAAGATTATGATTATTAATCAGCCAAATATTCATTAATAATCTTAGTGAAAACAACCTAAAAAAAAACTCTGTAATCATGCAATTTTATTAAAGAAAATCACCATTTTTTAATAGATTTAACTTGTTTGTTAGCATTCCGAAGTTCACTACTAGACCATTATTTTTTAAATAAACGTTAATTCAAACATAAATTAACCGAAGATAAAATTAAAATAGCATAATACGGAATTACCTTTCCCACTAATTCCTTTTTGTAATCCAAAGTTAAAGTAGGTCGACGTTTACCCATCGCTGGGAAGAAAAATTCAATCAACTTTTGAAGTCCGGCGCACAGAGAAATCAGCGAACACAATCACTGATGTAGAATCCAGGTAGCTTATAGAAACATCGTGGTTGTTCGCTCGAATATATAACATACCCCCATAAAATGACCATAAAAATGAAGGAGGAAAAAAAAGCTGGAAAACCAATATCCCCTAATTATTGTCAACCAGGCAGCGTCATAAGACGCAACAAAGCACGCACACAATCGCTCCAAAATGATGGGTTACTCGAGTCCATAAGTATCGAAAATTACGATTTAATCGTTTCAGATCTTAAGTGCGATAATATAATTATGCTTTTTTTTTTTTTGCAGTTGATTTCTTTTTGAGAAGATGCTTATCGCTGGAACCTTAACAATACTAAAGGGAAACAAATCGGGAAATGTCTGAAGTTTCTTCAAAATTATGGTGATTTGTAAAAATGTGATGCTTTCGATAAAAATGATGAGTTGGTGTAAACAAATCAACAGAATTTTTTTTCGGAGTTTAAATGATTATATTGTGATTTTAAAAAGAAAATTTGAGTTTTTTGTGCACTAAATGACCTATATCACGTTTTTGCCTATACGAGATTTATGTACTTCCCCTAAATAAGCGGGATTTTTCAACATATGCAGAACTTCTTCATTTTCACACTGTGCATCAGGAAAATAATAGTTAAAAAAAGTGGAAGGGGGAATTTGCCACCCCAGAGGCTGAAGTATTGGCTATTTCATTATTAGAGCATCTTCTAGTAGGCGGCCAAAGTTACCCCGTATGAAGGAACGGGCAAGTTAACACCCAAGTCCAAGCCAGTAATCGATCCCGGACCGAAATTGTGACAAAATGATTATTAATAATTAAAAGTAATAATAATAGATAAACCTAATATAGTTTGACTACGGTTCGAGTAGAATATCGTCAAGCTATCAGTAAGGATGAATCTAATGAACTGGTCCAGGAGGGGGAAAGCTAGCGGAGTGAATGCATTTTCTCTTGCTCATCTGTATGTATTGTATTGTGGTAACGTCAACGCACAGTAATCTATGATAATCTGTAATATACTAAAATATAATACGCGGGACTTTTATTGTTATTATTGAGATTATCAGCGCGGAGTGTGAGCGGCACGGAACGGCCAGTATGAATGCAGCTTTACTTCATCAAAACTGCGTCTGAATAATTTATCGGCAAGCGTACATCTGACTGCCTTCCCTAAACTAATGGCGTGCTCGTTTTCTCCTCTAAACCGGATGTTTACGTTTCTACATAATCTGTAGTCAAACTATATTTGGTTCTAATTGATCTAAAGGCAAAAGTAATGTTCTCTCTAGAGGAATTAATACGTTAAGTTTTAAATACGTTATAATACGTTACGTTTTAAGTGTCCTCTATTATTCTACGGAGTATTTTTTGTTTTGGGGGTTCATCTTTCAACTACCTAACGCGAGTTAGGAAAGTTCATATTGTGACCATGATTTCAATTGATATCGAATTTAGAATATCAAAAAGATTCAAAATACAAATATTCATTAATTTTTAACAAATAGTGTATAAGTCACAAAATACTGAAAAATTTTAAATTTCAAATCTAATTTCTAAAATATTGAATTTATTTTATTATACTTTATTAATAAATTAAATATATTTTAGAAATTAAACGCATATCTTTAACCTGTTTTTTTTTGGGGGGGGGTCATTACTGAAAATCACAAATGAATAAATGTATATCTATATTAGAGAGAATTTTCTATTTTGTAATAAATAATTTAAATACTTACTTCTTTTAAAGCAATTCGTCTGTCCTCTTGTTCTATGTAATCACCTTTCCTATTCTTTTGACTCATATCCAGACAACTATAATTAAAAAATAACAAATAAATTAATATTTGATATAGAAGCATGAAAAAATAGAAGAAAATGTTTTAGCAATAGATTTACCAAAATTTCAATCGTCAGTACAAGGTTATATAAAAGAAACTCGTATAATTTTAGATAATTTTAGTGCTATAGATATTTTAAAAAAATGTATGTAAAAAACTCTGTATAGGAGCAAAATTAATCAAAAATTAATTAATCAAGCAATTTGAGTAAAAACTATGTAAGAGAAAATCTGTTGTCAGTAATGCTTTCAGATTTTAAAGTTGAAAAATAATTTCTGGTGAATATATTTAAGCTATTAAAAAATGCGGATTTATTACAGCGCAGCGATCTCGTTAAATTTGTGGGTCCCAGGAACTCATAAAAATTGTGTATTTTAGGTCTGTAACTGAAAATTTTGAGTCGTTTTTCAATAATGTTAGAAAATAACGAAAGTTTAACACAGAGATGCGTGAGCTTCTAGCGTGTAAGCTGTGTAAGCGTTATTTTCTAAGTGATGAAGATGGCTGCAATTTTAATGTACAGCCCAGCGAACGCTCTTGCGCGCAAATGCTGGTCCGCAGCAAGGGCATTTAAAGGCCCATGCCAGGAAGCAACGATGGGTACAGAAGGGAGAATCGCTGTCGTCGGGTCTTTGCAACGATGGGAACGAGCAGGTCATACGCTTGATTCGATGCGTCAATCTCACAGTGTAAATCTACACTACTTTCAAGTTCTGCCCATGGCACCTGCCGTACACCTGCTATACCATAAATACGCCCCTGGGTTATTGGGACATGTCGATTTGAAAGAAAGCGGATCTTTTTTGGAAAAAAAAAATAACGTCAGCGCGATTTCTGGCAGTGAAAACTTTAAATCAGCGAGAGTAATTTTTCGTTTCAACCGCCCAAAATGTGTGCAAGTTGAAAAGCTTTTTCTTCTACAAATAACACCAAGCAAATAAAAACCGCCAAGGTCTTACTTATGTACCAAGAAAGTGCATTAAACCTTTACTTTTACAAAAGAACTTTACAATTTTGACGGAAGTTCAAGGCAAATGAACTCGAGTAACCTCTTCCCGTAATTATTAGAAAAAAGAACAAGTAATTACGTTTAAGGTATAACCGGCCAGTCTGCGGTTTTAAAATTGAGGCTTGCAGTACAACAATTGCAAACATAACTCGTCAGATGCAAGAGATAGAAAATTTTAGCGGAACCTGTTTGGATCTGTAATTCAAAAAAGATTTTCGTCTTCCATGTCTAAGAGTTTTTCTATTTCCATCGGTGTTAAACGTATAAAGATTCGTTATTCGTGAAATAACTCAACAGTGGCGGATACAGAAAAATTTCGAAGGAGAGGTGATAAGTTAGAGACGAATCATGTTATCAGAGATGGGTCGCTCTTTTCTTTTTAACCTGTTTATTTTTAACACTGAATCCACGTTTGAGATGTTCACTCTCATCATTTAAGAAGACGCAACGGTGAAGACTCCCCTTTGACCGATGCGGCTTTCCAGAGTGGATTTTCGAAGGAGCGTTCGAAAAGAACTCCAGAAAGCAATGCCAGTCACACAAGGGGAGTCTTCACCGTAGCGTCTTCTTAAATGATGAGGCCTAACGGGTTAAACATGGGTTCAATATTGGGTTGAAGGGCTCTCAAAAGGATGAAGATCACCCCATTGCCCCCTTCCCCTTAAATCTGCCACTGTAACTGTATACTACACAGTAACCCAAGCTGCAGTACTCCTTTTTTCTCTACAGCTGGTTAGTAATAAAAAGTACTTAAAATATTTTTTAATAATTAATTACTTAAAAATTATATAAAGTATCTACAAAATAAAATATATAAAACAATTAATTAAATTAATTTAAAATACATACACATACATTTATTGTTTTCACATTTATTGTTTTGCATGCTGTGAGGATTATAAGAACTATATATACGAACTATACAGAACTTAATATAAAAATATTAGGTAATTTTGATGAAATGAAAAATAAAGTATATTTTCATGCAATCCCATGTTGTTCGTGTACATTTTTCGAGCAATTCGGAAACTAAATAATTTTTATATACAGTGGTATTGGTATACAGCGAACCCCTCTATAATATCATATAAGACGCATTCGCATAACATGGAGGAAAATTTACGATCTTTTTCCTATAACATGCTAAAAAAAGATGGTAAAAACAAGGTAAATTATTGAGGTATTCCTTTATAATCTTTTAACACTACGATGATGCTCATGTGTTTGTATAATGTGTCTCCAACAACACGAATTCATAACACGTAACTCATCTACCGTGCTAGTAGGGCTCTACTGTGCTGATAATTTCATGCTATTCATTCTCCTCCAAGCAGTTTTTTTAAAGATTTGAAGAAAATAAATTCTTTCCCAACTTACATTTTCACAGCAAAGTCCACTTTCACGATCTTTCCCTTAATGTGTCACATCCAGAGCTCGTGTATGAAGTATGGTCGATTGTGAAAGCAAAAACTTAGCTCAGTGACTCAGGTATATAAAGCACACGTATTGTGGTTGCGTCAGATGAAGGTAGTTTGCGCAAGCGCCATTCTTCCTTGTTCTTTTTTAAGTATTTCTTTATAGTGGCCCGATATTGGGAAATTTAGGTACGGATTTCATAAAAACCTCACTCATTTTTCTTGTAATTCCCCAATTTCCTTTAAAATAAAATTTTCAGGTCCAGCATGAGATTTTCAAGCCATTCTTAACTTTATTAATGGCTGATAGTTCATAAAATTGTGTTTCCTGAGCTAAAAAGGCTGAGTAACCTTGAGCGGCTAAAATTCTGTTTACTAACCTCAAGCTTTTACTGCACCTACATCTTTTAGTAGTTCAAATGTGTTTATAGTTATTTTTCTAATTTAAAGTTTGAAAAAGTATTTATAGTTAATTTAAGCTATAATTGTTTTTATCTGTTTCTCTTTTTTCAATCAAAATTAACGAAACTTAATAATGTGAGCAAAATTCCGTTTTTACCTTGATCCCAGATTTTTTCTGAACACTCTTATCAGTGAAAATACTCAGTGGTGAATATATTTTCATGCGACCGATTTTGCTTCCCAGTATTAATCTTTGAATGTTCTTCTGGGGCCCAGCGTTACCACAGCAGGGGAATTTCCATGATGCATGTCTTCAAGACTAGTAATGAACAGATAAATCTGGGCTCAGTGGTGAGTAGGGTTTATATAACTAATATTTTTTTCTTGCTAGATATCAAGTAAGCATTATTGCCAAACCTTTAACTGAAGCAAGCGCGATATTTCTAATGACCTTACACAGTGGCGGCCAGTCATTGGGGAGCCAGAGGAGCCTGACCTCACCAACTAATTTAAAGCCTCTTCCTATTATGTAACACAGTTCTTTTAATAATTTACATTTATTTAAAAATACACTTGTTTTGTTCTACTTTAATACTATCCAAAGCACTTTTAAAAATGCCAGTTATGTTTTTTCCTTATCTAAAGCACTAACGGGCCACTTTCATAAATGTCCAGAACCTGGCGTCTTTCTCAGTTTCTCGGGTTAGCATGTTTACTGGTTAGTATAAAAACCATATTGAAACGCCGTTAACTTCAATCTGTGTGACCCTGGTGTTTTTCATTACTGAAAGGGAAAATTTTGCATAATCGGTAGCTATTGGAGAAGTTTTTCGCTCAGAAGAGAATCATTTTTGATTCGCCCAATCTTATATCCTTTGTAGTAAAATATTTTACTGTTTTCTTTTTCTGATTTTCGAATTGAAATATGTAAATTTATTTATATTTTAATATTGATTTTAAAATAGCGAGATCATTTAAAAATTATGAATGAGCAGTTATAAGAACATAAATACTAAAGAAAAACTAAACATTTTAGGGAAAATGTCTATATTGACATAGCTAGGTTTTTAATACTAACATTATTAGGTAAGAAAAAGCGAAATATGTATAGTAGTTTTTATAATCATTTATCGTTTAAAAATTTTAAATACTTACATTGTGTACAAGGGGGTAGGGTGCTTATGTATCTATTTTTCCTCGACTTGAACTCGCACATTTTTTTTTCCCTTGAGCCCCACCAATGAAACAGGTCACGAGCTGCCACTGACCATACAATATCTTTCTAATGCCAGTCATAACAAGTAACTCTTACAGCAGCACGTTCAAGTTAACTGAACTACGTCTTCTAATGTAGAGAGATGTAAAAGATATCGGAAACGCAGGTGATATCAAGAGAAAGAGTATGTTTCATCGATACTGCATTCATTCAGTATCATTGACGTGTACAAAATTGATTCTTATAAAACATGACAGGCAAAAACGAGCTTAGAAGTACCGCTATCACAAATCGTTAAAATCTGGAATTATTGAGGCTATATACTTTCACAAGAAAAATAAAATCAGAAACAGAACGATCGAACCCTTCTTGACAGCTCTCGCCCGAGCTAAACTAAAAGCACTCCCATGCAGGCACAAACGTCTTCCTGCTTTTGTAAAAATTCCTACCTTCATCAAATTTGTACTTCAACAGCCTAATATTTTAATTGTATGATAGGCGAAACCTTAATGCATAAAGAAACATTTAAAAACTTTTGATAAAAGGAACGACTGCGATTTGTGACGTAATGAGAAATTTTTCATGAGGGGGAGGGGGAGTTACGACTGCTGCAACTCTTATATATGTATATATATGTTGTATGTGTGCTTAGAAAATACATTTTGTGTGACAAAAAAATTCCTTATAAGGGGGGGGGTTGTTATAACTCCTCTAAGACCCTCCCCCCGCCGTAGCTACACCACTAACTGCGATGCCTGACCTCATGCTTCATATTTTTAGCACAGTGGTACTGAATTCCGTTTTCTCATACTGATGTACGCCTACAATACTTATATATATATTATTTTAAATTACTGCAACAAATAAATAGGTTTTCGCATTTATAATGTCACAAAACATTCCAATTTCACAAAACAAAAAATAGTAAATAAACAGCAACAAAATGTTAGTTGAAATTAACAACTTTTAAAATTCCTTTTAAGTCACCACAGAATAATTCTTATTTATAATATTTAAATAAACAAGTAGCTCACCCTCTGTCTGTTTGCTCTAGCGCCATATCCTTTACATCTGTTTGCATCCTGAATGCATCGGTAACAAACATAAAGTAAAACGTTTACTTTTACACGTTTTCGAAGATAAGCCTATCCGCCGGAAGTCGTCATTAAGAGATTTAAACAAAAACAAAAAAAATTCGAAAGATCTTATGCTTTCAAGACCAAATACACCGCAAATCTTCCTTAGCGAGTGACAATCTCATTTTCACACCTTTGGTTAGAACGACTCAATGCATCGGACAGAGAATTTGAGAATCGGAGACAACGGCTAGTCAGATGAGAAACTGGGTTTGTGGAACAAGAACAAACGCTACCGCTAGCCCATGCTTTTTTGTTACAACCAACCATCTTTCATAACAATCCGATAGGAAATGTAGAGGAGTTCACACGCTTTGCACAATCATCGTCTGTTTCCCAAATGGAATTGAGTACGCTAAGATGAGATGTCTATTGACTGCACGGCTAAATTAACATCTATAAAGTTATATCACTTTTGTGTGTGTGTGTGTGTAACAATTTAATTAATATTTGGTTTTACAAATGCTCTCACAAGTTCGAAAGTTTTTTTTTCTAATTTACTATTTTTATTTATCGCTTGACTTCGTTCTTCGTCATGCGTTAAAAAAAGAAAGCCAGGCGTGAAACCGAACAGCTAAAACAACAAGTGAAAATTGATTTTACTTTCTTAACAGAATTTACTCCAAAAAGAGGAAATTTTGTATTACGGAGTTTTCGTTTGAAGTTTGATTCATACAAAATATTTATATTTTCTTTTTCTTTTTTTCGTAGAAGTGAAAGTAGGTATTTAATCACTGGTGTACTAAAAAAAAATGTTGTCTGTCATTAGTATTTTATTTTAATTAATACATTTTATTTTATTTTTTTAACAGTCTTATTTCATTTTAAATACAGATCAGCAGTTTAGCAAGAGGAAAAAAATCTTTATGAGTTTACACTTATCACGCTTAATTTTAATAATGTTATTAATATAAGGGAGCTTTCAGCTTTAAGATTTTATAATTGAAGGAATTTGAACACAAAATGCTGCGGGAATAAAATATTTAAAAATAATAAGGAAAGGTGAATTCACCTTAAAAAAGTTGGATAAATAAAAGAAAAAATATATACATCAATACTACAACAAAATATACAGAGTGTTCCAAAAAAGAGGTTGTAGCACACTTTGATTTTTTTTATCTACTGAGATAAGCAGGGGATGTAAATTGAAAAAATGTTCAAAATAAGGTAGTAAAAAAAGACTACGTTAAGAAAAATTCCTTTCGGCACTTAATTTTCAAAAAGTTACCCTTTTTAAATTTGTATGCGATTCCCATACAAAAACATTTTCAGTCAGTAAAATGTGCCCCATATACTATTATCTCATGCCGGATAAAATTTGAGAATTTTATCCTAACAAGCGTCAGAGATATGAAGATAAATACATGCTGACTTAAACCACTGTTCAATGGCTCTCGAAAGGAAAAATGATACCGCGTGATCGCGTTTTAGGGGTCGTGCAGAAATTAAGAACGGAAATAATTTTTTGCACTCTAGCATTAAACATTCACACTCAAATTTATGTATAGGCCCTGATCATCTTTGTTTGAAATTTCTGCCTTTCATCATAAAAAGGTTCCCAGATATGTTTAAACAAAGTTGGTAAGGGGCTATACAGAACCAATAATAACAAAAGCAATACGTATTTATGCTTTCATTGTTTTCTTTCGTAGCTTGTGTACAGCCTTTGAAACGTGATCTTGATAAATGATACGTGATACGTGATATGAAAAAATATGCAGTAACCCAATCCTAAATAAAATTCGTCAGTTATTCCTCCGATTCTGTGTATTATCGATTAATTTTTCTTCAAACATTATCCCTAACGATCAAATTATTCATATGTCAACAGAAAAGTAAAATTTTGCTTCATAGTTTGATTTGATGGTGTGTTTTCAACACATGTAAAATATACCTCTGAGTAAGATATGTGTGATTTTCGATATCTCGAATTTCGGTTATCTCGAAATTTTTGTAGGTCCCACCGACTTCGAGATATCGAGAGCTAACTTGTGTATTTTCATGTCTCTGTTTTTAATGGCGAAAGGGTGGAATTTTGTACATCACCTAATTAATGTACGGGGGGCATATTTTAATAATTGGAATTTTTTTTTAGCCGCGCGTATAGAAATTAAAATTTTGTATTTTTTAGAACTAACCTCCTAAAAGTTTTAATGATACCTTAAAATTTTGAACTTTTTTACGTTACTTCATAATTTACTGTGTAAAGCTATGATCAATGTGTTTAAGGAATAAAAGCCTAGCCCTAGGTTAGTGCTATTGGAACACCCTGTCTGTATGAGTGTATTTATTTTAGTGCTTAGTCTATATTTTCTACATGCAACATAATGCAGGGTTGTAAAATAAACGGGTATTCAATCTTTTTCCCTTGCAGCACGAATCTGTTCCTTGATAAGTAAATCATCTAATTTTCAAATCTTCTCACAACCTTCTAATTCATCTCTTGATATATCATTGGCACGCTTGCTCCTGTTTTTATTGGAATTTAGGTGTGCCAAACTGCTTGATGGATTTTTATACCTTGGATATGAAGAAGAGGCTGCACGTCCAGCACTTTCAATCCGGTCACCGTTTGATTTCGGAAGCATAACTGGTTTTATACAAGTAACTCTTATCGAACAAATAAAATTAAGTAAACCATGGTCTTCACGTAACTTTTTACGGCCCTGTGGGGCATTAACCTACAATGAATTGAGATTTGTAGAGTTTCCCAGCTTCCTGGTTGTTTTCCAGGCTGGGGGTCATTCTTCAAAGAATGAGATCATCAAAAGATATGTCAATATGTCGCACGATATTAATCTGGAGAGCAAAAGCAAATCGTGATTGAAATTTAATTTAATATGCAAATTAACTGCATTCAAATCGATGTTCAAGTGCATGAAGATACGAGGTTTTTAAGTGATTCGCACTCTAGGAAAAAGATTAGAAATTAAATTTCGTGATGGAGCGAATATGGCGAAATTTAATTTTTAATGTTTGACTGATTAATCTTTGGTTGCCGCCCGTTACATAGGCCGGGGAGGGGGGAGGGATAAACTGTGCAACCCCTCAGTTCTGCGGAAATTTGGCTCCTATCATGTGTATCAAATAATCAAATCAGTTTTTTTTCTCTTTGTGTTATCACACTAAAGATTTTTCAAGAAATCCAAATATTTTGTAGGTTTCTATGATTCAACTTAAAAATATATGCATAAATTTTGATTTTTTAAATGAATCGAAATGAAAAAAGTAGTTTATCTTCCATTCAGATACAATAAAACGCTGATTACCTCACATTTTTTTTGGACTTGGGTTTCTAACCGGTCGGTAGTTAATTAATAATCATATATATATATATATATATATATATATATATAAACTACTGTAAAACGTTTTGTTATAATCTGTTTTGTCCGTTTGCACATAAGCGTAAAGTTTTCAAAATTATTGGGGGGGCCCGGCCCCACAACCACATATATTCACGTCAGTGGCGTAGCCAAGGGGGGGGGGTGTTAGGGGGGTCATAACTGCCCATGAGGAGTTTTTTGCCATACAAAATGTATATTCTTCACTCCCTTATCATACACACGTATACATATATGTGAGTTTCAGAAGTCGTAAGCCCCCCCTCCTTCCATGAAAAATTTCAGGCTACGCCACGGATTCACGTACATATAACTTAATCATAGCTGCCAACTACTACAGAATATAATTAACCACTTTTTCTACATGATTTTTCGGCTTAAAATATATACTGTTTACAAAAAGTGGTTAATTATTATTTTCCGTAGTAGTTGGCAGCTATGACTTAACCCATTCGTGCCTGGATATTTTTGCGACTTTCTTCGATTTTTGCTAACACCAGCAGTAATTGATACATTTCTGATGTCAACTTTTTGAACGAGGGATGATTTCATTTAAAACCATTATGTATAAAAATTGAAATGTCAACATCCTACTTGGCCATATTAAAATATTTTGTGGAATTGAGGTTCAATACTCGCGAATAAAGGCTAGGAAAAATAAATAACGTTTTCGACTGATAGCGAAAATGCCGTCCCAAAAAAGGGACGCTAGGCATAAATGGGTTAAGTGTAAATTATTGGAGGCGCTCGAGCTCTATGGATCCATTACACCTGTGTAAGGTAAGTATAACATGGTAGGAAGATACTAACATGGATAAGTTAAAAAAAAAGCAAAGTAAAAAATCCAAAGGAGGGGAAAAAAACATTTTCGATGAGATAGTGCATTTTAGACACATCTGAACTTTTCTTCATTTCATACTTTACATTGCATAATCTGATTTTAATTAACCAGAGCATGGCGAGAGCAGCTTATTGTAACATTGTGTGTTACGTGGCGTCACAATGAATACTAAATCATGATTGAAATCAAAAGAAGAAAATTTTTAAAAGTACAAGTAAAGGTTTTTTTTAAACGTTTGTAAATGGCGTGAAATACTTTCTTTTTATGTTAGTATAAATTAGTTTTCTGTATTTAGTGGTAAATTATTGGGTGGGCTCAGCCCCTATTCACAATTTATTGGGGGGGCTCGAGCCCCACGGGCCCATATAACTCTACGCCTATGCGTTTGCATCGGCAGTATCATTGTAGACGGAAAAAATTTTAGGCATGAACAACATATTTGGAAGAATATCATTGCGTATGAATTGGTAAATTTTTACGGACTATTTAAAGTAAATAAAAAAGGAAGACAGATCGGAAGATTATCCAAAATGGGTTCCACAAGTTTTGGGATGTTAAAATGCACTACTTACATTATTAAAACGTATTTTATTAAAATTACTTAGAATAGCCGTTAATGGAAACTTTTTTTTTAAGTATTCTCAACTGAGCATGAAAATTTTATGAAAGGCAGTTAAACATACTTTGATTAAGAATTACTAAAACCCTAAGCCCGCCATTGATGGACAGTGCCGTCGATGACCTCTGAGAAAAAGTAAATTCACAGGAATATGTAATTTATTTAGGTAGTAGTGGATCTAACGTAAATTTAAGTAAAATTTAAGTTTTTCATTTGCTAGTAATGTGGTTCCTGTAAACAGAATTAATGGAATGATTTATAATAAAAATTAAAGTATTTTAAGGAGAGAGGGGGGGGGATTACATCCTTCTCTTCTTAGAAACTTTGTTACCGAAAAGGCTATAAATTATTTTGACCATATGTCAGGCACGTAACAAAATAAATAAATAAATAATGCATAGAGGGTAAGAGTGTTGCAGAAGTTGGGAGAGTTAGAATTTCTCATATAAGACTAAATTAGTATAATTTTGTTAACGAAAATCGAAATTTCCTAGCTACTTCCCTGCCATGTGATACACTATAATAAACATACACACACATAATCAGTACGGTAAAATAATCAGTATTAATACCTGGCTATAAATTTTCATAAATTTTTTTAAATGTGTCAATATTAGTACAAAGGGAAAAGTCGTGATGCAAAGAATTGTTTTTAGATTTTAGTCTCGTGCAGTAAAAACAGGAACTATGGCTGATACTAAATTATGATTGTATTATCATTACAGACATTAAAATCATTTAAATAAAGTGCAAACTTTCTAGTATTATTTATAATATTATTCATTTAAACGGATAATTTTAATACTTTTCTTATAAGAAACATGATCTTGTAAGGTATAGTGAATTTGTTGCTGCTTGCTCAAAATTTATCTCTTTGAAGGTCCCGTGATAAAAATTTAGAATCCGTTGGAACACTTTCCAATCTTTTTAAATTTTTCTTTTCTTTTTATGTCCTGCAGTGGCCTAGTCACTATGCTCTGTTCCCGTAAGAGCACGGAAAGTGAAGCAGAGCTTGGGAGGGTGAACTCCTCTTTTGGCCGGATTGCTGTGGGACCGTGCACGCTAATGGGAGCTGATGCACGTAAAATCTGTTCGTGGCTGCCATGTCTTCCATGTTCAAATGATACATCTAGGGTTGCTGATTTCAGGTACTGGGTCTCTCATCTGAAATTTGTTAAAAATTAGGAGACCACTCATAAGGGAAACATTGGTCTGCCGATTGGGCGCCCTCGTAATTAAATGACCAAAATCTGCCGCCCTCGTTGTGATCAAGCCTCAAGTAGGCCCAACCCGGCCATTAAAAAGAAAAAAATTCTTTTTATGATTGCTTACATCTAGGAAAGTTTATTTCAATTTAAAATTTTATTGTTTAATGAATTTCTTTGAATTAAAATCGTTTATGGAGACTAAATTGTCAAGTACCATTAAATGTGCTAAATTTACTGAATATAAACAAAACAGTAGTGAATTTATTTTTATTATTATTTTCACTCAATAATTTATGCTACCGATAAGAAAACTCCTTTGTTAAAAAAAAAAAGACAGTAAAGTTCGAAATAATGGTTTAAATTAAAGTAATGGAGTAACACTTATCTAAATGGGAAAAGGTATTGAAAGTCGGTTTTACAGCAATGGTTTCATTGAGCTGCAGCGTAAAAAGGAAAAAGAAACGGATCAATCAGCGTGGAACAGCCAGGAAATTTTATCAATAAAAGAATTTCTATTGTAGTAATAGATTTTTGAAGAGATAATGAACACTGAATTGAATAGAAAAGAAAATGACGAAGAACATGAAAATAATATAAAATAAATAATACGAAATGATGGGCAAATGGAGAATTTTTCAGCTATATGTTTATATAGTATTACCCCCTCCTTCTCCCCTAAAACTATAAAAAAAAAAGATTGCTTATTGATCATGCACTTATTTTACACTAAATGTAACTTACTTTGCCTTAATCAGCTCCTAAATCTTCAAGTCATGTGTTTTTACGTAAATATTCGATGAAATTTTCAGTAAGTAAAATTTCTTGCAATGGACTTTTAAAATAAATTTCGTCCAATCTTAATTTATAAGAGATCAATAGATTTTTTTTTTTTTAAATTCTGGTAGGTTTGTATTTATACTATAATAACTGCAGAAACAGTAATAAGATTATTTAAGGTTTTTTTAACATTTTATAAAACTGTAAAGGATTCCAGTGAAATATTAAGCACCACAAATAAATTTAGTATATAATGAAATTGTTGGTATTTACTCAGTTAAGGATTTTATTTGTAGAACTGTTAATCTCTGTTATAGTGTAGCGGTTATTAAGCGTTTTTAAGTTAAATCAATGATGACTTATCGGTAACATTTTCACCAGAAAAAAATGGTGAAAAAAAATATAGTAAATAATTAAAATGTAGTTTTAATGTTTGAAGTTTGTTTTCTAAATATGTATTTACCATTTATGACTTAATTAATTAAGTAATAGTTTTGTTTATTTAGTAGTCTAGTTTATCAATTATTTTATTACCCAATGAAAGGTAAAAAGTATATTTTACTAAAGTGGAATAAAAAATTAGATGATCATAAAAAAATGCATTAAAATATCCTGTTAAATTAATAAACGCTTTCGTCATTTTTAATAAATTTTCTTACTGCTCATTGATAAATTTGATTTTCGTTTTCACATTTGATTATTAGTATAAACGAAATGCCTCCGAGTCCATCTTTTTCATTTTAATATTTACAAATCGGTGTACATTTCATGTTCAACCGGACAAGATATAACTGCAGTGCACATTGACGAGTGCTCTATATTATCTTCTTATAATTGTTTCGTAGAAAAATATTAAAGAGCGCGTATTCTTACGACTTAGTAATCAACAGGCTGGCATTTTATAAATAATATATATATATATATAAAACCTTCACACATGAAAATTTACGAACAAGGAGTCGTAAAATAACTTAAACATTTAGAAAGAAGTAACATACTTGTCGAACGTCGTCGGCAGATCGCTCCATCGCCTTTCGAATCTCGTCATTATCGCTTCCCCTTAATCACCAATTCGCAATCGATTCACAAACTTATCCTTTTGGGAGAGAGCTTGGGTTCGCACTAGCGAAAGCTGTGGCTTCAGTAACCGCTATGTCGTGTAGCCTATTTACCGAAACTTGCTTGTCCACATCTTGGGAAAGCGGAAGCCGATGATTCCAGAACAAACCCTGAAGCCAGATCGCACAAGTTCGGACTCAAATGTTTCGCCTTAACGTCCTTTACGGACAGACAGACACACCGCTTTCATCGAAAAAAATAAAATATTTTACAACAGCAGAAACAAAAGTTTTAGGAAGGTCGTAGGAATCACGACAGGCAGTTGTCCTGTGGGTTAATTGCGGTTTTTCTAGCAGCTTACTTAAATAGTTTTCGGTTTTGAAAAAAAATTAATATTTAGTACCTTTGTTTACATGGGAATGAGATAATTATCATAATATTCTTCGCATCATTGTAAGAAGTAAACGCTATTGGATTGTTTTCTTTTTTTTTTTTTTCGTTTGATCAGGATCCTTGAGTTGTGAAGTGTTTACGTTTTTCCTGAATTCATAATTAGATGCCGCAAGTTACTATAGGAAAATCGCTAAAATGTCGACGTGTTTTGATATTGCATAGTTCATACATTGCGTTGCATCTCAGATTTAAGGAAATCGAAGTAAAAAAATAAAATACGTGTATAGAGTTCATTTGTGAATTATAAAGATTCAGTGTTACTGTTTTTTTCCCTTTTATAAAATAATTTACACGTTTACAAATAGATACCGTAAAAAGAGTGACCTCAGAATTTGGAAGGACAGTAAATTTATCTTGAACTTGTAATTAACCTTTGAATCGTAATTAACCTTAATCAATAGTTTTTTCCGAGATCGGTAAAACACAAGTGATAGCCTTCAAATATCGGAAAACTTAATGTTACTCTTCGAAAAATATATTTCTGTACGAACATATATTTAAAGATTACTTATAAGTCATTTACAATCAGGGTCGTTTTAAAGCTGTTATAGACTCTAGGCAATTTTACGAATGCAACAAACCGAAAGTTAATATAATTTAAATATCTAGTCTTATATAATAATTTTCATTATAAAAATATAAAATATGTAAGATTATCTAAAATAAAAGTAGATGAAATATAAAATAGAAAAAAAAATCGGTTTAGTTTAAATTAGGATACATTTCTATTCAAAATTTGAATTTAAGACTTTGTCAGTGTTATTATTTCTGTGTCACCCATTGTGTAACATTGCTCTGCTTACAAAGAGCATCAAAAACAGTCCAATTTAAATACAAATGCAAATTTCTCTTTACATGTCGTAAAATTGTCGTTTTGTATAGTACTGTCTTAGCCTATATAAATTATGTATGTTTAAAAATATTGAAATATATGTAGATATGAAAAACCATTCTATGTCCAATTCAGAGAATTCTCACAGTATTAAAAAAAAGTTGTGAACATTCTTCAACGCATCTCTTAACAGCCACATAAAGTATAAAACTATTTAGGGGATAGATATTCTTGAAGAAAGAATATGATGTGTGACTTCTACGTAGTATTTTACATGAATCCGCTCACGAATTTCTTTGTAGTACTGGAATATTTTTTTGATATATGCTCTGAATGTCAAATGTGTCCAATTTTTCAAAAAGTGCAATTACGGCAAGACATCTCATTAGAAGATAAAAACAGAAAAAGTTAATTCCTAATTTAGCTTTTAATTCTAAAAAGAACTGTCATTCATATGCAAATTCAGCAGACGATTTCTCTCGGGTGAAAAGGAAAAAATACCTGTCAAATTAATGAGAGAAACCAGTTAAAGGTTTTAAAAATAAAAATAGACTACTATATAAAGAACAGAATATTTTTTTTTGTTTTTTCTTTTTTTTAAACGTGTTATCAGAAACTCGAAATCATATAACGATCAACATAAGTGAATAGATGGCAGTAAAGTGAAGATAAGGGAAAATGCTGTTCAAAAAATAAATATATTAATCAAACACTATTTTAAGCAGGAACTTCCGATGCTCTACGACTGAAATCTTAAATCTGTCTATGATGATTGCGAGCTTTGTTTATGGATTATATTTATAAGTATTACTAATTTCTAGGCTTAATACAAAATTATTTCAAATAATTAAATCGAAATATATTTTTAAAACTTTTAAGGTATAGCTTTTTAAAAATCAAGCATACTGTATGTTTACAAACATGCTTTTTTCGTATCAGCACAAAATATATTTTTTTCCCCAAACAATCCGAATAATGAATGCACAAAATGACTATATAAATTGTTTAAAACAGTAAATAAGGGCGAAACAAGAGTTTAAACGAAGATATAAAATTATTTTTATAACAAAAATCACTCTGTAAAGACATGGAATTTTATTTAGAATTTTGAGTACTCGTTAAATACCGATGTAAACATGGTAAAAACATTGTACTTTTCTTTCCTTTAAACGGAAATGACACGCACGCTTCAAAAAGAAAGAAAAAATAGTTATGGTATTTTGTGGTTTTATTTACGAAAAAAATTATAGTTCATTCCAAATGAAAGTATTTTCACCTTATCGTTTTATGTGTATACAAGGGACACAAACTAGGGTAGCATTCAGGTCAGGAAAATCCAGCACTTGCATAAGTGGCTGCTCTTAGATAGCATAAAAGTTCACCATTAAAATAAAAACAAAAGTGCAATTAAAATGTAAGATCTCGTGAATATAAACGTGCAGCATTTGGCACACGGCACACAGAGTTCGCCAACCTTTGTTCTAAACTAGTCTCTCTCTCTCTCTCTCTCTCTCTCTCTCTCTCTCTCTCCATAAATAAATAAATCATTAGAAAAATCTGAAACAACGCTCTTTAAGCTACACTTGATACAATATATCTTTTCTTATTTCAATCTATCTCTCCACATTCACAAAAGAATCAGAACAATTTCGCAACGAACACCATCCCTCTATGTGTATGTAAAGATCCCGTTGTAAAGCTGTATGTGGTCGTTTGGAAAGTAAAACCGAGAAGGGTGTCATGCCGTGAACCCGGATAAAACCTTTAATCGAAATGTAGGTCTGTGTTTAAAAAAAGGGGGGAAATACAAACATGATTTTTAACAGGTACATTTGTAAGTGATAAAACGCGCATGCAAAAGAATTGGATTAATCACAGCAACAATGTACGTGTGAAAATTAATGCATGATTAAATAATATTTCTCAAAATAAGTAATAATCATATTCTACTCTGGCTCGAAAATATAAGTAGATTTATATTTTTGGACCAGAGATTTAGTAGATAACTACATATAAGTAAATTTGTTTTTCTTTTTTTTTTAATTTCTTTAAGTACACTTTTTAAATTTGATTCTCTGCTTGCAAAAGCAGAAGAAATTAAAGAAGTATTTCACCGATATTATAATTTATATTTCATTTTATTGCCTACTTTTTTTAATCAAACTCTCATGTCACAACTTCAGTTCATGTTTGTTTGTTTTTAATCCTAAAAATATTAGATTAATCGTCACGAATTTTTCATAGGAAAAAAATCGCATTTAAATTTATCATTCGATTTATATTGCAAATTATGTTTTATAACATTTGTATTTCTTTGTTATTAACATAAAAGGAAAACAGTTTAAGGGAGAGAATAAAAATACGAATAAAACAAATAAAAACGGACTTGAAGCTTTTTCGCTTAAGTGGTCAAAAGTAGAAAAACCGATGCGTTTTATGCATAAACGCATGTATTAAAGGCATAAGTTATTCTGTATAAGAACAAATATTTTGGTTTAAAAAGCTTTTTCTATCCTCCCTTTTTCTTGTGTTTTATCGAAGAAGTCGGGATAAAAATGCAAAGAGAAAACATAGAGAATTCTCTGAAATTGGCTTAATATGGTTTACAATAGAATAACACTAAGAAAATTATATTAATTGAAAGTAGCTTTTATATATAGAAGGAATCGAAAACAGTATAAGAAAATAAACTACATAAAATACACTCTCAACAGAAAATATGATAAGTTATGTTTACATTTATATACAGGACACCTCAGTCAAACGTTTTAGAACTTTGAGGGTAGGTAGGGTTAGAGGTGGGGAAAACCGTTATTTTCAAAGAACAGCTGTTCACCGTTCCCGTTCTTTTTTAAAGAACAGTTCTTTTTCCTGTTCTTTTGAGAACAGGTTCTTTGATTTATGGTAGCTTTATTATGACTATTTTATTCAATTTAAAAATGAAAATATACGTCTTTTTAACATGTACTATACTTTAGTACAATTGTAAAACCCGCAGTGGTCTGGGCACTAATCTCCGTTGCCATAAGAACACGAAAAGTGAAGCAGCATCCGGATTGGCCAGTGTTTGGGAGGGTCAACTTCCTCTCGGCTCGACTGCTGTGGGACCGTGTGCCCTAATGGGAGCTGGAGCACGTAAAATCCGTCGTGGCTTCAATGTCCTCCAAATTGTTAAACGATACCTCTGGGGGTGCCGATTTCAGGGGGTGGGTCCCTCCTCTGGAATTGGTTCAAAATTAGGGGACCCCAAGCTGAGTCGGAGTTCCTCCCTCTGGGGCTCATTAAAATGGAAGCAGCCCCTTCCGCCCATCGACTGCCTATTTGAGGGATCTGGCACCGCCCCGCGGGTTGCCAGAGGGCATTAGCAACAACAACAACAACAATTGTAAAATGTTTAAAAAAAACTTTGCAACCAACATTCTGGCTTTCTTCAATCAAGTATGTTAACAGTAATTTTTTGTAAAAATATTTTAATGGCAGCTGTCGTCAAAAAAAGGGTCTCTAGATCTGTGGCACGCGATGAACGTTTCGATCGTCCGCCCTCTTGCTAGTAGTTAAGTCGAGCGATGGCAACGGCCGCCCTTTTTTCAGCATTGCGAAATGGTTGCGCCTTAAAGGGTAAAAAAAGTACATGCTCCAGCTTAAAAATTAAAGACTCCGTTTAAAAAGCTGTAAGTATCAGGCTCCAGATTAAAAATAATACTCGTGTATAAATATCTCGATTGCTTCGACTACGATTTAAGAAAATGAATACGACTTTGGCATATAAAATTACATGGCTTCCGACCAGGGCCATACCTAGAAAATAATTTCGGAGTCGGGGAGCATCGTATATCGGGATAAAATTTTCCGGATATATGCCCCACACCCAATTTCTGTCTAATTTAGCAAGATTAATTTTTTTTTATTACTGCACAAACATTTCGTTCATTTATACATCACTGCATTTCATACCCCTCACCATGGGCGCCGGCAGAATATTTCCCAGGGGGGGCAAAGACTACTCAAGGGGGGGGGGGGCAAAGACTACTTCAACGTATAGTTACCATGTTGGAAAGAGCAAAAAAGCAAAGGATAACACTGCATACAAAAATCCAGGGGGCGGGGGCATTGCCCCCCTTGCCCTATGCTGCCGGCGCCCATGCCCCTTACCATCCCCACACAGAAAAAAATTTCTGGCTACGTCCCTGTATAAATACACCATGTACATATAATGTAATAAGTTCGGGGGAGCGGCGTAGGACCGCTCATAGGACCCCCTCAGTGGCGGATTAATGCATTTTTGTCGGGGGGGAGGCGGTAAGTTAGAGGATTGACATATACATCCAATTTTTGGAAGAAAAAATAGGATCTTTTACATTAATTTCTTTTTTCTCGAGGGGGGGGGCGGTCGCCCCCTCCGCCCCCCCTTTAATCAGCCATTGCCCCCCCCGTCTAAGTACGGCCTTGCTTCTGACTCCAAGTCTACAACTTTGACCCTAGCTCGGAACTTAGTTAAAGCAAAAGAACAGGGAACAGATTTAATGAAAGAACACCTTTCACCGAAGAACAGTTCTTTTAACCTGTTCAGCAAGAGAACGCCTTTACCCCGTTCCCGCTCTTAGCTCTCCGTTCCGAAAAAGAACTCCAGCTCAGGAAAAGAACGCTGAACTAGGTGCGAAGAACTAGGTGTTCCCGCTCACTGCTCCGAGAACTCCTCGAGTCGTGATCAAAGAACGTGTTCTTTTTCAGCCAATAGGAGAGGCTGCTCCGGAACAGGTTCTTTTTCAGCCAATAAGAGATGGCTAAGAGCGTATGAAGCGAAGGCGCGTTTTATATGGAGATAGTGTAATGCTTATATTATTGTTTGACGTTGATAAAATATTTTTTTTCGATTTGTTTGTGTTTCAGACTATCATTTTCTTTATTATTAAATTTTTTACTTTGATTCAAATTGAGTAGTTTGGCTGGAATAATAAAAATTGACGAATTGCTTTCCTGTGAGTGCATTTCGTATTGAACATATAAGAAAGCTTCTTATTCTTTGCCCGGGTCCTCTTTTAAATTATGGTAGGTTGGGTTAAAAGTTCTATCCCCCCCCCCCCCAGATAATCATCTTCGTTATCGTTATTTCTCAAAATAACTAAGATTCCACAATTAGAATTTGATAAAGCTAAAATTGTAAACTTCTGTCCCCACCATCAGATACGTAGCCAATGTGGGGGAGGGGGGGTCTGCCCCCCCAGAATTTAAATTTTTTTTAGCAAAAAAATATTAATCGTGCCTTCCAATGAGAAATTTCACCTTTAAGGCATTTTCCAAAATTTCTCTTTTCAACACGTTTGCCTGCCATAAAATTTTGAAGCGTCGGACCTTAATGAACTGAGAACATGTTTTTGCCGTGATCACTGAACAGGGTGTTCCCGTTCTTTCTTGAGAACAGGTTCAAAAGAACAGGGTGTTCATTCTTTCCCCATCTCTAGGTAGGGTACTCTTAGATGACTCGGAATAGCGTAGGAACGCCGGGTCGCAAACCTTGTCTTCATGCAACTATTAATAATCATTTTATAAAAATCAAAAGCATCTGTCAATTTTCTTGTTTCATAAATAATGGGCTTCTGCTTCGATCAGTGCATCATTAAAAAAAAAAAAAGCATTTCTAAACTGTAAATTTTTGTAAAAAGCTTTTTGTATACGATAAATTTGTCTTTTTAAAGTATAGTCGGAATGTGGTGTATTACTTCAACACGATATTCCTACTAATGGAGCATGAAGACGACGCCTACGACCCCACATTCCTGTGAGTATCCGAGTCATCTAGGTGTACCCTACCTCCCCTCGAAACGTTTAACTGAGATATATATATATATATATATATATATATTAAAATATAGGCCTTTTAGATATTTTCCACCAATGTGAAAAAGAGTTTATGATTACGGTTTGTTTGTCCATTTTATTCGCAAAAGAAACCCTTTTATTTAAAATGTAGAACAAAATGAAATCAGAACTAAAAGATTACAGTGACATTGTTAGGAATGGGTGTTCTAACTCACATTCATTACGAAATCTAGAAATTAAATCGAGCACCTTAAACCGTTTGTTTACCTTGATAAGTGCCTTAGTAGAGTTTATTATACACATTAAAAATTTTAATCTTATAAATAAAAATGAAATTCTGTTTGTTTGTTTGTTTGTTTGTTTGTGGATTTGATTCGTATACAAATCCACAAAAATGGACCTATCGGCCTGAACTTTAGCACAGATATGTAAAATAATATAGACTAAATCACAGTCCACTTTAAAACTTTGAAAGTCCACCCGTTCCCGGAATTTAAGAGATTTTTTATTTTCTTCACGCAAAAATCTTTCCGTAATTGTAACCCCTGTAGTGAAAAAAATGTGAAATAAGGATCGTGGTTGCCATGTGTGGCGATTTTGCCGAATAAAATGTCGTTCGTATACAAATCCACAAAAATGAACCTATCGGCCTGAAATTTAGCACAGATATGTAAAATAATATAGAATAAATCGTAGTCCACTTTAAAACTTTTAAAGTCCACCCGTTCCCGGAATTTAAGAGATTTTTTATGCTCTTCACGCAAAAAGCTTTCCGTAATTGTAACCCCTGTAGTGAAAAAAGTGTGAAATAAGGATCGTGGTTGCCATGTGTGGCGATTTTGCCGAATAAAATGTTTTAAATTCTCAAAGTAAAAATAAAAGAATAATAATGATTTTTTTTTTTTGTTAGTTTATATTCGTAAGGTTATTTTTTTTAAATTATAATATCGTGTGCATGGGAAATCAGAGCAGGAATGTAATGCTTTACACGCAAAACAATAAGAATTGAATATTTCCGAGGCTAATGTGTAAATTCTTTTAGTTTGGCGAAAAAATAAAATGGCTGAAATATGGATTTTGAGTAAGTGAGTTCTAGCGGTTTGCACAGTTTTCGGCTTTGCGCAATTTATTGAGAGCTTAAGGAAATAGATTTTTGAAAACAAGTGCAAAGGTTTTATTAGAATACAGCGTTAAATTTTAATGATCCGTGAAGAAATAATGCAGTTATTAAGGGATTTCAAGCAATCTAACTTCAGAATTCTCGCCAATTGAGTACATTGATTTAAGTTGGGTGAATTCCGCCAAATTTCAGAAAATTGAAATCTTCTCATTTACACCCGTATTCACGAAACTTTCTACCAGCTGGTAACAGCCAGATTACCATAGAATCGGATGGTTAAAAAAAAAATGGTATTCACAAGGCCAAATCGGCTGGTTACATCTCGTTTTTAACAGACGAATGTAACCAGCCGAATTCGGGTGGTTACCGGCCTGTTACATTCGACGCATGCGCTGTGAGGCTCTAATCTGTTAACAAACATGGCGGACTACAGCGCTGTTGAAGACAGAAGGTATGGAAATTTTAGAATTTATTGATAGATTTGCAAAATTTATGTGTGAGGAGAAAGTAAACGGTTTAGAAGACTTGTGTGTCAAGGATTTTCCAATACATTACCATCAAAGTAAGTAAACGGTAAACAGGCGAAAAAGGAAATGTTTTAAATTTACAGCAAACGTGTCAATGAAATTATGGCGCAGCGGTAAAGCGAGCGATTGGCAAGCAGTAGTTCCAGGGTTCTGGCCTCGCTGCGGCCGAAGTATCCCTTCTTGCTCTCTCACCCCCCCTTTTTTTACATCTCTTTTTTTTTTTTTCTAAAAAAGTAAGGCCCTCTGGGATGAAGTACTTAACCATTTTAATTAGGTGTATAAATTCGACATTATACTACAATACCATCAAAATCAATCATGATCCCAATCCTGTCAGAAAAAAAGAAATAATTTTATTAATTTTTTATTTTTTTCCCAGCAAGACCATTGCAAAATTTAATAGACAAAGCCATGTGAATTAGCAGGGGTTAGCTGGGCTGGAACAGGTTTCTATAATTAGTCCCCTTTCTAAAATTCCTTTGATTTCCCACCCTCCCCCCCAAATTTTAGTCAATGAAATTAGTAGTTTTTTTATTTGCATTGATTCTGCAGTTCAACTATAGGTAAAAAAAAAATTCAGCGCTACATACCCCCATCCCCTCCCAATTTTTATTTGCCTACGATTTTGCAAAAGAAGAACATGTAGCTTTGAGACAAAAATTCATTGACATTTGTTTTATCTGTTTCAAGGGGGAAGAAAATGTAAATTTTAACTGAGTCTGTTTTAAGCTTATAGTATTAAATATTTATTTACATACATCCGATAAAATAACTAATATAATTCTTGATTTTTGCATTATTCCATTAATAAAAATACATCAGAGGCATTATTCACTATTAATATTTAAATTGAATACTCTTTTTCCCCGTTCCTGCTTTATTTAAATAAGTTGTACACTTCGTGCTAAGTTATTACTCATAAATTAATCACATGCGAAAAAAAAAATCTTATTTTAATGTCTGACTACAGAGTGATTAAAGTGTTTATTGTGGGAAAAAACTTGCAATTTCGAGTGGAGATCTGCAATTCCTTTTTTTTTTTTTGGGGGGGGGGGTCCAAAAATTTCTAGTCCTTGATATGAAAAGTCAAGAGACAGCCTAGTTCATAACTTCAGTTAAAAATTGAGTAATGGCTACCTCATAAATCATTATTTAAGACCCAGCAAGAACCATCTCAACACAATCACATTTTAATATTCACGTATATATTTACCCTTTACTGTATAAAATTACAAAACATTGCAGAGCTGCACTATGATCCATATTTTTGTGATTAAAGTATGGTCACCAGTAGGTTTCAACATTAGAATCATTACAATTGTATTAAGACATTGTAAAAATATTTGCTTTTTTATGCATTTGAAATTTTAATTATTGATACTAAAAAAAAAAAAAAAAAAAAAAAAAAAAAAAAAAACATCTCCTACAGTAAAACAAATAAAATACCCCCAGGGTAAGCTCTTAAGTATGTATTCACAAATTTTTAAACAATCGTACTGTTTTTGACTGTCAGATACATTAAAAAATAAAATTAGAAAACCTTCGAATACCTTTAAAAATTATCTTTTAAAATCAATATATCTTCTAAATTCGTAGGAGTATATAAATAAAATATCGGTTATTAATTACAAAAAATTCAGCAGAAATCTCCGAAATAAATAATTGAAGCATTTGTGATTATAAAAATACATGAAAACACATTACACTCCTGCTTATTTTCAACTATTTTGGAGCGCTCGCGAAGAGGGTTCAAGGGTCGGCAATCAGCTGGTTGGATAGCCAGTGCCCTAAGCCAATCACAGACGAGCTTACAAAGCAGAATGCACAAGTACAAGTTAATCGGTGGTCAAACGTTGGTCAGGAAACCAGTGGTTTTAAATAGTTGGTGAATACCGTTCTGAGGTTACCGGTGTGTTACCAGCAAGTAACGGTCAAACGTTAGTTTCATAATCAGGCGGTTACTAGCCGTTTCGTGAATACGACTGTTAGTACATCGGAGTAACGATGAATAAAACACATTATAGTTGATAATTAAAAAAAAAAATCGGCTGTATTAAGGGATTCCAATTTTCAAATAACTCTCTTTGGCTACTCTTTGGCGGTCGAACCATTTCCCATATTGATTGCTGCTAAGTCAATGCTTCGAATGATTCCCTGAAAAAACTCTTGCAAATTGGCGTATGTTGGCACTTTGGCGAGGCTTAGGTTTGAAACTGGATTTTATTTGAGACTGGTATATATAATAACACTGGTTATAGATAAAAATGAATGTTGGTATGTGTTTATGATGTTGAAAAACTCCAGCACCGTTGAGCACCGTTGCACGATGAAATTTGGTTCACCTAAGTCTTTTATGATGGAGAAGGTTTTTATGCTATCCGTTTTCCTTAACTTGCCACTTGGTGCCGCAGCACAACATTGAATTCTATTCCGTTTAGCCGTTTGCTATGCGAATATCGTCCAACCGATTTCGATGAAATTTGGTACACGCGAATATTAGAACACGGAGAATATTTTTCACTATCCATTTTGCTGTAACTTGCCGCTAAATGGCGCTGCAAAGAATCTTCTATACCGTTCGATCGATCGGCATAAAATTTTTTATACTTACACATTTGAGCACGAAGAATATATTCTAACTGCGTTCCTTTTGATGTTACTCACCAGTAGATGACACTGCAATGCATTATTATTTTATTATTTTAACTCGCCACTAGATGACGCTGCAGCAGGCCAAATTCTTGACCATTCAAACGGTCGCTATGAAAATCAGTATACATAGCTATTTGAACAATGAGAATATTTTGGCGTTATCCATTTTGCTATAACTCGCCACTTGACGACGCTGTAGCAAATCATTACTTTAATTAACTACTAGATGGCCCTGCAGTGTATCACTTCTTGACTGTGCAAATGATCGTTATGAAAATTGGTATGCATAGATAGTTGAACACGGTCGCTATGAAAATCAGTATACATAGCTATTTGAACAATGAGAATATTTTGGCGTTATCCATTTTGCTATAACTCGCCACTTGACGGCGCTGTAGCAAATCATTACTTTATTGAACCACTAGATGGCCCTGCAGTGTATCACTTCTTGACTGTGCAAATAATCGCTATGAAAATAGGTATACATAGATATTTGAACACGGGGAAGAGTTTGGCGCTATCCATTTTCCTATAACTTGCCACTAGATGTCGCGTCAACACATGAACTTCAGGACTGTCCAGCCGATAGTCATGAAAATTCGTATACATCGATATCTGAATGCGAAAAATATTTTCGCCGTATCCGTTTTACTAAAACTCGCCACTAGATTGCGCTACGCCGCATGGCCTTCTGCACCGTACAAACGATTGCCTTGCAATTCGGTATGCATGATTATTGGACACAATATAACGCGATATCCACTGTGCTATATCTGTTTATTACAATGAATAGTAATCACCACAAATCGTAATATCAAAAAGTCCATTCATTCCCGTGCGAAGAACGGGTACTTCAGCTAGTATATTAATATATTTAAAATAAGCATACAATCCAATTTTTTTGCGAAATATTCCTTGCGAAATAACCTTGATTTCGAAGTCTAAATGATTCTCACTTTGATCTAGGGGGATCGACTAAGGCGACCTCGAGTAGAAGTCGGTATAAAATCGAAGGAATTCAATTTATTTTAAAATGCGATACGCACCGACAGAACAGTGAAAGCTTTTGAAAGGCTAGAAAGAAACTTCGTAACAGATTAAATAAATGAAGGTAATAAAAGCGGAGTATTTGACCGAAAGATGTTCACTCTCAGTAGCAGTCGACCACCTAAGGCTACGGCTTCCACTCTGAATAACATTTAATAATCTCTCAGTCTTAGAAAAATTCGCATCTGTTGGAAGTAAAGTAAAAACGCTCTTTTGTTTGAATATGCTATAAACTTTAATAGAAATATAATTCATAATTATCGGTCAAAGTGTATTTTACAGCATTGTTTAGTAGAGTGTGTGGTGTGTGGGAAGATTCATCGAGTAAATTGGCATTATATAAACAAATTTAGATAGTAATAATATTGTGCAAAACTCGTATTTAGTAAAATGAAATAGTTTTACATGAGCAGCCACGCAGCACAAGGGATGCGTATACCGATCAGGAGTCCAAGATCTTCAAGACGAGATAACTTAAAATGGACCTCTCTCACAGACCTGACATGGGATTAATGATGGACATGAATCAATAAAATTATTCGAATTACTTAATTATTATTTCGATTCGAGATAATCTATTTTGAAAACTCCATTCGAATGCTCAGCACATAGTATTCGAATATTTGAATAGTGAAAAGAAGTTTATTTGATTCTTAGAAGATTCTTCAATGTAATTTTCTTTCTTAAAGGAAAACAAAGCTATGTTTTGCACTTATTCCAAAAAATAAGAAAAATTCGCATAAATTCATATGTATTCAAAAATTGTTAATATTTCGCATCTATTTAGTAAAAGCGAAAATTCCGTAGCTCTAACCATTATCAAGTCAAATTTCAATACTTAATTTTGTAAATTCCAACACCTCTTTTTGTGAAGTTTCGTACCAATTTTTTTTTAAAATCCCTTTTTTGTTAAAATAATTGATAAAATAGATTAAAAATGTAGGGTAAAATGCCAATGAAGGACCGTTTTAATCGATTCAATTTTTGTGAAATGGCCGTTTTAATCGATTGTAATTTTGTGAAGGGGCCGCAAAACTGACCCAATTTTCGTATGCATCGACCCCTGTAACATGTAAATTGTTATAAGTTGGCTGAGTAATAAGATATTTTTATCAAACAACGATGGAAATTAGAAGCGGATACATTTTCACAGAGTTAAAACTAGAACAGGGTCATAAACCCGGATTACTAAAAAAATGAGTGTATGAATTATTGAATGGTCGTAGTGTTTTAGTAGCGTTAACGTGGATTGGATTTATTTTTGACCTTTTGGTCTTTACGGTCATACAGCCTAGGTGATAAATGTCCAATAGTTTCGATTCTTTTTTAAGTAGTTTACTGTTGTGAAAATTTTTAATTATTTTCACATGCAAATAATTAACTTAGAAATGACGGGACTAAAATGAAAATTCAAATTAAGTCAAGATTAATTGAATAAAACTATTTCATTGCACGCAAAAAGTAAAAACTTTGAAACCTAAATTTTTTCAATTGTTGCTAAAAATCATCTTGTAGAACATCACTTACCTAATAGGATTAATATTACTCTTTTTTTACAGTTACTACCTTGAACATTTTAATGTGATTCTTTTAACAGAGACGTGACAGGCATGAGGATGAAGAGAAATGGAATTTATTATTAGGGAGAAGTGTGATTTTGTGAACAAACGACTCAAGGAATCGTATGTATGTTATGGTATTAAATGTGTGAAAAACATATACTACTCAATAAAAGTATTCACCTGGGGGTTTTTTTTTAGGGGGGGAGTGGGGGTGGAGGTGTGGTATACTTATTTAATGAGGAATTACAATTTCATTGAAGCAGACAGTACAAGCATAGTGAAAAATAAAATGTTTTCAGAAGTTGAAATAAGTTGATGAACTATACTATGGGAATGTAAAATGTCAAAGCAATAATGCTTTGAATGTTATCATTGGAGCCACGCCTAAATATATTGTTTTCGACTGACAAAACTCTCAAATGTACTCAAATTACAGCAAAACGGGTTTTATTGTGCTTTGTATACCTCAGATTAGCTTACAAAGCTTAGAAACATCATCACGACTAGAGTTCATCAATACAGAAAAACAAAGACGGACAAGCAATATTGCAAATTCATTTCTTTCTTGTTACGGTCACAAAAATTAATTTAGTTTATTTGTTAAATTTTATTCCAATAAAACTGAAAGCAAATATTTAGTATTAAAATAAGTTTAGTATTGAAAAAAGTAAGTTTTTTTCCCCCTGCAATGTAGAAATAAAATAATAAATATAATTACCTTTAGGGAAACAAAATGCCTAGAATATTACTTCACGAACTCAGAATTAATTTTTCTTTTTCATAAAATGTCCTTATTTTCCTTCTGCCCTGTTATTAAGCGCACGGGCACCTCTCTCGCCAATGACTACTTTTTCCGAAACACCTGATTCACAGTGACCAGTTCTCCCGGCGTCTTTTTCCAAACAGTGGCCAAGTTCGAAAGCCTCAGAAAACTTTATCATGAGCGGATATAGATATCCGCTCATTCAATTGTTTTTAATTGAAGTGTCCACGACTTCCCTCTCTTGTTTCACAGTTAGACCATAAATGTCCCCTAAATTTTCCTCTTGGGCAGCAAAATAATATAGGCAGAGAGAAGTGGGAAAAAATTAGCGGACGATCCTTCTCTGCTGCCAAAATCCAGTCATATAACCAACCGTGTGGTGCTGTGACGCAAGTAATGTCGTAACCGGTTTGTTATAAGCCTTTTTTTAGTTTGTGAGACGTATAGCTCCCCTCCCTGTCCCCTTCCCTCTTCCTGTAAAGAATGAAACAGAAGTATTTTTTGAAGGGCCGTGGCAAATAATATATGAGGACGCGCTAAGCAATTAGAGAACGGGTTCTCTGTACTTGCGCTGATGTTTCTATACATAGAAAGCTTCTTTTTTATTTATTGTAATTACGGAATAACTTTTGTTTGCGTCAGGCACCGGATTTTTTGTAATGTATATTAAAATGCCAAGGGTGATATTTACATGCTAATGATGGCTTTCTGTTTAGTGAAATTTTCCTTAAATGTCGAATGTCTGGTAAAGATAAAAGGATGTTGTTTCGATTTGTAATAAGTAATTAGGTAACAAATTTTCGATTTTTTTAAAATCTTACGACATACGTAAGTTTGTTTCAGGAGGTCAGAGTAAATTTGATTTTTATTCTGGCACTGACATTTAACGTCTGTGAAGCAACAACTCGTTACTCAGCTTCTACGACTTTAATTTATGAAAAGAACAAAAGAATTGCATGTTTTTCCTTCAATTAATTAAATGGTTCATTCAGTGGCCACGGAAAAGCTAAAAATAAAATATATTCATTACGGATTTTTTAAAATTTAGGTTAATTTACTTTTTCAGATTTACGGCATGTATGATTGAATCATTAACCCTCTCGTTAACCTGAACCTCCTATGAGGCTATTTCAAATAGCAATATTTGAGGGGGGAAATCTCGATTCAATATTTTTTCTTGCAGTGATACCGTTAATTCATATAGAACACATATTAGGCTTTTAAATAGCAGCATAAATGGTGCCTAGATTGCAGTATCACACAGTTTAGATCATTATTTATAATAGTTGTGATTCATGGTTTCTGAAGAAAAATTAACAAAATATTTAAGCTTTTGATTACCTTTTTTCATAGGTGAATCATTTTTCTTTAACTTTTATTTAATATGTGCATGTTTTTAAATTCATTTCAAACAGAGCATAATGCTTCAAAAATACAAAAATATATTAAATCTAATATGTAACTCATTAAAAAATAATAGAAAGAGCGACATTAGAAAAAAACATGATTTTGCACATGATTTGCAAGTGTATTTTAGATGCATTAAATGCTATACAGATTTTTTTCTGTAATTTTTTCATAATTCGGTGACGAGAGGGTTTAAAAAAACCAGTTGTTTATGTTTTGACAGCTAATTAAATACGGGTCAATAGTCATTTAACCCTTTGAGGCGCAACCCTTTCCCAATGCTGAAAAAAGGGCAGCCGTTGCAATCGCTCGACTTAACTACCAGCAAGATGGCGGACGATCGAAACGTTCATCGCGTGTCACAGATCTAGAGACCCTTTTTTTGACGACAGCTGGCTGTGGCGGCACAGCCAGCTGCATCAAAAAAGGGTCTCTAGATCTCTCGTGAAGCTACATCATCCGCAACTATTAATATTTTATAGAAATCAAATCTATTCTTCATGACTGGCAACCGTCAAAACGTCAGAGTTTGGTGTTCCCAGAGCGGGAACACTGCGCGTTAAAGGGTTAACAGCTGTGACCAGTAGCGTAGAAGGGATTTTATTTCGGGTTGGTGTGGGGGGGGGGCTATGTATCAAATTGTTTAATAAGCTCCATCAATTGTAAGCTATATATCAAACTGTAAGTTAAATAAAGAATCATAATTCGGAGAACTCCCTCTGGATGCGCGCAGGGTTCTGACTAATGTAATATTGTAGTAGTTAAAATGTTACTTTAGTCACATGAAAAATGTTACATTAGTCGTACCAAAAATAACCCGTATTTTTAAAAAACTCAAAATGAACATTACATTTCTGGATTATATATTAATGATCGTATGGTGCATAACTGTAAAGATTAAAAAGTAATCTCAAATTTCCTTTTAAATTAATAAATCATTAGAAACATTTTCATTTTCAGCTACAAATTACACTTGTCACAATGGAATTGCCACAAGATATGTAATAATAATTCTCAAGAGATTTTCGCCTTTGGTGTTTATTTCTACTCTTACTGAGTGCTAATGGAAAAAGATGTCAAATACATTAAATATGTGGTACTAGTGTGGTTACAGTCATGGACTATCTTATATTTTTCTAAACAATGTTTTTTATAAATAGAAGACTAATAATGAAATATTAGAGATCGACCGCTACCAGATTTTAACTGATACTCGATACTTTTTTTACTGGAGGCCGTATACGTATTAAAATACAAAATTTAATTTCATATGGACCCTCATTTCCTATCACTTACGTTTGGGGAAATGTTGCTCCTTGTCCAAACCTTCATAGACAAAGAGCAACATTTCTCCAAACTTACATTTCTCCAAATGTAAGTGATAGGAACTAAGGGTTATATCAAATTAAATTTTGTATTTTATTATGTGTACAGCCCTTGGTAAAAAAAGTATCGGATATCGGTTAAAATCTGGTATCGGTCGATCCCTACAAAATATATTAAAAGGATCGGAATATAATGTCGTTGTTACGGATGTCCAAAATTTGCCGAATCGAAACTACTAAAGATAATAATATTAAATTCGGTTTGTATGAGGAGTTTGAAACGTTGATTCTCGACAAGAGAAGATTTTTCAAAGTTTGTAAGCTATTAAGACAGCACATAAGCTAAAATCAAGCTTGGCATTTCTTTGAATTTGACGTATTAATACAAGCTTGACAGTTCAATTCATTTTAAGTTTGCAGCAAGCTTGGAGATTACAAAAAAATGAGTCAGCGAATATTTTCCCGCCGAATTTAAGTCATTTAAACTGTCAAGCTTGAAAACAACTTGACTACTGCTCGATTTGGAAAGCCACATCCACATAACAAATAATTTATCATGAATCATAAATGCACTTGACCATAGAATTAAAAAAAAAGATTCTGTATTTCCAAATACTGCAATTCTTCAAAATAAAATACAAATATCTACAAAATTGATTTCAAAATCAGTCGTTGGTCTCGATTTTGGCCAATATTGCTCAACATGAGAGTCGCGATATTGAAAGTTTGAAAACGTGTGCTGCTTTTAAGTTTATATTACGATTATTTCCCTATTAGTAGAGTCTATAAATCACACATAACGACATTATTTTAATTTTGATTCATCCCATGGAAAAATAAAAGATGCAGATCGGCATCGAGCAATACTGATCAATCTCGCCAAAAAACGGCTTGACAACCAAAACATTCACTTCAAATTTTACACATGTCACTTCGAGTCAGATGGGCATGGTGGTTAGGACGCTGGCTTCCCACACCTTATTCCCGAGATCGATCCCAGTCGCGGACGGAAACAGATTAAAATAACTTGAGGTTTCAGCGTAGAGGGGAAAACGCATGGAAAAATAAAATATATGGGGCGAGTTCACCGACCGCGCCCCATGTATTTAGGGAAATTTTTTTATAGTAAAGTTTGAATTAAGCTTGCTATGCCAAGCTTAATGCAAGTTGGGCAAGTGTAAACCTGAACACTTGATTCAAGCTTGCATTAAGCTTGCATGCTTGAAATTTTCAAGCTTAATTCAAGTTTATTGACTTGATAAATCAAGCTTACTGCAAGTTTGGTGCAAATTTGCTGTGCTGTCTGGGTATGGGGTAAGACAAAATGTAGTTTTCACATATCCCTCTGCATCTGAAATGGTGCATAAAATTCTTGTGGTAAAATGAAACACACAAGAATAACTAAAAATATATTTCTGGATATTTTGAATTTTCTTTCCAGGTAAGGTGAGCGGCCACCCTCCCCTTTTTACATATATGTCTTGAAAGAAAGAAAAAATAGTTATCTATGAAATTCTCACCTTGTAATGTAACAAATATGATTGTTCAGGCGCAACTGCTTTGTCATTAAAAACTTGTTTAAACATATTTCTTAAATTTAATGTAAAAAAAAAGATGCGCCACATTCCGGTTTACTCTATGTTTCTTTAATGTGGGTGCGTCAGAATGTATTATTAAAACCAATACGATCGTATGATTAAATTTAAGTCACGTGAATCGATTCCTAATTACAAATACTCCACATACTTCTAAATAATTGCTATGAGCTACACTGTAGTAGTCACCAGAAACTGGTCCGCAGAGAAAATCACTCACCGTAGCCCAAAGCTGCTAAAAAATCAGTTTATAAGTTTTTTTTTTTCGCATTATTTTTTCTTTTAAATGTATGAGCTGGGCATGCGTTTAATGATATTAAAGTGACACAGCGGGAGATCGCAGTGGGAACTCATTTTAAATGGAGTCAGCGTATTCAAACGAATACATGTAGCGTTTTTATTAATTACTGGTACGATCACGAGATGACATATTTACGCTTGGATTAAGTGCTCGTAAGTACGCTATTTATCAGACATCTTGCAATGTTGAAAATATATAATAACTCTTAGTTTGATTGCATATGAATGATTTATTTTTGAATCCTATTATTCTGTTAATGAACTTTTAGTTTTAACTGAAATGAATGTATCTCAATTTGTTTGTGTGATTATGGCAACGCTACTTTAGGGCAATCTGCCAAGGATGGGGGATGGCTTCGGGGAATGAGGTCTTTCTAAGGGGTTCTAATGCGTAGTCACGTTTCATCTGGAGAAAATCTACCAAAACTCCAGACCGTTAGATCGGCAGCCGCGCGATGGGAACCAAACCCTGGTATTTCACATTTCGGCCGTCTACCATTTTCAGTGACATAACCACTGTTCCATGGTGAGGTTCAATTTAATACTGGACTTCGTGCCATGGTATCCCAATTTCATGCTAGATTTCGTTTTACACGGATAAAATGGTATGCAAACGTTTATAATGGTAAATGAAGTAATCTGTGAGTAAAATAACAGAAATTGTTAAAGTAATTTGTTTTTTACAGTCCGATTACTTATCGTAAATATGAGTTACCTGATTCGAAAAGACACTTATTTACGAAGCTAGACAGTTTTATATTTTTTTAATGTTTTTGAATCGTAATTGTACTTCTATTAGTTTTCCTACTGAAAAGATAATAATATATTGTTTCTTTTGTCACCTTTTTATTTTTATTTAAGACCAAAATTTTTTAAATAAAAAAAAGCCGCATAAGGAATTAACCGGTTAAGAACTAGTTTAATTTCTAAATGAAAAGTAATGAATTTGAGTGAAAATGCACGCACATATAGGAACTCTTTTTAAATGAACTAACTGCACCCAAAAGAATACATTTTGCGAGTTTATTAACTACCGATACGATTCAGATGGGTTACGTAAATGTAAAACCTGGTTCAAACTTTTATAATGGTTAATTTTTTCAGCATTAGACTTAGAAATGTGATGATAAAGCATTCCACCTGATTTGATGATTAATAATTATTTATTGTAAATTTACAGATCATTTCTCATACATTTCTCCTAAATTTTAGTGTAAAATTTTAGGCTATGAGGCTGTATAAATTCTGTTAGCTAGTTTTTTGGCCCGTTAGTAGCATGCGTATTTCCCTTGCACTCGATATGCCAGTTCGATCCCCGTAAGGAGTTTTATTTTGCTTACTTCCTTATACTAAATATATGTAACGAAATAATAATCAAAGCCATGTTATAATAACAAGTATCTAATTTCTTAACGACCCAGATATCAAAGGCCGAAGTTTAGACTACTTTAAAAAATAAGCAAGAATATCATTGATTGTGAGGCAAATCATAGAAGCTATATGTCACAGGTGTGCATTTGTTTACAGACTGATTTGAAGCATTCATAATTAATTGCAAGGTTTAATTATTCCATCTGACTCTCATCCGAACTCCGTTCAATAATAGAATCAATCATTCCCAAGTTGACGAAAACAGGTTTAGAAAAATCAAACCGCTGTGTTTGAAGGGCAGCACGATAATTAGTCAGCGACTAAAAACATAAGGAAAATCTGTCGTCAGGGTGAATTCCCACGTTTGTCGTTTAATCAATTTATTTGTGTTTTATTTGTTTAGTTATATAACTTTAATATAATAACAAGTTTCTGAGAACTAAGTTACATTTTAATCTAAATGTCTAAAACCTTAATTGAATTGGCAATAATGTTTTAATTTCTCAATACATAGAGGAAGATGGGATACAATGAAACATTCTATCGTAAATCAGTAAGATTTGTCATTGTTCTAACTCAAGCGCGTATTATATTAATATATGTTTCAGTTACTGATGTGATTTGGAGATAATCGCATTTTTACAACAAGAGCAAAAGACAATTATTGGATTCGCCATTGAAAGTAAGTTTGATTACTAAAAGTAATTTTGTTTTACCTCTCCTTCTTCTCATAGGTTTATTTTTTAAATATTGTGATCACTGTGTTATGGTCTTCATACTCCCAAAACCAGAATTTAAAAACAATTAGGAATTAGTAAAAATTTATTTATTTTGTAGCCTCGATGCGGGGTACAATGAAACACTTGTAACGGGGTACAATGAAGCGTATTGTATTGTATCCCACGTAAATACATTCACATAAAATAAAGATGTTACTATTAAATATTTAGATAGAAAGCACATAAAATTAACAAGAGATTATTTTCAAATCGTTCTCTATCTTCTTCAGACTCTAAAGATGGTGACAATTCAGATTGCCTTTCAACTCACAAACCAAACAGATAGATTATGAGCTATCTTCACATAACATGTATTACTCAAGCAACATTGGCTCTAAATAATTAAATTTTAATCAAGGAAGGTAAGTTTAAACGTAAAGAAATATATTCTGATGGGGATATAATAAACTTAAATCAAATGGAATGCAAAGATCTGTACGTCAAACGGCTGCTTTGAGGCTTCAAATTTGTGCGTTCTTCGGAAACATACATTTTGAAAAATTTCAAATTCTATCAAAATTACCACCTCTTGTTCCTTCAATTGGTGCAGAAAGTAAAGCAGAAATGCTAATTTTTGAATTCATGAAACGAAAAACTATAGGCTAACCTATAATGTTTTCATCGTAAACTATAACAGTTTAATTAAATTTGTTTTTTCCATTTAAATTTCATATTTATGTCTCACTAATGTTTATTATAGATATAGTACATAAAACATATATGCTGAAATTTGAATTTTGACTCATATTTGAGTGTTTGTGGAGTGTTATTAAGGTTTTCATTGTACCCGCTATATGGGGTACAATGAAACACTGGTACCTTTTGTAATATTTCAAATATGAAAATACTATTTACAAACTTGTAAAATTCATTTAGATAGGGAAAAGAGTAGGTTAAAAGTGTATATTAATTTAATTTTGTAGACACAAATTGGTGACCAGGGGGGAAAAAATGTAAAATTTGTTTCATTGAACCCCGTCTTCCACTGTATATTTAATTAGTCATGCGTTTCTTAACTTGTTTTTAGTTCTTATACTATTGGACTGCGCAATCATGAAGAGAGAAACTCGTATTCATTCTGTAATTAATAAAAGGGAAGTAATACCTGACATAAAATAACTTAGAAATTAGACAGAACATGTATGATTAAATACATTATCAAGAAAATACACATAAAACAGAGATGAGATTCTCAATTTTTTTTGGGGAAACTTTTAAACGGGAAATATTATAAAAATAAGTCTATCTAAAATACTGAAAAAAAGTATTCGATTATGAATCCCTGAATTAAAATTAATAATAATAATGTTCTTCAATATAAAACTTCTGCAAAACTATTTTTCCTAACTCTACAATCTCTTATTTTGCGTCAATCGCTTATTATCGTTTATTTTGCGCGTTGTCTTAAGCTTTCCAGCGAAAATTATTTTATCTGTAAGCAGCACAACTCTTATTAAATCGATACCTGTATAATTATTTTCCCCGCAAATGCGAAAGATGCTAAACTTTCAGTGAAAATCAGTGAAATTCTAGCTAAGCCTTAAAACAAATATAGAATTGCATTCAGTACACAATTGTCTGCATTGTACATAAAACATATATGCTGAAATTCTCGTTTAATTTGCCTGTAAAACCGTTTTCCTTTGCTCCACGTAATCTGGCAGCAAAACAGTTGTAAAATATGAGCTTATTTGCAAACAATACTCTGATGAAGTTTTGAGTATATATTGGCGCTTTGATTAATACTAGCCAATTAATTTTCAGATAAAATATATACAATTAAAAAATATATACAGGGTGTCCGAAAAAGATAATATCTCTAATAGATAAAGAATCAAATCGTATTAAACGGGAAACGTAAATTGCAAAACTAGTGTTCAAAATAAGGTAGGAAAAAGGACTACGTTAAAAAAAATCCTCTGGCTAGTTTTCAAAAAGGGATTCTTTTTAAGATTGTATACGATCCCCATACAAAAATATTTTAACTTAGTAAAATGTACCCAATACATTAATGAGATTTACAAAATTTCGGCCTTTCGTCATAAAATGTTTCAGAGATATATTTAATCAAGAATAGTCATTGTCTATAGATGAATTTGAATATAAAGGTTTATTGCTAGCGTGAAAAAAAAAATTCTTTCGTAATTTCTGTATGACCCCTTAAACGCAATCTTCTGACGTGATTCTTTTCCCATTCGAGAGCCATTGAAATGTGGCTTAAGTCACCAAAAAATGTATCTTCACATCTCTGGCACTTTTTAGGATATAATTCACAAATTTTGTGCATCTCATTAGTGTATGGGGTATAATTAACTAACTAGGACTTTTTTTACAAGGGTCGTTTACAATTAAAAAAGTGTCACTTTTTGAAAATGAACTATAGGAATTTTTTCTTAACGTAGTCTTTTCTTCGATCTTCCTTATTTTAACTTTTTTTAAAAATAACATTGGCCGCTTAACTGTAACAGATAAAGAATTAAAGCGCGTTATCGTCGTTTTGGGTCACCCTGTATAGTCAAATGTGAACTATTTCTTGTCCTGGTTTTGCTTTTAAAATATTGAATTATAATTTGTAAATTTTGGTGCTCACAGAAAACGGTTTGGTTGATTAACAGAAAATCTTTCTTTGTAAAAGGAAATCAAAAGGCGAATTCATTGTTAAATCTGCTATTTTTTATCCAAAAGAAAAATAATTTCTCATTCAATTTTCTTATTATACAAATAATTTGAATTTCTGAGAAATATTAGGCATTCTGACTTTTGTAATGCAGGCATAAGAGATATAGTTAAAATAACATTATAAAACCTGCTTTGAATGACGCTATTGAGGGGAGAGCGTGTGGAGAGAGCTGGGTTTGAACCCAGGGACTTATGGGTGGTAGAATGAGGCGCAATCCGGCTCGGCCGAAAGGTACCTATTCGACCAGCCTTCAATTGCAGGGTGTTGTGTGCGCGGAGGTGATCGTGCCGCCACACTACTCCCCCCCCTAGAGAGTCAATCGGAGGCTGACGAACGATGTTCCAAGCGTTATGGAACGCTGCCACTCGTTGTGAAACTTTGTGAGGTCGCTGCCACTCGTTGTGGACTTTTGTGAGGTTGCTGCCGCTCGTTGCGGACTTGTGAGGTCGCTGCCACTCGTTGCGGACTTTGAAAGAGCCGAGCGAGGGATGGAAGAGGGCGGTGCTGGCGCCATCTGTCGCTATAGGCGAGAAGGAGAATGCGTGTTCGTTGTCCGGGTCGCCAATGAGGGGAGAGCGTGTGGAGAGAGCTGGGTTTGAACCCAGGGACTTATGGGTGGTAGAATGAGGCGCAATAGGGCTCGGCCAAAAGGTACCCATTCGACCGGCCTTCAATTGCCCGGTGTTGTGTGCGCGGAGATGATCGTGCCGCCACACTATCATTAAATCCGTCAATGAATGTAAAATCTGTCTGATACATTTAATTGACAAAAACTTTAATATCGTATTTCTAATTTTTTAAATGCATTCATAATATTGCATTATCTGCAACAATGTTATACCCCGTACAAAGAAGTATGTAAAATCAATCTGCATAATTTTTTATGTAAATTTTCAGTTGATGGCACTCTTTTAATAGGTATTATCGATCGTTTAATGCAGGAATGGGCAACCTTTGAAAAGTTGCGGGCCAAACTTTAGGATGCTAGCGAAGTCGTAGCCAAACTTGAGGATGTTAGTGAAGTCGCGGGCAGTATAATTGTGATTCATATGGTATTTTGAATAGTTTATTTGGGTTTTATACGGGGTTTTCATATGTTCCGCGGGCCGGATCAAAAGCCGTGGCGGGACACATCCGGCCCGCGGGCGGCGGAGGCCCACTTGTGGTTTAATGCATAAAAGCAAAGCCACTGAAATTTTTAGTTACTTTTCTGTTTTCGGGATTTTCAGTTTTCTAAATCACACCCAGTGATCATTTAAAAACTTTCAGAGATGCAGATGTAGCAAATTGTTAAATTTATGAACTGTAGTGGCTTGAATATTACCGAGATATTTACAAGTCAAAGCGAGTGGTGGAGTGGTTAGCACATTGTACTGCCATGCCATAGGTTGGGGTTCGATTCCTGCGATGGGCAAGGTCAAATAGGCCTTTCAATCCTTGAGTGGGTCGATAAAATGTGCACTAAGCTTTCTTGGGGAACTAAACGCTGGAGGTTTCGCGTCAGGCTGAGTATTTGGGTGGGGCATACGCTTCTATGCGCTTATATACAGTTATTTGGCTATGCACTTTACAAACATTGTATCTTACTATAAAAGTATGTTCATAGAAGCGTAACATTAAATCACAGCATACTTTTGTGGATATATATTTTAAAATTAAGATTTATATGAAATGATGCTTTGTTTCTTCAAATGTTCTTTAAAAGCCTTTTTCTTTTTTTCTTCTGACTTGCTAATTTTCATCGACTGTGAGCACTAAATAATTTAAAGAAATTACCATTCACGAGTGTGTGAAAGCAGTTCATACCTACTACGCCCAAGTCTGGTGAAAAAAAAATAAAAAAAAATATTAGCATCTTTCATTTGCAAATGCTTTGGGTGAACTTTCACCACAGGGCATTCAGACGAAGAAAAATAAAGATCAAAAACCTTAGGTAAAGTTAAAGAAACATACACTCCCTGCCATTTCCATAAAAATATCCAGTGTTAACTTTTGAAAGAGAAACTCATATATTATGACAAAGAGTTCAGTTCGTTACCTTTGGTGTCAAATACTAAGTTCAAGGTTGTATTCGGGGTTCATGTAGCTGCCTGTACAGACGTAAATGGAAAAACGCTTTTACTTGTTCTCCGAAGATGAAAAAAAAAAAAAATCTTCACATCCCCCAGGGGGCAGATGATCAAAAGCTGTCAAACTAATGATTACTATGACGTCAATGAATAGTATAATCAAGAAAATAATCACATGACTGTTGGGGCTTATGTCCCGAGCCTTAGATTAGTGTGTTGTGCATACGTCAAAACGGCTAGGGTATAAATTATTATTACTTTTCGTGGGGAGAGGGTATATTTCGCTGTTGCATTTATATTTTCTTTTCTTTTTGTTCGATTAAAATGATCTTTTCCAATCTTTTATTGTTATTGCCGTAGATTTGCTATTAAATACATGGACATAAACATTATTCCAGCTTTGCGCTCTTCTAAAGAAATTGGTGTGATTTCTAAGATATAATCTTCTCAGTCAGTAAAAATCAACTGAATATTTTAGAGATTCTAATAAAGCATTTAATATGGCTACTTTACAGCGAAAATATGAATTTTTCAAGCTGTTCTTATTTCATACTAATTTAATAAGATTCTACCGTTAGACGATATTAATACATTTAAAAAAATAACTTCTTACTAAAGAAAATAAACCTTATATTCGATTTTCTGACTGTATAATATAAATTTATGTTACGGAATAAGAGTATGATTATTTAAAAAGTAGGCATATTAACGATGAAACTGTAATTCAGTTGCTGTGGTACTGTGTACGCTAAGGGAGCAGGTGCACATAAAATCTCTGGTGGCTCCAATGTCTTCCATGCTCATACGATATTTCAGGGGGTTCTAGGTGTCAGTCTCTCATCTAGAATTGGTTCTAAATTACGAGACTCCTGAGCTAAATCTGCCTTCCTCCCACTGGGGCTCAACAGCGTGGAAGTCTTTCCTTTTAGTCCACTGTCGTCGTCTGAGGTTACCAGAGGGAATTAGCATCAACAACGACACTGATCTCATAGACAATTTTCATTAGCTTCTAAACAATTCGAGGGTAAAACTTCTCAATGAAAAGCTGAGTTTACATATTCTTTTTAACTGTATAGTCAGTCTTAAGAACAACTCTATTTCTTTTACTCCTGATATTTTTATGAACAAAATTTTGATTTTATTTATATGTAAGCACAGAATTTTGTCTCTTGCTTCATGAAGACACACTGAATCAGTACTTAATAATATAACGCGAAATAAAAAGAAATAGGGAAAAAGATTATGTAACATTTTGAATACAAAAAATTTTCAGTCAAGTAACATTTTGAATTACACATCTTTTGAGTAATACAATCCTTAATTCTTAGATTAAAGTCTTATATTTTACTAGTAAAAGTAGACTTGATACAGGGTGCATTTAATTTTAGCGACCCTACATCAAGGGTGGCTATAGCCGAAACCAACCATCGAAAAATTGTGAAAATTTGTGGATCATCTAATGAAGACATTAAAATTTGAACGCAGAAAAAAAATTAAATGTGTGCTAGTATAGGGAGTATTATAGCTAAATTATACATCTACCACCAGCTGATGAATGGGCAAGAATGCCTAAAAATATAAATCAGGCAGAATTCTCAATTTGAATATTTAAATCCTCCATGATTCAGCAGAAGAAAATAGTTTATTTTAATCTCGTAAAAAATATCAGACTGTATAATCTCGAGAGCTATTTAGAATCACAAAAGTGGCTAATATGATATAATAATGACAAATTTTGTGGCTGAGTTTCATGCTATTTTTAATTTATGGCATCACATTTTGGACAGCCGTAAAAGGAATCCCGGTTAATTCTAGGTAAACTTATCAGATGAAGCAGATTTTTTTATCCAAATGATTGATACTGAAACTTAGCCCCTTAACACACAGTGTCCTCGCCGTGAAGACACAAAACTCTGACATTTTGACTGTTGTCAGACACGAAGAATAATTTTGATTTCTATAAAAGTACGTGAAAGTGACATGATTACACATGAATCCTTTGCTTTTTAGCACATCATTTCCCGTAAAAATTATCGATTATTTGTAAAATTGTTAGGATTATTTTTAACAGCACTGGCATGTGTTGAAAACTCGAAGAATACAATGGAAATACATTGATCTAGAAGAACAACTGGATAGACAGCCCAATGTTGAAAAAGAGGACAGCCGTTTCCATCGCTCGATTTAACTACCAGCAAAATGGCTGTCGATCGAAGCTGTCTGTTTGACGCACAGCCAGCTGTGTCAAAAATGGTCTCCAGATCTGTGGCACGCGATGAACGATTCGATAGACCGCCATGTTGCTGGTAGTTAAGTCGAGCGATGGCAACGGCTGTCATTTCTTCAGCACTGGGAAATGGTTGCCCTTCAAAAAGTTGAACGACGTCGAAAATACAAAACTTATTTACAAAGGACGGTTATGGAGGAACATAATCCTATGTTAAAATAACGGTATAAAGCAAAAGCTTTCTGCAAAACAAAACCTTTATAAATGCAAAACATTCTCTGGCAGTTGTATTGTCAGTCTTTTCTATTCAATATATATCGTAAAAAAATATCTTGTTTGCGATGAGCTATCCAATACAATGAATTTCCATAGGTCTATTGTTTGAGCAACAAGAAAGAAACTGATCACTTCCTTCTCTGTGCGAATTTGTTCTATGTGCCACTGATACTTAAATTTTGCGATTGTTATCCCAGCTGTTCTATTGTATATGGTATCTCGTGTGAAACATGTATCATTGGCACAACACCAAATTTGTAAGATCTTCTATTTAGGTTAGTCTGAGTTTCTATTGTATATTTTTTTGGAGTAATACATTTAGTGCCATATGGTGCAGGCATGAGAAGTGTTCAGATCGAACCTGAAAGTCTGAGTCTGAGCCTAGTAGGATCATGCAAGTATTTCTAAGATTCTCAGGATTTTTAATGCTCTGATGATAAGATTTATTGAAATATTTCATTGTTTTTGTAGAAATAAACGCATTTGTTTAAAAAATGAAATAAATAAGAAGGAATTTGCAAGCACTTGTATCTCAGAGCGATTTTTTTTTTTTTTTTTTTACAATTTAGTAGTTTCAGGTAACTTTTTATCACCAATAAGTTTTATATTCTTTTTGTGTATTTTTAAGTGATTTATGGTCAGTCACATCAACGAAGTCTATTCAATAACTAATATATATTTTGTTCTCATCTTGAAGGATATAGAGTGGTGAAAACTATATTAATTGCATCTGGTTTCAAGGATTTACATATACTGATCCCATACCCGAACAGTTACAGTAGCAGAATCGTAGCTAGTTCTCAGAGGAACAATCAAAGATCTATACTAGAAAGCAACTCTGAACACAGAAGAGGAATTTCTACTGTTGCATTTTTTTAAAGATAGAAGTAAACTTGTAAACCTGTATTAAGGGAGTGTTTAACTCCATAGCAAGTCCCTTCTAGGGCCAGATTTAGGAAATTCTTGACTATAGACGCAAGTCAGGATAAAAGGCCCCGCTATACTAATAGCGAAGTAAAATTTCCAAAACTGACATACACACACACACACACACCAACACACGTGTGGGGAAATCATTAGCTATTGTGAAAGCACCTTCTTAACAGTAATTGTCTATTTGAAGCGTAGAAGCCTAGAAAATTATCTAATAACAAAAAGCAATAAAACATAATTCTTCATATTTTCTTCATTGGCATTAAATTAGGGATATTTTCTTTTAAAGAAAAACTTTTTGAGGAAAGAGGGCCGAACATTTCGGGGCTTTAGTGGATAATTATTCCTGCTCCCCGAACTTGTTGTTAATTGAAAACAACTTTACATTTTTAACTCTTCTGCAAGACGTTCAGAAGGTTAAAACATGGTAAACATTTCAGGAAAACTGAAAACTTTTGGCTATAGCTACTCAACTTTCCTGCCATTTAGCATAGAAGTATGGAACTAAAAACAATTCTTCATCAAATGAATTTCCTCAAACGCACAAGTGGGTTACTAAGCTTAAATTATTCGCCTCAGATCATCTTTCAAAATGTCAAGGATCAGGAACGTATGGCATGAGGAAAGCGCCACAGTGTTTCACTTATTAGTTTCATCAGTTAACATGTTAATTGGAAATTTTACATGCTTACAAGGAAGGAATTTGGTTTTCTTTGTGTCTGCTTGCGAAACAATGACGCAAAATACTTGTAAGTTATCGGATATTAAAATGTTTGTATTCCGTTCTTGAGAAGGTTCGTTAATTCGAATAAAAACTATGTTGATGCATCAATTTACTGTTAAGAATGGAAACGAGACGGAAAATAGGTCTGTCTCGCAAAACAACTGAAAAGGTCTTCCTATCGTTTGCCAAAATCCCTGTATAAAAGATAAAAACGTCTGTCGCAACGATAACAACTGTAAGTCTGTCTTTTCTAGTCTCGTCTCCCGTCCATCCCAAGTTACTTTAGTTTCTCTTAGAATCGCATTCACGCCCAGCAATGGCTCATTCGGTTAAACTCGGTTCCCATCAGAACACCGAAAGTGAAGCAACACCGGCTTTGAACAGTGCTTATAACGGCAAACACTTTTCTGACCAAGTGGTCTGACCAAAGTTCCACCGAGTACGCTAAATATGTACGCACAAAACCTTTCTTGGCTTTAAAATCCTGCATGTTCAAACGATACCTCTGGGTGCCAATCTAGGTGCTAGTTCTCTCATCTGGAATTTGCTCGAAATCAGGAGACCACTCATAGAGTGCCTGCCTACTAGGAGCTCCCATAATGAAATGACCACCATCTCTGGCTCTCGCAGAGGTCAAGCTTGTAGTCGGCAGCTGACCCAGCCATTAGAAAGAAAAAACAGGATCATATGCACTGAAGAATCATTTATTTCTTTCATGTCAGCGGATCTGTGTTATGGAATCACAGTTGTTTAAAAATATTCAGTAAGAATTTTAATTTTCAGAATTTTTTTTCGTTTTGGAAAAGGGCAAAAGTGTTAAGTTGTTCTTACTGCACACTACGTTAAAACAGTTGAGTACTTAAGAATGAAAAGGAGGATTATTATCGTGTTTATCAACCCCTCCCTCCAACTGAACCTGTTGAACCACTTCCCATCGTGTGGCTAAATGCAAAATTCTTTCTGTGACCAGAGTTGCTTCCAAGCACTTGTCTTCGAATGCTCACTGGAACCCAGATTTACCCAAGCATGGCTTTGGGTCGCAGTGCTTGGAAGCAACTTGGAGGCAACGCTGGATACAAAAGGGAATCTGCGCCGTTGTCTTTCTAATGAAAGTGAATTTAAAAGTTAGAGTAAGTTAAGCTTTTTTTAAGACGGACACTTGTTATTTATAGCCACTGGCCACTACTAAGGCCACGGAAGTGTTGGTCACTTTATTATGGAGGCACCTAATAGGTGGGCGAACGTTACCACCTATAAAGGGGACGGACGAAATGATGGATTCTTACATTCAATCATCTTAGATTCAATCACTAGGCTTTATGCTCACTTTAAATGTAAGCAAAAATATTTAAAACGCCGTTTTTCCAACAGAAATACTTTAGCAACAAGCATTTTAAAAATCTCAAAGCAGAAGCTAAAACTTTCTCAGGGAAACGTTTAATTGTGTGTTCTATAAATTAATTTTCAATCTTTAATTTGAAGCTGGGGCATAACCTTTTGCATGTAAAAAGCTGCTGTAATCACGTTTTTGGTAAGCATATACCAGTAATATTTATAACTGCTTGCCTCTCTATATTTTTCCAAAAGCAGAGTGAGTTTTGGAAATGCATGCAAATGAAGCTTTTTTAAAGGAAAAAACGACCAAAGATGCCGAAGTGTAATAAGAAAATTATTGAGAGTTCTGAGAATTAGTTTCATCACTCAAATATTACATTACTTTGTATTCAAGAAGTGTTTTTCGATCTTTTGCCGTATCTCTACGAAGAAACTAACATTTTAAACAATCACTAGGTGGTAATCGATTTCTTTTTTTTTTTTTTTTTTCTAATGATTGTAAGAAAAGTATTAAGGATTGATGAAAATATGTTTATGAATTTCAATTTCCTATCTTACTAACAGAAATTTCAAAACTCACAAATTGTTTCATTATAACGTTAATATTTGCCAGAATAACTAAACTAAAAAATGAATTAACTTCACTTTGCTTTGTAGAATTTTTTGTAGCAGTTTGCTTTTTGAGTTTCTTACGCCTTCCATCTAACGTATAAAAACAATTTTTCAGATGCAAAATTTTAATCAAAGTTATTAATTTTTATTTTTCAGTAAACCATAATTTTTACTGCTTTTTACTAGTTAAAACTTATTGGTTTTTCAGTGAAAAAAGCAATTTGTTGTTGCCTATGCTTTTATACAAAGTTGTTCATTTTTATTTATCTATTAACACCAGCATTTTTTATACTTTTTAATAATCAATTGGTCACTTGCCAGCGTGCCCACTGCCCCCAGCAGAAGCATTCAAAGATTCATGCTGGGATGAGACGACGGATACAGAAGGAAGAATTGCTGCCGTCGCGTTCTTGCAACGATGGAAAAGGGCAGGTGAAAATCTTTTAGATGCAGAAGTATTTATTTAGAATTAGTGTCCTTGGAACCTAATCTATGAGACTTTTTTCATTTGCATAGTGACTTCTCTAGGCGGAAACCAATATAATTGGCCATTCTGGGGAAATTTTAAGAAGGGCCAGTCAAACGGAATGATCAGTGTCGTTCTTAACCCTTTGACGCTGCGCGCGTGCAGCCAAGTATGTCAGAAAACGTCTTTAGCTCCGTGGCGCCAGATGGGCGATTTGATCGACCGCCATGTTGTTGGTAGCTAAATGGATCGATGGCAACGGCTGCACCTTTTCAATCTTTTGGCAGTCTGTCCATTTGGTCTTCTATATTGATTTGAAAATGCTTGCGAATGAAAGGGTTAATAAGAGAAACAGCGCAGTCTTGTCTGTCATTGGCGATATTTTACCTTGGTAGGCCACTGATATAGCTACAGATCGTACGTTGAAGTAGCCGAAAGTGGCAATCTTTTGCAATTACAAAGTACATAAATCCTTGAAATTTGTGTAAGGGTCGCGTCACTTAATACATCATTTAATATTGGTTATATTTATATGCATATTTCAGAACGAATTCATTTGCATGAATTACTTATTTTGCAAATACTGAGCTAATTTCTGCGCATAATGTCTTTTAAATGATGCATCAGAGATGTAGAAACCTCTTATCAGCATTTCATAAAGTAGAGTTTATCTGGTAATTAATTTAATTGCATCAGTTACGAATATATAAATAAGTAATTCATATTTAGAAACAGTTTCTTTTTCCTTTTCTTTCTTTGACATGTTAAAAAGAAGTGTCATTGTACAAAACAACTAATCATTACTTGGGTTCCAATTAACGTTATGATTGGCACTTCATGTACTAAAAATAAAGATAAAATGTTAAAAGTGATTGACGTTCAAATTCTCTGAGCTATGCAAATGTCAATTACGTTTATTTAATGCATCCAGAAATTATTAAGTAACAGTGAATGGTCAATAACGCTTCTGTCAAATGTGACTGGCAAATATTTTCTGGTCTTTTTACATCTCATTTAATCATTTTAGCACATATTCTTAGGGAAATTCCTCTCATTATTTAATTGATTTTGAACGGATGTATTAATTAAAAGCCATAAATCGTAAGTGAGATCTGCTTGTTTGGGACATCATGTGTTTTAAAATGCATTAGAAGTAAAATATAATTACAATATATATTATTAAACAAACACATGCTGCTGGTATACTGTTATTTTTAAAGATTCCATTTTGATACAAGTATTTACGATCATATTACGAAAAAATATTTGCTTCTCTCCGTGCGAAGAACGGATATGCAGCTAGTCTTATTATAAAACAATAGCACAAACAAAAAAGGAACTTTTACCCCCAATGGTCTGCATTTCTGGCCATTAACCTTTTTGCCATTACTAAGGCGCAAACCACAGGCTATTTTATTATGGGAGCACCCTATGGGCGGCCAGATTAACCCCCTATGAAGGGACAGACAAGTTAACATCCGTGCCCAAGTTGGGATTTGAAAAGGGACCGCCTGGTAACGGCTGCCCTTTTTCAGCATTGGGCAATCTATCCAGCTGGTCTCGCATTCTTCCATTTTTCAGCAGATGTCAGTGCTGTTGAAAATAATCGTGACCATTTTTTTACGGGAAATGACGTGCTAAAAAGTAAAGGATTCTCGTGGAGCTATGTCACCCGCAGCTATTTTTATAGAAATCAAATCTATTCTTCGTGACTGGTAACACTCAAAACTTCAGAGTTTGGTGTTCCCAGAGCGGGAACACTGCGCGTTAAAGGGTTAAGCCACTTCACCACCTAGGCGTTACAAAAAAAAACAAACTAAGCTACTGAAAAAGAATAACTGGAATTTTCAGGCTTGTCCAAGATTAAACCTTATTGGCAAATTTCGTAAACAAGTTTAAACAATAGAGGAAAAAGCGAAGGAAAGTAATGAAGCCTTAAAAGACACACAGTTTGAATAACAATATTTCGAGAATAGCGTAATAGTGCCTACATTTGCACATAACTGCTATGTCTGTGAGAGCAATGATGCCCACACTGCGCGTACATGACGTCCAGCGTCAGAAAATCAAAACGTCAGGATTCACTGACGTCTATCCTGTTGTCTTATGATAAAGTAAATGCCAATTACTCGCTTTCGTGCAGACAGAAATCGATTTGAAAAAAAGGCTAAGTCACACAAAAGCAAACGTTCAACTTACTGAGAAACGTGTGTTATTTCTTTTACGTACGCTTTTGATGCTTGGGGGAAAAAATAGATACTATGTGGAAAAGAGAAACTGCCAGTCTCTTAGTTTTCTCACAAACCCCCTGCCGAGTGCTTGAGTAGATCGTGACCCGTTTCTCCGTTAACTACAAAAAAATATTTTTTCTATAAAGGATTGCGTGTAGCTGATATAACATGCCGAGTCACTTTTTTACCTTATTATTTCGCCCTACGGTTCAAAGACTATATTTTTCTTCTTTTAATCAACAGACGATGTCATTGATAAGCTGGTCTTTTTCTTAATGTTATGGCTGTTGTCGGATTTTGTGAATAAAATTTTGTGAAATAAAGTCAACGGCGTATTTCGGAAATAAACTATGTCAATCCCTTCAGAATTTTTAGAATACCTCTTTACAAGCTGTAATATATAAACTGTAATAAATGATAAACCTGTATCAGATACGAAACTTTCAGAAAAAATTCTTAAAAATCGAAAATTTAGTAGGCTGTGTCATTCTTCGAAAATTTTTTTTGTGCAACTCCATGTTGAAGAATTTTTTCAGAAAGTTTCCTAAAGGACAGTGTTGTTTCATTTATTTTGATGTGTAGTGCAGCTTATGAATAATCATCCTAAAATTTTTCGAGTCCATGGCTCAGTTAATTTATTTACCTTTGTATATAAAGTCCGTGAGGGAGATTTCATTTCTTGTTTGTTGAACACGTATTTCGGATTTGTGTGCTTGGCCTAGATTCCGCTTATAAATCCAAGTCAGAAGGACAACACAAGGGAGGGGGTGCCCTCCTTGGGGGTCTTTCTAAGGGGTCCTAACTCGTATTTACACTAGTTTCGGAGAAAACCACGGTAAACTCCGAACGATTAGGTCGACACCCGCGCGATGGGACCCGAACCCGGAACCTTCACACTTCGGCTGTCTACCATTACAGTGACATAACCACTGTGCCATGGTGAGGCCGACTTCGTTTCTTCGATCAACACCCTTAACTTGTCGCCTTCTGTTCAGTGTTGCCAAATATGATAAAGGCGATAAATTTTCACAAAAATCTTAAATTAATTTCTCAAAAATATATTTCGACCCCACCATGGCTGAGTGGATAAGGCACTCAAAAAAAGTAGACGGCTGAAGTGTGACCGTTTCGGTCCCCGTCGCGTGGCTGTCGATCTAAGGGTCTGGAGTTTAGGTGGGTTTTCTCCAGATGTAACCTAAATACGCGTTAGAACTCATTAGAGAGTTCTCTGACAAAGGCTCCCCTCATCCTAGGCAAATACCCTTCGTGCAGGTTTGCCTCAATATCCTTACCCACAAATTAAACTGTTACATATTTAAAACTGTGTTTAGTTAAAACAAGAAAAATGAAATATTAAGAAAATATCTATTGGGATATTTTTCTTCTAACTCTAACGGTATACATACATTCTGACGACATCAAAATTCCGAATGGAAACATTAATTTCATTTGGATAATCTATGTAAAATATGTTATGCTTTATTTTTTAAAGATATAATTTCTAGAAATTTTCAAAATATACCGTGAAATTTTACTCTTGTAGTAGCTGAGAGCTACACAGACATATATGCATAATTCTCGTTTAAAGATTTGCAAATAGTTGTGTTTTGTTTTGTTTTTTTCTTTTTTCGATGGCTCTGGTTCCCTGTAACTAGTGCAACACATATACAAAGAGTGCCATGATTATGGGACAAAATTTAAGGGGAGGTGGGGAACATAATAGGAATTCAGAATCAATTAGCGGTATGGGGTCGGAGACGTCGTCTTTATGTAGCTGTTAACAATAAATTTAGAACAAGAGCTGAAATACTAGTGAACTTTCCGACCATTGTTCGACAAAAACTAAAGTATATCTTTCACAGAAAACACGTGACTAAAATTGATAGTTTAAAAATTCTATTTCATTTCATTGATGAAATTTTAAGAGACAAGTCCATTGTTTATGAAACTCGGTTAAGAAATTAGACGAACACTTCAGCACTTCTTCCAAAAGGGATTATTAACAGGTGAGCAAAAACGGTGCTTTTAAGCCCGCATCGCTATATGATTCCGATTTCTTACTATGTGCCCTACCTCCGACTGAAGTTTGCCCCAATAATCATGGAATGTCATGTATATGCATGTATGTCTTTATAATTTTTTAATGAAAGTGTAACTCACAACCGCGTAATTTTTACTACATTTTCTCATTTATACTATCAACAGAAAACGAATTAGGGATAGATGAGAGACGGAGAAGAAGCGTCTTGCGTCACGCAACACAGCCTAAAAGCTTTGTCTCGTCTTGCAAAATCTCTAAATCGAAATGTTAAAAATGTTTGTCTCGTCTCGCAAAAAAGCTACAAATCTCGGTCTCCTCTCGCACAAAATCGTCTCGCATCCATCCCTTAGAACGAATGAAAGGTGTATTGTTTATTAATCAATATCAAAAACAAAATATTGATGTATACATATACAATATATCGATCAAAGCAATAAAACTTTCTTCTGAAGAGAAATGAAAAAGTACTAAGGGGACCAGAATGTAATGTCGCTTTAACGTATGTCAATGTCGAACTAGTCGAAACTAATGAAGGGAATAATACGGAGATGGCATGCATTTAAGGTTTGTAACGTATGATAGATAAGAGGGCTTTTCCAAAATTCGTAACCTATGGGGTTGGGGGCAAAACGTTCTTTTCACAGATCCCTGTCTATCTCAAAGGAAAAATGAGCTATCCAAAAAATCCTTGCTTTAAAATGTAACACACGCGAATACCTAAAAAAACAGTTTCAGGGTAATTTGTAATTCTTTTTCAAAAGAGATTAGGTGGCTGTCCTCAGCCTTTTTCGCTTATCTCTGTTGAAAGAAAGAGAAACAGTTATATATAAAAATCTTGCTTTAAAATGTATTAAATATGAATCCAGTATTTAGATATAACTTGTTTGTATTTAAAAACTCGTAAAAATTTATTTGTTTTGAATTTAATATAAACTAAAACGACATTACTTTGCAGTACACTTAATATGTAGATCAAATATCTTATAAGTGATTATAAAGCACTGTTTTAAATCTTCTTTCAGATTTCAAATTGCTTGTTGCAATCTAAAATGAGAAACAAAATTATTTCTTGTGCTACTCTTTAGTGTAGAATCACAAGACAGAATAAAATGCATTGCAAACCATTAGCAATAAATAAATAGCTTAAATATTATTTAGTAATCAAACAAAAATGTGTATATTATAAAAGCTTTTCCACACTTAATTATCACCCAGTTTACTATTCTATCATTTTGTTTCGACAATCAAAAATCTTTGCTTTTTTCTCAAAAAAATTCTTTCTTGAAAACTTGATGTTTTTATTGCGTAAAGTACTATTAGTATGCTGTATCTCACCTCGCTGTGATAGAAGCTTATAATTACGTATTCTATGCCAGATCAAAGGATTGGGAATCTGTTGCCAAACGTAAATGAAATTGTTATTTTGTTTGTCCACGTGCTCGGACGAGGAAAAACTGTAAAAATTTACTTAAAGTGAACGTGGATGGCCACGTGAGCCCGATTTGCTCAAAGAGAAACCGATTTTGGGAATGGAAACTGGATCCTGTAAATCAATTTTCGAAACGCGTAGAAAATATTGATAAATTTGTCAGGTGCAGATTAGAATTGATGATAAAGATATTCGTCCTAATACGTAAGATTATAAAACTGAATTCACGGTCATGCATATTAATTTGAGGTAGTCACGATAACCAACATTTTCTGGCAAACTGGGTTTTGACAGAGAACGTCTTTTTGTCAAGAAGCCAATTAGTTTATGTGGATGCAAACATCATCAAATGCGTATCAGCATCATGATTGCTTATTTCGATACGTATTTGTTAATTTTTTTCTGGTTCACACACAGTGAATGCAATATTTAAGTGATTTCTACCTTTTCTATCACATTCAGTATTGTTACTTATTTGAAGAAATGGCATCAAAATAGACTCCAAAAATTTTTTTCATCTAAATAGTTCAACCAAAGCATGCGATTTTCGGCTAAAAGTGAAAATAAACTCAATATGTTAGACACGTGAAAATTTTTACGACATCTCTTCGCAGAGTAGAGATGGTTGTGAGACGAGACATCCCTATTTCAAGTCTAGCAACAATCCCTATTTACAAATCGTACTGTACACTGGAACAAAGACAAATTAATAAAAATGTATCAGTTATTAAATATAGACTATCTGGATACCCGTTTTCCGCACGGTGGGAAACGAATATTTTCCTTACACATATAATTCGAATTAAACGAAAATGTCATGAGTGCAACCTGATGACACAAAAACTTCGTCAGTGTCACTGGCGATCAATAAAGATCTTTACCGTATGCAGATGAAATTTCTCTCTTTCGAAAAATGCCTGATTTCTACATCATATAATTTTGTTTTTTAAGCTTAATTATAGCATTTAATATATACCGGATGAATAAATTACATGATGTTGACAACTATTTTATTTTATCTTGCATTTCCTAAAGCGTGGACAATGCATTAGCGCAGTTATTTTGCAGATGACTTATTGAATTTCACCTAAATTAACAAACCTACATGAAATAATAGATGCACCACGTACGTCATAAGCCAAAATTGCACACAGTTTTCGTGAAAATCGTCACATTTCAAATGAAAATATTTGTGACGTAACTTCTGCGATAAAGTTTATCACCCTTACTAAACTCTTAATGCAGTATCACACTTGTTACATAAAACTGACGTTGGTCTCACTGTCAACTCGCGCTAAATAAATAACTAATTTCATGTTTTATTTTTAACAATTTACAGTAGACCCCTTCATAACACGGATCTACAACACGAATTCGTAGAACACGGAGAAAATATTGTGATCGTTTTCGTGTAACACGTTAAAAGAGACTCGTACAGCACGGTAAAATGAGACATATGTTCTGATATTATGATGCTTTAGCTCCTGTAATTAACATAACTTTTGAATGGCAATACCAAACATCATTGTATTTCTACGGAGTGCAAATAAGTTTTGCCGCGATTATTCCGCGCAATCCGCACTCCAGGGGGAGTATAGCGCAGGACCAGTACAACACGGATTCCTATAACACGGAACGTATCTACCGAGTTATAGGGAATCTACTGTAGTTCCATAGTGTCAAATTCAAAAGAAAATTCTAGGTTGCCGTATTTAGTAATATTTCATCTCACCTTGGTGGCAAATATCCGAACTGTATCAAAAGTAAACTTTACAAAATTTTTTATTCTGTATAACCCTCGAAACAACTTCGGTGTTTACCATCTACGACGGTTTTTCATGATGTGACAACTTATGCTTGCGTGCAGTGGCGTAGCCAAGGAGGGGATAGGGGGTCACAACCCCCCATGAGGAGTTTTTTGCCATACAAAATGTATATTCTTCACTCCCTTATCACACACGCGTATACATACATATATGTGAGCTGCTGTAGTCGTAACACCCCCATGAAAAATTTCTGGCTACGTCACTGCTAGCGCATAATTTATCATTTTTCTTTTCATGTATCAGTGATCAATATACTTCAGGATGAGAATCTCCATTGAAAAAAAATGTTCTAAAAAATCTGACCCCAGAAAACTCTGATTAACACAGTGGGGTTACCATGGGCCCCACCCAGAAAAGAATTTCGTGGGGGGGGGGGGTTCTAGAAATTAAATTTATAAATTCATAAAAGATGAAAAAGACCAAAAGATGAAAAGGCCCAATTTTTCACTAAAGCGCTTCATTATTATTGTTTTGTTTACAAAATTTTAGATTTCGGGGGGGGACCCCCTGGTCCCCCCGGGTACGGCCTGGGGGTTACACAAATACGCGCCGGACATACGCTCTTGTTTATGTCCGGAGGAGCACGTACATTAGTGCTTGTGTACTGCTCCGGAAAATCTGCCAGCAAGGAAGCAAAAATTGACATAAAAATGGCATTCACACGCGAAGGAAATAAAATTAAAGGTATATAGAATTACATGAAAACTTCGATTATTTTTAAAGTGCAAGTCTCTTACAGTTCTATTCGTTTCACATTTGATGCGTTTTCACTTTTACGAGTCTTAAAAGCTGTAGAAATGAGTGGTTTCACTTAATTGTTAAATTTAATAACTTAAGTGGCAACAATGGATTCCGTTGCTACGGAAACTATAAAAATGGAACATAAAATGAGTTATTTATGTTTACTTTGCTAGAACTGCCATATTGGTGTCATTAATGCCACCAGTCGATGCCAAATAGCTCATATCACAAATTAAACTTGACACTAAAGGCAATTCGCAATACCCTGTTTTGCGGAATTAAAAAAAAAATATATATCTGTTCATACGCTAGTGACATCGGCTCATCTCAATTGTGGAATGGAATTAATACGGACAGAGTTGAACTACATTTGAATATTTTTCGCCTACTTTGCTAAGAAATGTACTAAAGTAGGAATCAACATAGATTTCAATTCGTAAAACAAAAAATACATTAGACAGTATTAATTACGCCGTTCTAACAGCTTCAAGTAAAAGAAATCCGTAGCGCTGCTTTAACAAATAAGAATCAATTATTTATTACATGTCAGTACTTCGATCGCCAAAATGCCAACATACACCATTTTGCGAGATTTTTTGTTTTCAGGAATCATTCGAAGCATTGATTTAACAGCAATCAAAATGGGAAATAGTTATCTATCATTTATATAGTTCGCTCGCCAAAATTTAATCCAGACATATAATTGATTAAGTAGCAGTTATTCAAATTATTAACTATAACGGGTTTTAATCACCGTAACTACATGTACAAGATGCGAGAATTTCAGTTTTCTGAAATTTGGCGGGATTCCTCTAACATAAATCAGTTTACTTAATTTAGTGAAAATTCTGATAGATCGTTTAAAATCGCCTTAATAACGTCATTATTTCTGTATGAAGTATATAGCGCCGTATTCTAACAAAACTTATACTTGTAATTAAAAATACTATTTCCTTACGCTCTCAGTAATTTGCGCCAAGCCCAAAACTGTGCAAATCGGTAGAACCTACTACTTTCTCAAAATCGCCAAATCAGCCATTTTTTTTTCGACAAACTAAAAAATATACATATAGTCTCGGAAATCTCCCAATCCCTTATTCTTTTAAACATAAAAAACATTGAATTCCTGCTCTGATTTCACACGCACGCAATACTTTAATTAAAAAATAACTTTCTAAATAATCTAAACAGAAAAAAAATCGTTATTCTTTTATTTTTACTGCAGGAGTCTAATTAATTTAATAAAATAGTCAAACATGGCAACCTCGATGCTTTTTTCTCACATTTTCACTACAGGGGTTACAATTAGGGAATTAAGGAGATCAAAAATTAAGCGTTTTTGACGGGTTTTTTATCAATATCTCTTAAAATAATTCGAATTTTGAAATTTAAATCAGCGGAAGACCTTTCTCGAAATTTTCCGAATTCGTGGATACCTCGGTCGAAACTCAACTCCCAGCCGTTTAGGAGGAGATGATGCTACACACAGACAGACAGACGCGCACAGATTTTAATACTATAGATAGACTAGCTGCGTGCCCGTTCTTCGCACGGTAGGAAACGAATATTTTACTAAAATCTAATCGTAACTATTTATGCAAAAGCAAAATGTCAAAAAGTTCAAGTACTCCTTTTGTTGAAACTGCCGTGGAATATATTATGCAACGTAGGATTATGGTTTAGTTAGTTATAAGACGATCGTTGAAAAATAATGAATATAACACTTTTAATTTAACGAAATAGTTATTAACGTGGTATACTGTTCTTTAATCCATATTATCCAAGCAAATCTACTATTACTACCAAAGATAAAAATGAGAATACTATCTATTACTTATATTAATATTACCTATCTTCGTTTCTCAGTCTTTAATGCTCAATTTAAAGAAACAGATTAGATACTTTAAACCAATGATGCCTTTCTACTTTTTGGTGATTCTGTGAAATTTATGCATTGCCATTAAAACAGATCTCCATATATTTTTAAGCATAATTCTTGCCTGATTGGCGTATTTAGCACAGCAAAATATTTCATCTCGCAGTGGTGGAAAACATCCAAGCTGTACCAATTTAAATATTATTTAAATCCACCATGGTTCAGACTCGTGAAAACATCAAACTGTGTAATCTCGAGGAACTATTTGGAATCGCTCAAATTGCGAATAGGGCGTTAAATTGTGTTGCAGAGTTTACGAATTTCAGACAACTTTTAATTTATGACGTCACGTTCTGAGCAGGGTAGTCGAATTTAGTCACTTCGCGCAGTAGTTTTCAAACGGAGTAATATTGAAACATACGACGTTGAAAAACTCTCGCTTACAACAGAACTTTATTAAAGTTAATTTGAGCGATATTGGGGTTATTCCTAGCTAATCGGTATTTCAAATATTTTCCGTATCCATATTGCCAGGGCCCGTTTATCGGCAGGGCAACCGGGGCATTTGCCCTGGGCCCACCAATTTCAAGGGCCCAAAAATGTTGTATTTTTCAACAAATTTATGTTTGATAAAAAATTTTCATTTATTAAAAAATTTATATTCTTTAAAAATAATTTACTTAAAAATCACTCGACATTATCCTGCAAATGTACATTTAAAAATTTCTGTTTATGCAAGCATGCACTGTAATATCTTGTAACATTTAACATTAACCTTACCGTGAATGAAACTGGGTTGCTTTAACTCCCTATTAACTTCAGCTAGGCAATGATAACTCGTCTATACAAATATTGATATGCAGATGTGACAGTATTTTGAAGCCCCCCTATAATGTTAGGCAAGTTTTGCATTTCCTTTCATAAATACGTGCTATTTATGTATACAAAAATCCTTTAATATTTATTTCTATGTACGTATTTATATTTAGTGTTTAAACAAACAGTATATTTAAGTAGCTATATGTATCTAAAATAACTTACATGCATAATACTGTTTTCGTGCAATTTCCGTAAAATATTTATGGTCCGGTGCAAAGGCCCAAAAATCTGTGTTTGCCCTGGGCCCAATATTGTGATGATCGGGCCCTGCATATTGCTAATGATGTAACTTTTCTGCATGAGCTTCTTAAGTTGCTAAAATTTAACAAAAAAAAAAGAGTATATCTGATATAGATAATATACCGCCAAAAGTCGTCCAAATTTGGCGACATTTTGCACGATTTTTGGGAATACATACAACGACCGTCGTCAAACCGATAGCGAATACTATGAATTATGTTAATTAGTATTTTGCATCTTGTTCCGACATTTGAATTTCCCACGATTTAAAAAAATGCAAGATTCCTTTCGTTTTTATGGTTTCTGAAAAATCACAAAGCTCAAAAATCGCTAAGGGTAACACGCGCATTAAACAAAATACTTTGAATTTTTATAATAGTAATTTTTGCGTCAAAACCTTTTAATGTAATTAGATTTCTAACTCATTTTCATGAGGTCAAAATGACATCATTCTCAGTTGCGATATCTAACATGAATTAGTGAAAGAAGAAAAAGAAAAAAAAACACGCTATTTTATTTTCTACAGCATCTGATAATCTGGATGGAAGTTTATTATTTCGCTCGTGGTGTAAATTTTTGTCAAAACTTGTTAACCAGGATTTTTAATTCATTTTTACACTCATGACATCAAAATGGCGTCAGTCTCACTTGAATTATTGGAAGTAATAAATAAATAAATCTAACTTTGTTAACTATGCTCACGAATGTGCTGAAATCGGTTATTTGAGTAGCTTTCTACCCTAATTGCGAAAAATCGTAAAAAGTTAGAGAACCCGGACGAACAAACAAGCAAACATACTTTCACATTTATATAATAGATTGCATGAAAACTTCGATTATTTTTAAAGAAGCGCAGATATGTTACTGTTCTATTTTTTCATATTTAATGCCTTTTCATTTTTCGAGTTTTAAGAGATGTAGATATTAATGATTTCACTTATTGTTATATTTAACAACTTAAGTGGCAACAATGGATTCCGTTACTACGGAAACTGTAGCAATCTTTAAAATAGAACATGAAATGAATTATTCATGTTTACTTTGCTAGAACTGCCATATTGGCGTAATTAACGCCACAAATTGATGGTAAATAGCTAACATGTATCACTAATTAAACTTAACAACAAATGCAAAAATTTACTTTCAATCCTTACAATACCCACAATTTTTAACGGGCTGAAAAACCATTCCAATTCACCTCCAAAAGCAAAGAAAAAAGAAAAGAATTCCGATTTTATTACACCTTGTTTGGTGGAATTAAAAAAAAAATATCCAAGCATACGCTCATAATATCGACTCATTCCAATCGGGGAATGTAATTAGCAGCAAAAACGCGAGAACACACTCTATTAAACACAGCGTTACACTATATTTGAATATTTATCGCCAGCTTTGCTAAGAAAGGTAAAGTAGGAATGAACATACATTTTAATTTGTAAAGCAAAAAATTTCTTAGACAGTATTAGTTATATGCCATTCTAACAGTTACCAGAAAAAGAAATTTCCGTAGCACTGCTTTAACGAATAAGAATCAATGATTTTTTACACATTCGATCGCCAAAGTGCCAACATACACCATTTTGCGAGATTATTTTCAAGGAATCATTCGAAGCATTGAAATAACGGCAACCAAAATGGGAAACAGTAATCTATCACTCATATGGTTTGATCGTCAAAGTACAACAGGCATCTACTTGAAAAGGAGCAGTATTTTAAATTATTAACTATGTGTTAATGTATTTTATTCATCGTTAACTATGATGTACAAAATGCGAGAATTTCAATTACCTTAAATTTGGCGGAATTTCCCCTCACTTTAAGGGGTTAGGGGTAGTCAGAATTTTCAAAAAATTGATTTTTTTTTTTTTTTTTTTTTTTTTTTTTTTGCATTTTCTTAAAGTATAGTATCTTAAAAATATTCTCTGAAAGTTTGAAGTGAATCCGACAAATATCTTTCGAGTTATTTAGCGAAGAATAAAAGGCTCTCGAGCGGTCTAATATTTCCGAGAACAATTAGCAAGCGGCATAATTCTCCCTTACCTCCTGAAGTTTTAAAAGCAATCAAGCCTATTTATGAAGATCTTAGTAATGAAAATTTACTTTCAAGATGTGTAGGTGGATTTAATCAAAATAATAATGAGAGCTTCAACCAACTAGTGTGGAAAATATGCCCAAAAACTATCAATACTAGTTTTACCATTGTTCAAATTGCTGCATACGTAGCTATGAGTATATTTAATGAAGGGACAAAGTCATTATTAGTAATAATGAACACACTGGGACTTAGTTGTGGGCCTAATTTGCATCGGTATACTGAAAAAACCGATAGTGCACGTGTAAAAGTAGCTGATCAGCGCGCTAACAACAACTCTCGCGAAGGTAGAATGCGACGTAGACAACAACAAATTGATGTTTTAGAAAGTACTACAACGGCTGAAGAACTCTTATATGGTCCAGGAATAGATGACTCAGTGTAAGTATTGAAATTATTCGTATTACTGTACATCAATCGACTGTAAAACTTTAAATGCGTTTTTCTCAAAACTATGTTTTTTGAACTGGTGACCACTCTAACTGAAAAACAGCTCGATAGATTTGAATGAAACTTATACAGCTTTTAGAAAACATAAAAAGCTAGTGCCTGATCGAAGGATTTTTTTTTATTTTTAAACTTCGATTTTTTATAAACAATTAATTGTTGGTTTTTTCCCGAAAATCTGCAAAAAAATTTCCAGAGACCGCCATTTTGTTAATTTTGAAAAAAACAAAAAAAGCTTCGATCAGGCACAAGATTATCTATCCATAAAAATAATCTTTTTTGTTTCATTGATTTTAGATGAATCTCCAAGGAGCTGTAGGTCACCGCAAGGACCTATTAAAACCTGTTCAACTTAGACCGCCATAACTTGTAAAATTATTATTATTTTTTTTTTTTTAATTTAAGTGAAGTAATGTTAAAGTATGATGAAATGATACTATGTTTTTACTTATGTGAAATAAACTTAATTACTAGTAAAAAAAAATTAATAAAAAATGGCATTTTTTCACGCCTCTGACTACCCCTAACCCCTTAATCAATTTACTTAATTTGGTGAAAATTCTCAAGTTAGATCGTTTAAATTCGCCTTAATAACTGCATTATTTCTGCACTAATCACTGCTAAATTAAAAAAATTAAAGCTAAACTCTAATAAAACCTACACTTGTTTTTAAAAATACTATTTCGGTACGCTCTCAGTAAATTTCGCCAAGCTTAAAACTGTGCAAATCGGTAGAACCTACTACTTTCTCAAAATCGCCAAATCAGCCATTTTTTCCCTCCAAACTAAAAAATATACATATTAGTCTAGGAAATCTCTCAATCCCTTATTTATTCTTTTACACACAAAAAACATTGAATTCCTGCTCTGATTTCACATGCACGCAATACTTTAATTAAAAATAACTTTGTAAATAATCTAAACAGAAAAATAATCATTATTTTTTTATTTTTACTGCGGGAGTCTAAATAATTTAATAAAATAGCCAAACATGGCAACCTCGATGCTTATTTCTCACTTTTTTGACTGCAGGGGTTACAATTGTGGAATTACGGAGATCAAAAATTAGCGTTTTTGACGGGTTTTTTATCGATATCTTCTAAAATAATTCGAATTTCGAAATTTAAATTAGCGGAAGACCTTCCTCGAAATTTTCCGAATTTGTGGACACCTCGATCGAAACTCAACTCCTAGCCGTTTCGGAGGAGATGATGTTACACACAGACAGACAGACGCGTACAGATTTTAATAGTATAGAAGAAATTCAAAGTGTCCCTGAATTCACCGGCCAAACTTTAAGGGTAGGTAAAATACAGATAAGGAAGCGTTTTTTCTATAGCAATGATGGGTCAGAAACCCAGACAGCCCAGCAAATTTGCATCAAACTTGCAGTAAGCTTTATTTATCAAGTCAATAAACTTGAATTAAGCTTGAAAATTTCAAGCGTGTAAGCTTAATGCAAGCTTGAATCAAGTGTTCAAGTTTACACTTGCCCAACTTGCATTAAGCTTGGCATAGCAAGCTTGAATCAAGCTTGACATAGCAAGCTTAATTCAAACTTACTACACTCTAAAAAAATTTCCTAAATACATGGGGCGCCGAACTCGCCCCATAGCTTTTATTTTTCCACGCATTTTCCCCTCTACGCTGACACCTCAAATTATTTTAATCTGTTTCCGTCTAGTGTCCGCGAACGATCTCGGGACCTCAGGTGTTGGAAGCCAGCGTTCTAACCACCATGCCAATCTGACTCGAGGTGACATGACTAAAGTTTGAAGTGACTGTTATGGTTGTCACGCAGTTTTTTGGCGAGTATCGCAGTATGGCCCGATGCCGATCTGCATCTTTTATTTTTCCATGGGTTGAATTAAAATTAAAATAATGTTATGTGTGATTTATAGACTCTACTAATAGGGAAGTAACCAAAGTATAAACTTAAAAGCAGCACACGTTTTAAAACTTTCAATATCGCAACACTCATGTTGGACAATATTGGCCAAAATCGAGACAAGTGACTGATTTTGAAATCAATTTTGTAGTATATTTGTATTTTATTTTGAATAATTTCAATATTTGGAAATATAGAATCTTTTTTTTAATTCTATTGTCAAGTACATTTTTGACTAATGATAAATTATTTGTTATGCGTATGTGGCTTTCCAAATGAAGCAGTAATCAAGTTGTAGTCAAGCGTGACAGTTCAAATGACTTAAATTCACCGGGAAAATATTCGCTGACTCATTTTTTTGTAATCTCCAAGCTTGCTGCAAGCTTAAAATGAATTGAACTGTCAAGCTTGTATTAATACGTCAAATTCAAAGAAATGTCAAGCTTGATTTAAGCTTATGTGCTGTCAGGGAATGAAAAGTGTAGAGGACAAAAATGCTTAGGAAAAAAAGGAGTTCTTTATTTACATAATATTACAATAAGTGTTCAAATGCAAGTGCTAAAAAAAAAGTGTTCACCACCAATATCGATAGCGCATCCTTTCAAATATGCCATGTGGTTCTGGAATAGATACAGCATGGACTGAAAGTTTTGGAATGAGGTGCTCATCAAAGTCAATTGGAGTCTTGTGAACGAATATTCTGAGGTGTCCATGAGAAAAATCGATATTTGATAAATCTGTTGATTGTGCTCGCCAAGCGACTGGCTCACCACATCCAATCCACCGGCAGCCAATCTTGGCATTATGCCAATTACGCTCGCTATTGCGGAAATGGACTGGAGCCCCATCGTACTGAAACTACTTGTCATTTCAATACTTATCACACATTACTATAAAAAAAAAATACTTCTGCATTTGAATTTTATGTATACTTAGAATCCTGTATGTTAAATGTGGGATATCTTGAAAATTTCGATTTAAAATGTTCGGAAATTTTGCTGTATGATTCTACGTTTTAGAATTATTTTAGAAGGTTTTTACAAGTTTTCGTTTAGAGAAATTTATAATGCAGCTTGTGAAAAGATATCCTACATTTTTCGGGCCCTGACGCAATTAGATTATTTAAACATGTATTCAAGGAGTGTGAAGCAAGTTTCATTTGAGCTACAACCATGAGAACTTGTTTCGTTTACAAAGTAAATGCCGACGAATTCAAAATGCGTTTGCTTCCCAAGTAAATTGCCAACCCACCAAACACTGAGGGATTAAAGGGCGGTGGGGGGCAGTTCCCGCCCCCCCCATCCGAGAAAAGTGAAAAATGTAAGAGTTCCTATTTTACTTCCATAAAATGAAGATAAATTTCAGCTAGTCGCCCCACCCTCAAAATTGCATTAATCCCCCCTCTGCTAACAAGTATCATCAGTTATGTTTTGATTTGATGGCAAGAAATATTTTGATTTATTAAATAAAACTCTTTCTATTGGTTAAACTCCCAAACTAACATGATTTTGGCTACCTCAACTCCTCAATATTCTTTCGTAAAAAAAGGAAGAGGTAATATTTTTGACAGTGCACTGTCCAGCTTGAGACATTAGCAAAGGCCTTTTATCTGGGAGTGATGTGCATCCAGCTAGCAAAACTCTTTCTTTATCAGTCATGTGATTCGCATATCACTTAAATTACACTTTTTAAACACTTGAAAGTAAAATTGAATGTCTTCGGTAAAAAAAAAATGGCATGTTCAAGGACAGTTTCTGAAATAGAAAGAGATACTTGCAAAATTACAGATGTTTCTGCATGTTATTCACAAGGGCTTGTTCAAGTATTATCCAAAAGGCCAAAATAACATCTTGTTATAGAACATTGGAAGAATGCTTATGTTATTTCTATAGATCATTTTAGGAATATTAAATGTAGTAGCATACATAAATTTCTCCAGCATTTAAATGTTAAAAATAAACATGTTATACCTACCAGGGACGTAGCCAGGTGGGGTGCCTTCGGGCCAGTAGGGTTTAAATTCTACCTTTTTAACCTTTTGCGTACCCCGAATTTTTTTTCTCGCTAGATCCCTAGTACCTACTAGGGAATGCAATCCCGCACTGTTTTTCTCTTCGCGGGATTTCGGGATTGAGATTTGTTGATCCCGCGAGATCCCGCAATCCCGCGGGATTAATATTTCATTCAACTAAAAATTGATTTCGATGGAGAAAAGTAGGAAAATGTCAGATTGTAAGCTCTATGAAGTTTAATTTTAACAATAATACTTTATCTTATTTGATAATTAATACAATACCTTACATAAATATGAAAATTATAGTCATGATATTCAAAATAAAATACTAAGTTATTTATTAGTTGCTAAAAAAGAAGAATGTAAAAAGGACAACGTAAAGAGGTACTCGTCTTCCTAGTCTTGATCTAATTTTGATGGAGAATACAAAGGTGCTTAACAATAGACTTTGTATGAAACCCTGAGGAAACCATACATTTTTTAGTGGTTAACTAAAGTTCATCTTTAAAGATATCACTAGCATGGACAGCCATATGATTGTTAATGGAGGGGGGAGGACAAGTCAATGTTCTGTCCCAGAAAGATACAATATTGAGTGTTGAAGCACTTCTGCGTTATACCAGTACGTAAATCATAACAATATGGGAGCTAGGGGACTAAGGCGCCTACCTGCCAATAGGTATGAGCGCCAAGATCACTTGTTCTTATTGTTCATCTTATGCAAAAATTTTTGGCCAGTTGATGATCTTGAAAGAGGAGTGAAATTGTAAAAAAAAAAAAAAAAAAAAAAAAAAAAAAAAAAAAAAAAAAAAAAAAAAAAAAAAATTATTTTTCAGTTTCAATCCCGCGGGATTACGGTCTTAATCCCGCGGGACTAGTCCCGCAAATATTTGTGCGGGATCCCGCTGGATCACGTTCCCGCGGAATCGGGATCGCATTCCCTAGTACCTACATATTTAAACTTTTGTGCTATTAAAATACAGGGTGTGCCACAATTCCCTACCGGGTTTGGAAGGCTAATAAAAAAAAAAAAAATAAATATTACCAAGTTGACTTTAGCAACAAAGTTGACTTTATTAAGAAATCTTACAAGTTTTGTTTCACAAACGTGGAAGCGAGTGTGGGGAAGGAAGAATTTGACTTTAGACTTGATATCTGCCACCTCACGAAAGGTTCGCATGTTGAACATTTTTTTTTTTGGGGGGGGGGGGGGGGGGAGATAGATTTCTTTAAAGTCAACCTTGTTGATGTATTGGTAATATTTATTTATTTTTTATTTATTTTATTTTTTTTTTTTGTGAGCCTTCCAAACCCGAGAGGAAATTGTGACACACCCGGTATACTCTACTTGATTTAAAACAAGCATAAAAGTCAAAGAGGTTTCTTTTAATCTGCAGTCAAACAAGAAGCTTTTTTAAGAAAATAAAACATAAAAAGTTATCAAATTTTGATTTATCTGCTCTTGCAAGTAGGGTCTAAAGTAGTTGAAACTGTTTTCGCTAATGTTCAACCTGGGTATTTATATATTTAAAAAAAAATTCATTACAAAGAAATGTACAATACCCTAACCCCCGCCCCCACTCCCTTTCCTTTATCTTCACCCAGTTCTGAATAATCTGTTAGGAAACTTGGATTCTTAACTTACATCCTCATATCGAAAACGCAATTGTGAAGTACAATATTATCCTTTAGGGAAAATTAATTCACTCCACGTGCATAAGATAAACATCTTTTCCCCTTTATATACCCACTGACATGATGCTTAAAAATATCTGTTTATATAGATGTTTTTCTGTTAATATTTTAAATATTAAACTGACTATTGAAAAAATAGTTTTGCAAACATTCATTGAATATGTAAAAATGTTAATAGAAAAAATTTCGAAACTTCAGAAAAATGACAATATACAACTAGTCAATAATTAGATAATGGAGAAAAAACTGACAAAAAACATCAACAGTTGTGGATGATATGAATGATAATTTTACCATTAGACTGGCATGGAACTTAGCAGCTTAATACCCTATGACAGGGGTCATCAAAGCGTGTGTGCTGTGCCACCTCAAAATGCTGTACAGAGAGGGAAGGGGTGCCGGGAAGAGTCCACGATTTCATTAAAGTACTTGCTTGAATGTTAAATTAGAACTGTGTTCTTTAAGTTCTTACTGCTTTACTTTTCTAGTTTGCTCTTCACAATCGTACAAATGTGAAGTTTATATATACATATTTACATATAAAATTACAATATTCCACTGACATTGTATGACGAGGGTTCCGTGAGAAAATTCTAACTATCCTAAGTGTGCCGCGATTTGGGTAAGTTTGGGAACCCCTGCTCTATGAACTGGACTAATGTGTACATCGCAAAGCCTCACAGACTGGGTTTTCATTTCAGTGCAATCCCTTACCATCTGCAATATCACGGCTGTCTAAAACTGTATCAGTGACTTGCGTTTTCTCTGACTCTTCAGCAACTAAGCTCCTGTGACCACTCTTGCCAACTAACAGCCGAGTGGATGAACACTGAACATTGAGAGGTGCTGAAGTGTAGAGATCCGGGGGATCTGACTCTAGATCTAGTGGTCTAGAATTTGATCGGTTTTCTCTAGATGTAATGTGGATAGGCGTTAGAACCCCTTAACCCTTTGAAGCGCAACCATTTCCCAATGCCGGAAAAAGGGCAGTCGTTGCCATCGCTCAATTTAACTACCAACAAGATGGCGTTTGTCCAAATCGTTCATCGCGTGCCATAGATCTATAGATAATTTTTTGACACAGGCTGGCATTATGTCAAAAAATGGTCTCCAGATCTGTGGCACGAAATGAACGATTCGAATGACCGCCATCTTGCTGGTAGTTAAATCGAGCTATGATAACGGCTGTCCTTTTTTCGACATTGGACAGTCTCTATCCAGTTATTCTTCTATATGAATGTATTTCCATCGTATTCTCCAGTTTTGAGCAGATGCCAGTCTGTTAAAAATAATCCTGACAATCATACAAATAATGGACATTTTTTATGGGAAATGAAGTGCTACAAAAATTAGGATTCTCGTGTAACTATGTCATCCTCATGTATTTTTAATAGAAATCAACTTTATTCTTCGTGACTGGCAACAGTCAAAGCTTCAGAGTTGTTGTCAGCTTCAGAGTTGTGTCCTCACGATGAGGATACCGTGCGTTAAAGAATTAAGAAGTACTCTATGGCCATCCTCTATTTAGGCAGATAGCCCTAGAGTAACTTTGCCTTAGCCAAAAACAAACCAAACCTATAACCACTTTCTCTGAGCTGTTGTTGTATTACGATATCAAGCAGGATATCATGAAACAGTGCCTACTTTCAATGACTATTTGCCCTCGAGCGAACAGGCTTAAGATTTAAGTCCTTGTTCTGGTGCGGAATGTGTTTGGATCTTTTCACATTGGCATAAACTACAGTTGTGTTATCGCTCTTTCCTTAAACACATGATCATTAAGATAATTTTTGAAACCAAGCTTGAAAAAGTAATGAGAGAATCAAAAACCAAGGAACATCCATTGAAGGTCATAGAAAATGCTCCTTTTTTTTTTTTTTTCTTTTGAATATTAATTGTGTCTATCTACGTCACCGCTACATCTTTTTTTTAAAAGAAGGATTACTATAATGGAGATGGTACGTGATTGCATAGAAATATAATACAAGGCTATAAAAAATATAAAAAATATTGTGGAATGAATTGCATAGATCGTGATAGTTTAGGTAATTAGGTTTTTACAAGACTGTGAATTCCAACGTAATGATGTCACTGCATCTTATTCTGCATAGATGCTCTACGACATTGTAAATCTCTGCCGTTATTACTATTTATTACTCTCTTAAATTGGCAAAACTTCCCAATTTAGAAATACGATACATTTAATGTCAGGTCTGTCATATTATACTGCACACAGACACAAATGAAGATTTTTTTTTTTGTAATTAAAGTGGTTATAACAATTTCTTTTCAACCCTGTGTATTTACCGTACATTATTTAGCATACTATATTGAAATCTCACTGAAATTTTCAATAAAGGCTAATCTCATGGCAAAGTGTTACTATAGTTTACCTGTTATATTAATTGGAAGTAGTATTAAATGACTATAAGAAATTTTAGGAAGTGAGGCTTTCAAAATTGAAATTTTATAGAAAAGTTTTTTGTAAATATTTGTACATCTATAATAATTAACTACTTTAAAATAAAATAGATTTTCGAGCAACATAAAGGAAAGTGAGTGATATAAACACGGATTGCAGTTATTAAAGTATTTCTCATTAAAAAAAATGTTTAAAAAAGAATATTTCTTTCTGATAAACGCAATTTTTAACAATAAAATCTGACAATAAAAGCAACTCTAATTAGAGAACAACATTTCTAAATACTTTAGGATTTCCAAATACTTTCAAACTTATTAGGCAAGTTGGAGTGTTTAGGCTGATTACGTTTATTTTTTACCAACTAGGCGAAAAATTCCAGAGCTGGGGATCGAACTCAAGTCTGCCGCTTAACGTGCGCACAATCTTCCAGTCCTGGGTTCGATCCTCAGCTCTGGAATTTTTCACCTAGTTGGTAAAAAATAAAATTAATCAGCCTAAACACTCCAACTTGCCTAATATACTTGAAAGGTTGATAAAATCTCTTTCTAAAATATGTATACATTTAAACTTTGGTAGGTGAAAAACAGTTTGAAAAATGGTTATTAAAATGGAAGTAAAACCCGGAGCCGAATGAACGTAATTTTGAACCTCTGGTGTTCGGAAGTTAACTACCTTTCAATGATTAATGTAACCTTTCTGGAGTGTGTTATCCACGAAAGTTCATTACAGTGAATCCAGAAAAGTTTCAAGAAGGGGCGAAGCATATGACGAAGCATATTGTCAGAAAGGGGTTACTTTTTTTTTTTAGACTTTTCACTTTTACAATTTTGTTGCGTTTGCTCAATCGTAGGCGGAGCTCTCAAACAACCATTCTGTTAACCCTTTGAGGCGCAACGTTTTCCCAATGCTGAAAAAGGGCAGCCGTTGCGGCATAGCCAGCTGCGTCAAAAAAGGGGTCTCTAGATCTGTGGCACGCGATGAACGTTTCGATCGTCTGCCATCTTGCTGGTAGTTAAGTCGAGCGATGGCAACGTCTGCCCTTTTTTTCAGCATTGGGCAATCTATCCAGCTGTTCTCGCATTCTTCCATTTTTCAGCAGATGTCAGTGCTGTTAAAAATAATCGTGACAATTTTTTTACGGGAAATGACGTGCTAAAAAGTAAAGGATTCTCCTGGAGCTTTGTCACCCGCAACTACTATTATAGAAATCAAATCTATTCTTCGTGACAGGCAACAGTCAAAACGTCAGAGTTTGGTGTTCCCAGAGTGGGAACACTGCGCGTTAAAGGATTAAGGTCAAAATTTTAGGTTATCTTCACTTTTAATTTACAAGGAAGAAAAGCATGAATCATGTCACTGTGAAATTATCAGTATATTTTAATGATTTTCCTCCCCGTTTATTTTGCAATTTCAGAAATATCACCTTCAGAAAGAAAAAATTGATTTTTGGTAGTTTGTTCGTAGAGCCTTTGTATTCTTATCAGATGTTTTTTATATATTCTATAACAATTATACGTAGTAATTCATTGGCTGTTTCACACCATCAGTTGCACAATCTTGGAATGACACAGAAAATGAAAAAAAAAGAGTAGAAATTGCACGTGCTGTAAAATAAACGAAAAATCATCACGTAAAATAATGGTTTTGCTGCTAAATTAGTACATTTGAATCTTCCGACCTTGTAATACCGTGGCTTGGGAAGCTTTCATTATCTTGCAAAATAATGCTGTAATTATTTTTCTGTCGTTATTTTAATGTTTTTTTAAGCTTAAAATGGAAGAAAAAGAAATCTGAATAGCTGTTTCCCTTGATTACAATGGCGTCATATTTCTTTTTGTTAGACAAAGAAGATGCTATTTGTTTTAGTAAGAAAGCGAAATTTTTTTTTTAATGTTGCAGGAATATAAAGAAGAAAATCTCGAAAAGTTCGTATAACGTGATTTTTCCTTAAAATGCATTTCAATAAAATTTGCATACAAAGAACACCATTAAGAAAATAAAAATTTTAATATCGTAATCATTATTTTACATACAGAACACTATTAAGAAAATAAAAAAATATATATTATAATCATTATTTTAAATACAAAGAGCTCTAGATATAATTAGTCATATGAGTTTCTTGGCAATTGCACACGTAATAGGAGGGGGGGGGGGTAGAGTTACGGATTAAATCCATATTAATCCATATATTTCATCCTTGCAAGTACACAACGTACGGTTTCCCTTCCTTCTGTGTACAACTTTCCAGCCCAACTATTGTATTTGGATGTACCGCAGGACTTAGCATTGCGTTTGCAGGAGACAGACAAGTGCTGCACTGTCAAAAAGTTATAACGTTCTGCACCGTTGGCACAAATGAAATAAATCGAGAAAAATTAATCATGAGAAACGCATCGATTATAAAACGCTTTCCAAAACAACAATATTTTTGTGCCAATTTTGCCGATGAATTTTATTTAAATTTGGAGATTATCTTGGTGATTATCTTAAAGCTGAACGTCACTGTTAATGAATTTTGCGACACCTTGTAAAAGAACTTTAAATGTTATTTGCATCTATTAACTGAAGAGTTAACTGTTATAAATGTTTATATGCTTACTGTGTGTTTGAATATTTCTGTTCGTGCTCCGCCATAAATACACATCGATTACTACGAAATTTATATGTGTTATTCCTATATACAGTATCATGTGCCCAACTGAAAAAAGTGTACGTAGCATTTAGGATTCTTTTACAGAAGCAACCAAAAGAATTCCAATACATTACGCTTTATGGATAATCATACTTCAAAGCGTACTTTAGAGTTATCCGGATATTTCAAAGAAACAAAATTCATGCATATTTTTAAGAATCATCAAACAATTATCTCCGTCAAAAATAGTCTTTGTTTTATTTATAATTCTTCTGAAGGAGTACTCAAAAGAATTTCAATACATTACGGTCTATGGAAGTTTAGAGACACTCATACATTTCAATAACAATACAATTGGTATATTAGCGTTTATAACAAAGAAGAAAATAATTTTTAAAAGTTCTTTAATAGAATCTTGCAAAATTAAATTACTACTAATACACAGCATTTCATTTTCTAAGGTTCAACGCTAAAATGTCGCCGAAGTGTGAAGGCCCAGGACTCTGGCCTGTCGCGCGGTTGTAGACCTGACAGTCTGGAGTTTTGAGCGGTTTTCTGTAAGTGTGTTAAAAACCTTTAAAAAGATCCTGGGCCAAAGGATCCCCCACCACAGGCCGATATCGCTCGTGCAGCTTTGCCTTAGCCACTAAACAAAACTATCGCCATATTTCAGTACAATGCATCGCCAAATTTGGTGAAAAAAAATGTTGTCTTGGAAAGTGTTTTATAATCGATGCGTTTGGCATGATTTATATTTGTTAGTTAGTTTAATATAATCAAGCCTAATTACTTTAATTCATCAATGATATTTTTAAAATATACTTTATAATTTTTTGAAATACATTATTATTGAATATATATAGCAACTAATGAGTCACCCATTTTGTGAATTCTAGCAGCTTTTTTTAACAGTTCGGATATAGAAAACCACCGGATACCGCGAACAAAACCTTTGGTCCCTTAAAGTTCGTTATGACTAGTCTCGACTGTATTATAACTGTCCGTGTCTGAGCCTGAAGACAGTTGACGTCTAAATCAGACATTGCAAAGAGAACAACTCCGGAATAAAATTTCTTTAAAGAAGTCAATGAGAAATTAAAACTCCGATAAACTGTGCGAAACTGAATCTCATTCCCAATGCGCTCGGACATTTCAAATACTGCAAGATTGCGTTTCCCAAAACGGACATGCTAACAAAATGTTAACACCCAAGTTTCGAACTTCAAATGAAGCTTGCTTACCTGTCCGGGGGGATGATCGCAGCAGCACTTTTAGACACAGGTAGCTTCATCTTTGACGTCTGGTACACACGCACGGCACGTGAGCTGAACTGAAGTCTCTCGGATCCTCGAGGTCTCTTATTTATATTCACCGGCTCCCCAACCAAATTATATCACCCCGCAGTCTCTGGAGCTTTCTCGAATTTCAAAACAAAATACCTTTTCTTTTTATTTTCTTTTTACAGGGATGCCTTCCAGTCACGTGAATGTGGAATTTCACCTGTATTTACTCCACGTGAGTTCTTAAGATTAGAACCCCCCCCCCCCCTCCCGTTATGCTCCTCCAAACGGCCCCGCATTTTTTTTCTCCCCCCGCTCCCCCCAGAAACTTACTAACCCCAGAACTGCTTAACTAAGAGTAGGGATGCGCATAGATAACATCCCACGACAGGGTAAGAGTCAATTTTGTTTTTCTCTTGTCAGGTATATAACTGTGCCCTGCCAATCGTTTTAAAGATGTCAAAGTTGATAGATTTGCCAGCTAAACAGAAAATAAAAACAAACTGTTTTTTAGTTAACATCTTGGGGGGAACAAAACGCGACTTTGATGGTATTTTTACGAAGTTTGGTTGCTAGGTAAACACAAACAACCCTGGTCGATTCACGGTCACACTCGGTCTGGTTTTGGGGGAACGGGGGAATACAAGGTCAAATAGCTATTTAGGGGATGCTAGAGGAAGGTAGATAGGGAGGGCGGATGAAACAGGGTCTGTCTGCGCAGGGGCAATCACCCGTAGAAAGGTGATCAAAAATTTAAAAAAAAGTTGAAATGCAAGTATTCAGAAACAAACAGAGTTTAGATATATACTTAATAGATAGGGCAAACATTAGTTATCACTAATTTTTCAAAAAGGGAACATTTACAATTTGTCTGTTGTTAAATATCTATAATCACATACATATATTAATAGAGCGCAAGTTTTAAAATGAAAAGGGGGAGGATCAAAAAGCAAGGACTTGCAAGAACCAAAAAGCCATGCAAGTACATATAAACAACATATGAACGAAAACATGAATGACTGAAAAGGTATAGGACCTCATTTATGTAATGCGGTGTCGGCATTTGAACCCATAGAAAGGCTTCTTTGCATATACGTTTACCAAAAAACATGTCACTTTTCATCTTCCTAAATCGAGTTTCGTTTTTTAAAGTAAACACCATTATTTGCATCATTAAATATTGCATTTACTTTTAAAGATTACAAAGTTATTTTTTTTTCTTTCTAGTGACCGGGTCAGTGACCTACTGGAGGCTTACCACAACAAAGACCGCAGATATTGTTCATTTGATTAGCAAGGGCCCCTATTAAGCAGATTAACGTTGCTTCCTATGTGTGGTCTTCTAATTCTGGACCAATTCCAGGTGAGATACAAGCACCAGAAATCAGCACCCGATCGGTTAAACATGAAGGACGTTGGAACCACGAACAGATTTTACCTGCACCTGCTCCAGCTACAGTACACGGTCCTACAGCAGTACAACCGATAGAGAAGCAGGTCAAGCTGGTTCAGCTTCATTTTCCGTGTTCTTACGGGAACGGAGCTTAGAGACTAGACCATTGCGGTACTCAGATTACAAAGTTTTCGAATCATCTTAACCCTCTTGCAGTGACGTAATTATACAGTTCAGTCCCAATGGCAAATTTCATCGGATGGGGCCCTCCTTCAGTGTGAAGAAACGCAATTAGTTTGGTAATTTCCTTTCAGTAAATAACAGGTAAAGTATGTACGAATGCTATTAGAATTAGTGGGTCCATTTTTTGTTGATTTCCTATTAACTTTAAATCTAAAGAGCGTACTGAATTGAAATGGCAATTTATTTTGAGTCAAAATTTTAATTATTAGAACTATTTTTGTAGAGCCTTCTGTTCAGCAAAAGTGCCAACGACAAGATCAGGTTTTAAATTTCGGCCCATTCCTAGTAACACAGCTAGTTCAAAAGATGTCCTACTGAACGTCTTTAATTGTACTACTAGGGATGGAATGTTTGATGGATAGAATAGCTAAGTTGTGTAACCTTTCTTATCCCATAAAATTACATAAATAAACTTTTATCAGTTTTAATTTCGAAAACGATCTCTCAACTCTAGCCGTAGTTAACAGAAATTGCTACAAATAATAGAAATGCAGTGCACACTTCACGAAAGCTTGATGATGTAAAATGGTTCTATGGGATTAATAAATAAGCTTCCTTATAGAAGTTCTCCTGAAGATGAAGACTTTTCTATTTCTTCTCTAAAAGTAGATCGAAAATTGTGAATTTCCTGGACAAACAAGACATATATGTCTTATTTACACTAAGTGTTTCAAGAGTTTTGACAAACTTTAAGGGTAAGTCGGGCATGTTTTAAGAATTCAGATTCACAAAGCAATGTGCGTTTGGAAACGCCGTCTTCATGTGTAGCTATTAGTCACTTTGGAATAAATGCTGAAATAATGGTGAACTTATACCGACCATTATTCGTCAAAAACCAACGTGTCTTTCGCGGAAAATACGTGATTAAAATTGACTGTTTAAAAATTCTATTTCATGTGACTGATGAAAGTTTTGGAAACAAGCCCACTGTTTATAAAACTTGCTTAAGAAATGAGACGAAAACTTCAACACCTTTTATAAAGTGATTATTAGCTGGTAAGAGAAAATGACGTTTTTGACATCTCATTGCTATGTAATTCTGATTTCTTATTATGCACCCTACCCCCCCCCTTAAAGTTTGTCGGAACTCTTTTGAAATATCCTGTATCAATAAAAATTCCAATAAATTTTGTAATAATAAATGTTAGGATTCCCTTGTGAACGTGGGTCTATCAGGCTGGCAGTCCCCTCTGGCCAGGGACCCCTGGCATCTTGCCCATTCTGCCACCCTATTGCTACGGCTTTGTCCTTTCGCCGCCAAATTTTGTTGAAAGTGGAAAAAAAATCTTATACCTATCAATGCACATCGCACACCACGGTAAATCCTTAAGTGGATAATTTTAATGTCGCCCTTTCTGCTTTTTTTTTTTTTTTTTTTTTTTCCTTTTCAAGCCTCATATGAGATTTATGTATTTTCGGTAAGACCAGTATATTGTCACTGTATCATTAAAAAAAGTCAATCATAATATGTTTTTCTAGTATATCTTCTATCTATCTGTAGCATATAGTATCTAATACACATAGTACACAGACAGATGGCTACTATATGGTTTAGATCTTTGGTCTCCAATCCCCGTTCCGCGGACCGGTACCGGGCCGCACAAGGAAGATTAAATTATCTCCATTTTATTTACTGTGGTGTATTTCTTTCGGTTTTCGAATTTTTCGTGCTCGTGCTAATTTATACTTCTGTAACAGAAGAAATCTTGTAACTATTTTAAATTAGTTTATTGTTCATTAAACATGTCAAGACCCTATGAACTAAAATTGCATTAACTTAAATCCCTATTGCCATTTCCGACAACCTGTCTGCGTGAAGCGGTGTTTTCAGCAGTGACAGCAAACAAAAGAAAATAACGGAATAAACTGGGGCAAAAGGAACACACTTAAGGTGTCTTTGTCTCCAATTACCCCTAGATGGAACCGACTCGTTGCAAAGAAAGATCTCAGGCTTCTCACTGATTTAGCGCTCTTGTGAGATAAAATGTTAAATCACTTTATATTCATTTTTTTTAGTAACTGTATTTTATTTTGAAGGCATTTTTAAATATCTATATAAATAAAATTAGACTTTTGTCTGTACATTTCTTGGAATTCAAAAATTTTGCGATTTCTATCCGTTTCAAGCACCCGGGAATCCGATGCGACCCTCAAAAAAAAGTTTGTCTGTCTGTCATTCTGTCGTTCTGTCATTCTGTCCGTGACGCTTTTTTTGTTTAAGCATCACGTAAAAACGACTGAAGCGAATGATATGAAATTGGGTGTCATGATAGGTGGTCACTCAACTTAAAACATAGGCGTCGAATTTTTAAAAAATCTTGATTGGATTTTGAGATTTTGTGAAAATCCTTTCAAACTGCGTAAATTTGTGTTCAAGCATCACGTAAAAACGACTGAAGCGAATGATATGAAATTAGGTGTCATGATAGGTAGTCACTCAACTTAAAACACAGGCGTCGAATTTTAAAAAAATCTTGATTAGATTTTGAGATTTTGCGAAAATTGTTTCAAACTGCGTAAATTTGTGTTCGCACATCACGTAATAACTGCAAAGGTGAAAAAATGGTATTTGGTGAAATGATAGGTGGTCACCTTAAACTATAAGCATCTAAAAAAAAACCGATCAGATTTTGGGATTTTGCGAAAATCGTTTCAAACTGAGTGAATTTTTGTTCACGCATTACGTAATAACGACTAAAGCGAATGATATGAAATTTGGTCACATGATAGGTTGTTGCTCAACATAAAGTATAGGTGTCCAATTTTTTAAACATTTTTATTAGATTTTGAGATTTTGTGAAAATTCTCCCAAAATGCGGTTATATTTCTTCAAGCATCGCGTAATAACGACTAATACGAAATTTGGTGATATGATAGGTAGTTGCTAATCTTAATTTATAGGTGTTGAATTTTTAAAATATTTTGATTACATTTTGAGATTTTGTGAAAATCGTTTAAAAATGCTAAAATTTTTGTTCCAGCATCACGAAATAAAGACTGCAGGGAATTAAACGAAATTGGGTGACATGATAGGTTGTCACTCAACTTAAATTCTAGGCTTCCAATTTTTCAAAAATGTTGATTAGATTTTGAGATTTTGCGAAAATTATTTCAATATGTGTAAATATTCGTTCGCGCATCCCATAATTACGACTAAAGCGAATGAAATGATATTACTTAGTTACTCTCTAACCTGTAATATTTTAACAATACATAAAAATTATAATTTCGCTTTCTTTACTTTGGCAACATACTACATCCATTCTGTGTACTCCTACAATGCTGACGAAAGTTCTTGCTTTTAGAAATTTGCATTCAGTACTAACCCGTCAACGACGGGTACTTCAGCTAGTAATGAAATAAAATTACTAAATATAAACAATCAACGTTCCCCCATCCCATCAGTGGGCCGCGGTAAAATTATCAAATGTTGACCAGTCCGCTATCATAAAAAGGTTGAAGAGCGCTGTTTTAGATGGAGCAACTTGTTTATAGAGTTGAGTATACAGATAATCAGGCTATGATAAAGCCTTAAAACTGTAAAATCTGTATCGAATGAAACACTCAATACAAACTAACAATTTAAAGCCAATCTGACCATAGATTTTCGAGTGAAATTACATTTAATTGTGACTCTCTCTCTAGTAACCAGGCACTGCTTTAAATGTATTCTACATACAGTTGAAATATATTCTAGTTGCCTCAGTCGATTTATATTATTTGTTTGGACAGTCATACATCATACGTCATTCCAACAACACTAACATGGATTTCTCGCACTTTCAGCAACGCAGAAGATAAAAATGCGACCTTACACTACATGAGATAAAAACGTTTCAAGCGAAAGGAAAGTATGATGCAATACGAGAAAAGACTTAGTAATCATGAGTACTGTCATCTAGTATGGCAATGGCGGTACAATGCTGACAGCTAGATTTAGACCAGAGTCTCTTAAGCTGAGGGTCGCGTCCCCAATTGGGATGGCGGGACTTGCAGCAAGGGTCAAGAAAAAGTTTAGCAATTTTGAAATTTTTTAAACTTATAATAATTTTACCATGTTTTCGTCTTGAACAACATTTTTGGCTTAAATCAGCATAAAATAAGCATCGATCAAATGTAAAAAAACATTGAATAAATGTTTAGTCCTGCAGTGTTGTTGAAAATTTTGTAACTTATTATAATAATTTTACATTTTCGTCTTAAATAACATTTTTGTCTTAAATCAGCATAAAATCAAAGCACCGATCAAATGTAAAAAAAACATTGAATAAGTGTTTAGTCCTGCAGTGTTGTTGAATTTTTTTTTAAACTTATTATAATAATTTTACAACATTTTCGTCTTTAACAACATTTTGGTCTTTAATCAGCATAAAATCAAAGCATAGATTAATTGTAAAAAACGTTAAATAAGTGATTAGCCCTTCAGTGTTGACGATTTTGCAAAGATGTGAAAATACAAGTGAAAATAATCAGACACGCCTTTCTCATTGATACTTAACCCTCAAGTACGCGTTGCTAGAAGTACGTGTGTTTTCTCAGTAGTGATATTTCAAGTGGCTACACTTAATGGGCAGATGTAGCAATGTTTGGATTTACCCAAGTAATTGAATTTATTTTTATAATTGCATTATATTTTTAAGTAAGAAACTTACTGTTTCACTCATGTCTGCAAAGTGAGTTTCTCACGGAAGTATGTAATCAATAGGCGATACTATAGTTCCCAGGGCCGTACCCAGAAAAATATTTCGGGGGGGAGGGGGAACCAAACAGTGAAAAAGGCCAAATTTTTCACAAAAAAAACTTAATAAATGTTATTTTGTTAACAAAATTTTAAATTCTCCTGGGTAAGGCCTTGATAGTTCCCAAGCATTGACGGATCCAGAAAATTTCTGGAAATTTGCAAGTGAAGTTGTATCTGGAACATTTATTTTCGGACTTGTGTGCTTACCCATACAGCACACACAGATTCTCTGAACGTATTTAAACGTTCAGAAAACGTTTTCTGGACGTTAATAGACATTCAAAAGCCCATGCGTGCTGAATGGGTAGTTTCAAGAACCCGCTCATAAATATTCGTCCATTAACACAATGACAACACAATGAAAGTTTTTACTGCACAGAGAAAGGGATTTTTTTTACACTCAGGGTATGAGTGAGAATTGAATCCACAACTGGACGCCGACCGGCGGCACCTGCATTTGAAGTTTGACTTCAACGAATGAAAGAATGAATTATTTTCGGACTTGTGTGCTTATCCATACAGCACACACAGATTCTCTGAACGTCTTTAAACGTTCAGAAAACGTTTTCTGGACGTTCATAGACATTCAAAAGCCTATGCGTGCTGAATGGGTAGTTTCGAGAACCCGCTCATAACTATTCGTCCATTAACACAATGAAAGTTTTTACTGCACAGAGAAAGGATTTTATTTTACACTCAGGGTATGAGTGAAAATTGAATCCACAACTGGACGCCGACCGGCGGCACCTGCATTTGAAGTTTGACTTCAACGAATGAAAAGGAAAGCTTATGTCCCGCCAAAAATTGAGCCTTTTTTAATAGGAATTAATGAGTTTGAAGTTTCTAAATATTGTTGCATGAAAAGCGCACTTTTGGTTTTTCAAGTAATTTTTAACCCTCTTATACCCATAATAGCTAATATGCTACCATCCTTTAAACGCTACTTTTTTACAGGAAAAATGTTTCGAAGTATAATTTCGAAGTCATAAAACCATTAACTGCACCTTTAATTAATAACAGTAGTAGTCTGGATCCACAGATGCCAGCATTAATGGATGAAAAATATTAAAATATTTTAGAAGCAACATCAGTTTATAACTCTTTTGTTCTACTTGCAACATGTTCTACTGAAGTTTTTCTACTATTTTAATAAAATTTAATATGAAGAAAAATTAATAATTGCCACTTATATGTAAGAAAATATATGCGTTTTCACTAGATATAAAATAATTTTTAAGTTTCATTTACAATGTTTTGGAAGAGTTTTAAAATCACAGTGCTACCATTGGAAGAAAAATAAAAAAAATAGCATTTTTTACATTTTTTATTACATTTATGTTATTTGAACGTAACTATTGTTTACTTCAGTTGATTGCATTACATTTAGAACACCATTTCAGCGAAAAAATATTTTTCGCTTGGGAATTTCTCATAGTTGAGAGGTTAAACTTCAACTACCCTGAGCTTAAAGTTTAGAACTGCTTTTTGTTTGTTTGTATTGTTACGGCAAATCTCCGCATCGGCTATCTGCCTAGGATGGGGGTTGCCTTGTTCGGGGGATTTCTAAAGAGATTCTAACGCATTTTCACGTTTCATCTGGGCAAAACTGACAAGAACTCCAGACCGTTAGGTCGACAGACGCGAGATGAACCCGAACCAGCAACCTTCACACTTCAGCCGTCTACCATATTCAGTGTCCAGCTGCTTCTTGAATTTCGAACAAAAATTCTGAACTTGAAATTTAAAAGCTTATGATGTATTTACTTAATCATAAGAAAATATTTCAAATTAAAAGCAAAAGCACACATACTTCGTTGAAATAATTTTCAAAGTACACAAAAACGTACTGAAAAACGCCAGCGAATTATGAGAAATAGACTTATGGCAGCAAGATTCAGCTGTCATATTCAAGACTTGCATATTCTTTTTACAGCTTGCAACGTCCGTAGCTTGATAAGGGTGGAATCCAAGCGGTATTTAGTTTCACTTTTAGGAATTCGGCAGCACGGAACCGGATTTGGAGCTTGGAATGCTGTTTACTAAGTTATATTTGAGTAAATATATCTATCTTTATCATGCTCTTGCTTTTATGACATCTATATAAAAATGAATTTGATTCAAACTGTAAAAACGAAGCGAAGAATTTAATTCATTTGAAGTAAATAAAAGTATATATATACAGAGTGCCCCAAAAATGTTTATAGATCTATATAAAGTTTAAAGCTTTTATTTAACTACACTGTTCTGTCAGTCTGTGTTGCACGTTTTCAAATTTTGTGCGAGATCGATTTGCTTACCTACTTTGACCAAACAATAGCCAGGGACTAATTTACGGCAGGGCAATCGGTGCACATGACCTGGGCCCCCCAAAATCTGCACTATCAAAATGTATACTAAAATTATGTTTAAAATATAGTCACTCAAAAAAGTATTCCAGTAAAAGACCATTTTCCGTTGTTTGTTTCTAAAAATAAGAGCTTGTTTGAATAAAACTGAATAATTCAGTAGAAATTGGGGATCCTCAAATTTCTATATAGATACGTGATTTGCAAAAAACTGTTGAATGGTTCATTAAAAAGTCATAGAAAAAATGTTTTTTACTCGAATACTTTTTTGAGAGACTGTACTTTGAAGAACTGTTGTCTGCCTGATAGTCAAATAGCATTGCCTAACTATCAAATTGGATTCAATGAAATTACTAAAAAATTTTCATTTCATACATTTATAATTATTTTATTATTTATAAAGTTAATTTCAATTTGTGTAAAAATGAATAAATTTAATAGTACCTCATAAGATAAAATATTTTGACGAACCTGTTAATAGTTAAGTTAAATTACTGTCAAATTTTCTTTCACAAATTTGTAATATTTAGAAAGAAGAAAAAGAAAAAAGATATTCATCTGAAACAGTGATCTCCTGCATCATTTTTAATTTTCGAGTATTTTTCTGGAAAGAAAAGAGTATAATTCATTTGAAATATTTTATACATTCAATCTAAGGAAATCTTGAGCTGCATTCGAAGCTTTAACCCTTAAATACCCTAAGTTACAAATCAGTTACCGGACTTTTAAAACGCGTTCGCTGCCGAATTAGAGTACAAGCTAAATTTCTTACGCCAATTACACATATAAAATATAGTTTCGTGTGATTCGTGTCGTGAATAATAAAAATTTCACATATTTCTTTCAAACAGCGTGTTTTTCGAAAAATTAATTAGTTCTTCACAAAACTGATATAGGAAATTTAGCTTACAATCCTTGCTATCGCGTGATCGTCAGCGAATGTGTTTAAAATTTTTGCTTTCAAAAGTTAATGTAAAGTAAATGCTTATGGATGGGTGATTTGAAATAAGCAATATTTGATTTTAATTAACATTCCACACTACATTTATGTGCAGGGGGCTACACAAACTGAGTAAATCGTGTCCTTGAAAGCAGCTTTGAAATTTAGATTAGTGAACTGTTTCTGGTGACAATAAAATATTATTCAAAAACTGGACAGTATAAGTTATTTTAAATTTAATAAAATATTAAAAATTTATCTTTATGCAATACGCACACTCTATGAATATAGAGGTCATCACCAGATCCTCCGAGAAAAATTTTATAAGGCGGGGCGAAATCTTTTCTACCCTTTTCGTAAAGCACAAAAGCTTCGATAAAACAGGAGGGACGGAAGGAAAATTTTTGTAAAACTGCTGTTTTTAATGATTTTCTAATAAAATGCTAAAAGGAAAGAAAGTGGGAGGGACATTTTTCTGATATGTAATGGTACTTTTAATTCATGTTCGAAGGTTGAAAAAATACTAATATTTAAATGGTAGAATTAACAATTCTGCCATCTAAATCATTCTAGAATTATGTATTCAAAATTTAGTCTATTTTAAAAAAAAAATTTTAATTACGGATCTATAAATGAAATTCATAACACCTTCTGAAAAATTCACGGACGCACTTCAGCTGAACACGGGCCCACTCTAACTCGCACGGGCCCAGGGGCGGCGCCCTGCCTGCCCCCCCCCCCTCTCGTAGGGCCTGGTCATCACTCAAACAAAGTCTGTGGCTCGCGGAGTTTTACCAGTGCCGGATTAACAATATAGCAGATTTAGCAAATGCTACGGGCCCCGCGCTTTTGGGGGCCCCGCGCCTTTACCTTGAAAGTTTCCCTCTCAAGATCTAGCTTTTTTGACACTTTCCAAAAAGGTAGAAAAGTATTTAAGATTTCGGTTTCTCTGTCTGTCCGTCCTTGACTCGCGTGTATAGGCATTGATTTCTACGAAATTTATATATGTTATTCTTATCTGCAGTACCATGTACCCTATTGTAAAGGATCTATGTAGCATTTATTGATTTTTTTCTACAGGAGCACTCAAAATAGTCCCAATACATTGCGCTCTATGGGAAGTTATTCTTTAAAGCGTATCATCCTGCTAACTACAAGGGGTGATCAAATGAAAAGGTGAGAACGGTGGGTACAAATGTAGACTTTATTCAAAATATACACCATAGGCCTGAGCACAACGATCCCACTGACGAACAAGCCGCAAGATTCCTTGTTCCCAGAATTCCTGTGGCCGTGACGGGACCCAGTCCGTCACAGCGTCCTTGAGTACGTCGTCCGAGTTGAAGCGCTTCCCTTTCAGGTGGTTTCTTCAGTGGAACCAACATATGGAAATCGCAGGGTGACATGTCCGGACTGTAGGGCGGATGGATGGTCCAACGTCTCCCACTTGAACGTGACCAGTTCCTTGGCGAAAACGGACATTCCATTTTCTCATTGACTTGTGGGACACACAGCCTTCCCAGTATACGATCATCATCCTGCGATGAATAGTGGCCGGTTTAACACCTTCCGCTGTCAGAAATCAGATAACGCCTCGCTGCCCCTAAATCGTCGAATTTTGCAATGTGAACACCATCCTGTCCTCACACGCACTGCCGCGTCAATTGGACGTAGTAGAGTGCTTTTTACAAGAGTTTCTGCTCTCTCCTGCGGGCCCCCGCATGTTCCTATCCACACAAAAGGCTCCAATCGCATTCCTAGATGTCTCGATACGTGCTCTTATAGCTGCATGGACAAATATGATAACGGTTAGGTTGTTGCGACGTTTGGTACCTATTCATTTGATCACCCCTTGTAGTTGCGCTGAACCCCGACTTCAAGATAAAACTTTTTCCTCTATGAATGCAAAAAGATAACAAAGTCAAGGACAAAAAGCCTAACAACTTCTACATCGTTTGTACGATCCGCTTGAAATTTTTCACAAGTTTGTAAAAAAATATAGAAAACAATCTGTCAATTTTAAAATCTAAAAATTCACCCGTTCCTTCATTTTTAAGCGATTTTTCGCTATTTTCAGCACCATTTCGTTTCCAAGAGTCAAAAAATTGAATCATTTGGGTGACAAAATGACCTATTTTAAGTGAAAATGACGTCATACAATTGGGGGGATTCCAATACGTTTAAAATAATTTCTCCCGATTACACAGTTTATTATTATTTTTTCCCCCACAAATAAATCGTCTATTGGATATTCGAATGTTTATGTATACAAAACGAAAGCTTTCGACGGCGAAAAGATTCCGCGCGTTTCCAGATGAGCATGAAATTCAATTTGGGTCTGTAATAAAAATTCAATATGAACTTATTTATTTTAGGTGGTTGAAAATTAAATATATTGAATGAAAGACAAATTTCCTTAAAATGTTTTTTCTCTCGCCCGTTGTAATTGCCTTCACAAAAGGCTTTGACTTCTAGTTTTAGAGATATTCTGCTCTTTGAAATGAAACAAAATTGGATGTTATGAAGGATTACAAAATGAAGCTTTGCATCGAAAATAGTGTCTGTATAGTTAAAAGTTTTTCTATACGGGAGCACTCAAAATAATTTCTATACAATACGGTCAATGGCAGTTTAGAGACAGGCATCTATTTTAAGCATATAATACTATCCTACAATATGATTAGCTAATAATCCGACGACGATCGTGTGCCTCCTTCAAAATTTGAGCCAAAAGCCGGCAATGTTGGCGACTTTTGCGATAAATTGCCAAATAGGGTGCAAAAAAAAAATGCTTTGAAAAATGAACCAAACTTGGCGATATTTTTATTATTTTACGATAAATCGAAAAAGGTATTTACGTATTATCCCGGCGGTCATTAACGCCAAACTATTTTTCCCTCAAATTTCCTGGCAAACTGTTGGCAATCGTATTCCGAACCATCAATAATTTCATGTGTCCGGCATTTATCTTGGCGAAAAAGTTGCTCGTCTTGGCGGATCGCCTGGATAATAATGTAGTACCTCGAAAAATGTCTAATGTAATTATAATAAGCTATGTCGATTTCTTTGGAAATTTTGAAAATTCGTTACTCGCACTTTAACTGATTTATTGTATTGTGTTTTGTTAAGGGCTATCTGCCTAGGAGTAGGAGGGGGTCTCCGACCGACGAAAATTTGTTAATGCATTAGAACCCAAAACGGGTTAACGTCCTTATGATTTCGGTCATTTGTCTGTTCTGATGTCCACCCATCCAGTGTTCTAACTGCTGTGGATATACTCTCTTAAAAATTTAGAGTGACATTGTCACTCTTACAAAAAGTCACCGGCAAATGATCCCAGATAGAGTGAGATAAGAGTGAGAAAACTGCATTATGACTCTTCATCGATAGGATTCTGTCACCCTAACTGCAAGAGTGAGACAATGTCACTCTTAGAGTAAGGGTGAAGGCGCTATCTGCTCACTCTAGCGAGAGAGTCACCACATTTCCCATGATGCGTTCACTTCAGCAGGAGTGAGTGCGTTGCTTCCACACCCAAACGACGCCATATTGGAATTGGACTGCAGTTGCGAAGTACCAACTGCATACAAGTAATGGAATACTTTTAGCTAACACAAGTAAGTAAAACCTTATAACTTTTCAATTATTGTAAATGTTATTTAAAATTTGATAATTCACAACATATAAGATACATTGATTCAGTGTCGGATCCATTAGGACTCCAGGTCTTCCGACAGACATTGCTTTGGTTAGGGTTAACATTTTGCTTTACTATACATTTTGTTTTTAAGACTTAAACAAGCCTGCTTCTTTTAATTTTATACCCTTCCGAGAAATTGATCTTTGGATCCGTCTCTATACTTGATCGTAGTATGTTATTTATGCTTATATAGCTGAAATCTTGCATTCGTTTTTTGTTTCTGTATATATTTGAGCATGTTTTGATGCGTGTTTGTAAATCGGTGGTGCAGTCAGGATTTTATTTCGGGGGTGGAGAGGGCTCTAACCTGTGTATCAAATTGTAAGCAAGCTGTTTCAACTGTAGCCTCAGTATCAAATTTTAAACTAAGTAAAGGGTCAGATTTTTAGGAAGGATACGCGCCTGTTGCAAATAGTATAAACAAAATTTTAAATCAAAAGCAGAAAATAATGATCAATTATATATTGTATGCAATTTATATTGAAATAAATTATAAACGTGGGAAAAAAATATTTTGTGATTAAATTTCAATATGTCTATGTGCATCATTTTATCTTATTGCCCATTCTAGCACAGATTCACGCTTAGAATATACATATATACGTTGTTAGATCAAAATAACCGCTCTGTTGTTGTGGTGTAATATTTCCCTCTCCACTTTTTACACATACACAAACCTCTCTCTCATATGGTAAAGTGGATAATTTACGATCGAACACCCCAGATGGCCTCAGGAAAGTCCACTTTTAAATCAGGGAAACCAGCTGAAAGTAGCAGGTGATTCAGAATGTGTGAGCTTTCATTAGTAGTACGAAAAACACAAGGGATATTTCTGCTGGTAAACTGATTCAACGCGGAAAAAAAGTTATTGTTTTTGGTGTTAAATGCGAGATTTTTGGAATTGAAAAGTTTGTATACTGTTTAAGGATAATTCAATAGTATAGTAACGGATAAGTTTAATATTACTGGTAATAAAGGTAAGTGTTACAATATTAAATTTAGTAATACAGTATTAATTTTAGAGCCTTGCAGATTTTGGTATGGTAGATTTTATGTCTTCTGTTGTGTATCAATATTGGTAAATAAAATTCTCAAATTGGTAAAACTTACCTTTTAGCCTAGATACCAATTCAAAATAATGCTATTTTTTTTCTATTGAATTTAATTAACATATGAAATATATCCACAATATTGGCTATATACTGGAAATGTTTCTGAAGTAATTCCATTACTGATAAAGTTTTTAATAGTAGCAAGTTAGTAGTTAGCCCAAATATCTTTACAATGTGTTCACAATATTAAGTAAAAATTCGAAATATTTATAATGTATTCTTAATATTGACAAGTAATTTTTATAAATATTTTTATACCATTTTATTATTTTTCTAATGCTAATATACTCAATCCTTCACATTGCTATTATATTGGAAATAAAAACTAATATTGGTAAAAATTAGCAACATTTATCCATTATATTGTCCATGTTAATGAATTAAATTAAATATATTTAAAATGTATCCACACAGTATTGTGTGTATATTATAAATTTCCCTCATATTGTACTAACAAATATTTTTAATGTGTCAGCATCTTAATATCACAGTAATGGTGAATTAAGACTGTTTATCTACTGTACATTATTTCAAAATTTAAAATCTGATAAATAATTTTAGGTGCATTTATGTACAAATTGCTGAAAAATATATTTTAATAATTAAGTCAAATACTACTGAAAATCCTGTGATGATAAGACCATGATTATCACAGGAGCAAGGAGGGCACATGCCCCAGACACCCCATTTTAAGGGGTCCTTAAATTTTTTCAGAATATGAATTTAGTTTATTAAATTTTCATTCTAAGATACTAAATGCCTGGTTTTTTTTTTCTAAAAGTTGGATGTGTGTGTGGCAAAATAGATCCCAAATGGATGAGCCGATTTTAATGTAGTTTGTTTTATTTTAAAGATGGTATAATCAGAACGGTTCTTCATTGTATTTGATAATATTCACTTCATCTATTCCCCTTAAATAAAGCTTACTTTACACTTGTTCAGTCTAAGACAATTCAAATAATATTGTTGACATTCAATTAATTTTGAATGCTGAATTATTTCTGTAATGTTATGGAAAAAGCCATGCTTTGAGTTGCATTTTTTTAAGACTTCATTTTTAATAAAGGTTATTTCACATATTGCATAGGAAATGTTCATAAACTTAAAATTTATCTAGCATATTTCATTTTAAATTCATTTAATCAGAACATATCTTTGCAGATTGAAAAAACATACTTAAGTGTGGGGGGGGGGTGGAGTGAGTTTGGCTTAGGGACGTATCTAAACCTTAAAAATTTCAAGCTGAACTTTCAAAATTACCCACGAATATGTAATTTTCTTCATTTCTTATGTTTACTTATTTCGAGGGTGGCTGAAGCCCCACCAGTCACCCTCTGGCAAAGGACGTACCCAGGAAGGGGGGTGGGGGTCTGTAACACCTCTGAAATTTCAGTTTTTATTAACAAAGCAATAATTGTGAAGTCTTTTTGTGAAAATTTCTGCCTTTTTCATCGTTTGGACCCCCTCCGAAATTTTTGGACCCTCCCAGAATTTTTTTTGGGGTATGTCCCTGCCCCTGCTCTCCTCTCCTAGGGGGGGATAAAGTTCCCTACCTTGAGCCCCCCCTTATGGGTGCCCATATCATTAATGTTATATTTTTCAAGTATTTAATATTATTCTGTGGTTTTCTGAACTTGCAGGTAGCAGAACAGATTTCATTATTTATTGACATTGTTGAGAAAGCAGACAGCATGAATTTCACAGTTTGGGTCTTCTACTGGGTATCATTAAGGGTAAATAAATTTATGATATTGGTAAAATTTACTTAAAAATTCAAAATAATTTTAATCCTTTTTCTACTGAATTTAAATGAAATGTATCTGCAATATTGCCTATATTTTGGAAGTAGTTCTGAAGTAGTTCCATTACCAATAAACTTTCAAATAGCACCTCACAGGATTGTAAAACATTGAAAACCCAAACCAGTATTTTTACATAGCAGCAAGTTAATATTTAGCCCAAATGTATTTAAAATGTATCCACAATATTAGGTAAACATTGGTAATATTTCTAATGTATTCCTAATATTGACAAGTAATTAATTTTATAGTATTTTTATTTTTTCATGTTCATATATTTAATTATTCAATATTATCATTAAATTGGAAATAAATACTAATGTAAATTGTAGCAAATTAATATTTACCCATTATATTGTCAATCTTAATGAATTTAAATTAAATTTATTTAAAATGTATCCACAATATTGGGTGTATATTTCAAATATTCCTCATATATATTGCACAAGTATATATTTTTGATATGTTAGCATCTTAATATATTATTACTTGCGAATTATCACTGTTTATCTGTTACACATTATTTTTGCATTTAAAATCTGAAATAATTTTAAATGCATTCATATACAAATTTCTGAAAAATATATCTTAATAAATAAGTCAAATATTACTGAAAAATATATCTTAATAAATAAGTCAAATATTACTGAAAAATTTAATGTAATATGATTGTTCCCTGATTATCATGGGCAAGCGGGTAAATACTGTGGAAAATACAGAAAGACAATTGTCAGAGTCGGTGAAGAAACAAAATGTAAGGGGGGCCCCATTTAGACCCATACTTCTGACTCAAGCGACTTTATGTCGTAATTGCTGCCTGGATTTGAGATTGGGGGGGAGAGGGGAATGAAGTCCTATAGCCACTCATCCCATTACCCCTCGATCTACCACCGAATCATTTGTTCTTGTGATAATGTTTAAATGTAAATTTTATCTGAAGACTCCTACCTTGGGTGGTCATTAGTTAAATATATATAAATTGATAATAAATGAATATTCATATAAATTGGTTGCTTTAGAAAACGAAACTTTTAGAATGTTTTTTATGTACTGAATACTCATTTTCTTGAAATATAGGAGAGTTAATAACAGCGATGACTGGGTGATTTTTCAAGAACCTTTGATAAGGGTGAATACTACTTTGGATGTCTTTAGATATAAGTATGTATTTATTTTTAATTATTTACTGTTTCAGTGTATTTTTAAATTTGGGAGTTAATTTTATATTCATATCATATGTTATAAATGTTCCTTATACACATGTCTGTGTGAATTTTATATTATTATTATTATTATTTGCATTGCAAAGCATCCCATTTTAGAAGAATGTATATCTTAAGCACTGAATCAGATGGGTAGTAGATTTCTCACAAAAATTGTGTTTCATTAAGTGTCTCACTGAGTAGAAACAAAATGTTTCAATCAAGTTATTATTTTTTTTTACAAGAAATAATGCAATTTCTGAACAGGTTTTAAAAGAATTCAACTATGTCAGAAATTTGAAAATTCAGAATTTCTCTTCACAAGCTGTATTTATGGCAATACAAATGGTTAATTTATAGAAGTGAAATACTCAGAGAAAAATTTATAACATATTGTATTGTCCAAAATAGAGGGAGAATTAGCCATCAGATACAGTTTCCACTTTCGTGAATTTCTCCCTAAACATGGGATAAGACCTGCAGTTTTGTTGTTCTATAAAAGTTCATCATGCTGTCTATGAAGAAGCATTCTGAATTATACCGAGTTTTTGAGAAGCCTGTCTTTAAAGCTTGCAGAGCCAAGTGATGAATAAAATATGTTACAAGAAAAACTGATTGATTTTGGCTGTTTATCACTTTATTATCTTTTTATTTTCTAGTACTCTGAACTGGTCCTGTGGAAAACCATTGAATTTTTGTCAGTGGCATGCTGTAAAAGAGAAGAAACTATTGGCATTATAAGTGGTATTCATATTTTTGTTTTATTTGTTTATTTATTCTTTAAATGTTCTTAATTACTAGTTCAAAGTCTGCATACTTTTGATCTCTGCGGTCTAATTTTTTCAAAGCTTGTATCGCATAATTTCATAATTGTCAATAACTTTTTTTTTTTTGAGATGTTTACTTTTTTGTTTAGTTTATTTTTTTCTTATTTTCCAAATTGATTTATATGTTTTTTTTTAGTTTTTTTCCCCTAAAGTGATGTTACTTTGGGGCAGTTAGTGACTATGTATTAAATTTTATAAATTTCATGTAAATTGAGAAAATTATTAGGGCTGTTCTTAAAAGAAAAAAAAGTATAACTTTTGGTAAAGTTACATCAATGAGTAAAACAATAAATATTTATACAGTAAAATTCAATGTGGTATTCTTTATTAAAGCATTTGACCCGGGCAACTCTTTAGTATATCATTTTATGTTATGCTATATTCTGTCATTTATTTAATCTCTATTATATGTAAATTTTTTATGTCAAGTTGCATATTTGACACCAAGTTAATAAATTGCTTGCAAAATCGTCTTATTTGCAACATTTTATGAAGTAACAATGAAATAAAGTATAAAAATCAATTTTTAGTCCCTTCAGATTAATTTTTTTACTCTGCACCCTCACTACCTCTTAAAAATATGTTGTAAGTAAAACCTTGAAACTCCTGTAACTTATATTATTATTATTATTATTATTAATGTTGTCACTGCTGTTGTTGTTTAAAATGTAAACTGTAAAATGCTACTTTCAGAGATGAGATTTAAGAATTTAGTTTAATATTCAGACCTTTTTCAATGTTTATAAAGAATTCAGTTTTTTCATTTTTTTCAAAAATTTTCTGATTTTTCAGTAAGGCAAAATTGTATATAAGTAAGATAGATTTAGTATCAATAAAAATTGAAATATTTATTGCTCTTGAAATTCATAAGTATAATTGCTCAAAAGTTGTTTGGACATTCTTTCAGACTTTTTTTCCTTTTTTGTTAATCTCATATCTGTACTTTGGTACAAACCAAATCGAAAACTAGCCTACCAGTTTTGACACCATATTACATGTACCACCATTAGTGGTAAAAACAGATGAAATATATTATTTTTTAATTTTACTAATACAATATATAAATGTAAACTTTACTTCCTTAGTAAATTCAGATTTTTTAAGCCTGCAGTATTAATAAAGTGCAATAACCTTGTCAGTGTTCACATGTTGTCATATGTATATTTGAATATTACTCAAAAATATCTTTAGTCTAGTTTTTAACTGACTTCAAGAAGATCTAGGTTATTAATTGGGGTCAGTACTCAGAGGTGTAGCAAGAATTTTCAGTGCCCGAGAACAAATTTGCATCACTTCCTGTTTACCAAACTGCACTGGAAAAAGTTTTATATACAAATTGGTGCCTTTTGGATCCTATGCCCTGGGACAAATGTCCCCCTCTAGCTACACTTCTGAGCATTGAATCCTTGTAATTTACCAGACTGGATATGAAAAGTATTTTCAAATTTCCGTTTAATTATTTATTTCTTTTGTTTATCTTCCACATATAGATGTGATCTTTGCTAAGAATGTTGTTATTTGATGATATTTTACTTGCTGTGCATGAAAAGTTTTTATTGCAAAGTTATCACTTTATTTTTTACTCAATTTTTGATGTACCTAAAATATATTACAAGTCCTGAATATTTTCTATTTTTTAATTGATTGTAATAATTTGCAAATTTAACTCACCAATAGTAAGTAATGCGTTTAATATTTATTTTGTCACTATTAGTTTGATGTTTGTTATTACGCACAGGTTACTGTGATTCAGGGATAATTTTATTCCAAATTGCTTTGATATGGGATTTTCGCTTCAATACTGTCCCCAATTATTCTTTTTTGTGTTACCTCAGAGGATTTACCTCACAGAATAAAATTTTGTGAAGTAAATCCTACAATGTGTTCCTTACTTTTAATAAAGTATTTTGTGCTCTCAATCACTTTGCATATCAGTATATTCTAATATTAATAGAACATAGAGAACAGATTATTTTATAAAACAGTACAAGCATTTCTTATCTGTAAGATTAAAGTTTTTTTCTTTTATTTTTTGCAGGTAAAAAAATAGATTTTTTTTTTTTTTGAGCTGCTATATTTAGGTTTTATTGCAGTTTTTTTTTTCCATTTGCTTTTATGTTCAGTGGCAAAATTAAACTGTAAAAGGCAGCTTAAATTCTACATCTTTATTTTATTCATTTATACATAATTTGTACAATTTTAACAGTAGGAACCCTGTTTCCCTTCCCTCTCTTACTCAGAAGGTTACAGTATATGTAAATGTTTCTTGAAAGTATTTATTATTACCATACATAAATATGGTAATATGAAAAATGGTAATAAGAAAGTATTTATTATTACCATTTTTCGGTATGCTTTTGTGCTGTTCCAAAATTGTATTTAACCTGCTCCTAAAGGTGTTCCAAAATGTATGTAGATTTGCAGACTTTTTATTATAAAGTTATCCTCCGATTTTAGTGAAACTATAAACAAAATGTTTTCTGAATCAAATGAAAAGATCTGCTGACTTATTCCTCTGTAAATTCATCACCTAGTTGAAAGTGTTAAGCTGTGCTTTAGTTGGAGATTTAAATTTGACACTAATCCATGTACACACAAAACTAATTTTAACTAATTTTATTTTGTATGTATTTAACATAGATCTAGTTTATGCTCTAGTATATTCTAGCTGCCAACTCTTTCTGATTTTGAGCCTTTCTTCAGTCTTATTCAAATTATGGGGAGGGGGGAGGGTACCCTTTTTTTATTAGGATAGAATAGCAGTTATGTTTTAACTTTTAATTCTGTAATTACTTGTTGAAGTCATAATTTTTATCTTCCAGATGCTGTTAGAAGAATCCCTGAATGTGAAATAGTATTGAAGTACTCATATTGAATCCAGTGATTGTATTTCATATAAATGTAACAATGTAATACAATTAAACCAAATTTGTAATAATTTGTTGTGTGTTCACTGCCATTGCTTTTATAATTCATTCAAACCTGCATGAGTCTCAATAAGAGATATCTTCCACTTTTTTCAATTCGTAGGCTATTTTTTACTTCTGCAGTTCTGTAATAGTTTAAATTTTTTTTTTTAATTTAGAACGCATCGTAAACTAAAATTTGCTAGGCTGAAGACTACTCTGGACTTGGAAGTTCCATTACTCATGTTTTTATTAAGACTTTGCTTATATATTTTTATTAACTGTTTTTTCTTTCTTTTTTTTTTGGCCCTCATATTAATTGAACTTTGTTCTAACATACTAATGAGTTTTTCTGGCTTTACTTTCATTTATTGTTCTAAATCTGTTTTCAATAGTATAATAATTCTTGCATAAAATCTATATTAAAAGAATTTTTTTTTCAATTTGAAGTTTTTAAAAGATTAAGTAATTTGTAGCTATTTTGCTGTAAAAGTGAAATTGAAATAAATAAAATCACACTTAAAAATAAATAAAGAAATGAATGTGTATATATATTAAAAAATTAAGAAATGGCTTTTATTTTGAAGTATGTATAAATTATGTTCAGAACAGAAATTTGGTTTTTTAAGAGGTGAAAAAAAAAATCTTTTTCTTTGAATCACCACCCTCCCCCCCTCACCCAGACATTATCTATGGAGGTTAATATGGTTCACCCTCATGCTCTAAACTTCAATTATTTCTTTGCGTTATGGCAAGTCTACAAGAGGGGTGTCTTCTTGGGGGGGCTGACTTGGGTGGTGAACTTTTTAAGGATTCTAACCTGTATTCTTGCTCATGCCTCTAAACCTTAAATAATGGTTTTTGGACAAGACAAAAATGTTGGGTGTATTCAACAAAATGGGCATTGTTGAGGAATTATGAAATAATTGGTTTTGATTTATATTATTTATGTATTGGCCTGCACAAAAATATTTCTTTACCCCTTTTCACAAAAAAAGAAAATCAATATAAAGTAGTTTCCATTTTAGAAATATTTTATTCCTTTTTCTGGGGGGAGGGGAAAGAATAGAAAAATAGGTATTCTCTTAAATTTCCAAACATGATATGTACATTAACAGAGGTTATCAGCAGATATATTTATATTTTTGATTTACCCAACAATTAGTTTATTTATTTATTTATTTATTTATTTTTTTTTTTTGGTTTTCAATTAAAGGATAGCTATTGCTCTTTTAACTTATTTTCGTGTTTCATAATTCTTGTATTTGTTCGTATAAATGACTGAAATTTAATTTCAAATAATTTCTTTTCGATAACAATTCAATCCTGTTCATTTCTTATTTATTTAAAATTAAAAAAAAAGACTTGTTAATTGTAATAAAGTTGAAAAGAAAGTTTGAATAAATTATGCTTAAAATAAAACCTATTTAAAAATCAAAATTATTAGTATTCTTTTGATTTTATATAAATATCTTATCATGAACTATTTTTATTGTTTTGTTAATACTGTTGTAAGTGAAAGTTGTTCTGAAATGTACCATAGGTAAAAAATAAGCTTTCAGGGATTCTTTATTTCAGCAGGAGAAAAGGTAACATTGAACATATCAAATATTTCTGCACACTGTTGAGTAATGTGGATGTCCGAAACTCTTATTTCTATTCTTGTTTGATCACAGATTACCTCAAATGAAGTTATAGTACTGCAGACAAAGAAAATTCTTATAAATCTCCTGCTGATGGATTTTACATAGCTCAATGGCTATACAGATCACCTCCAAGCATTTTGAAACTTTCACTTCTATTCCTGTTACGTTTTGACTAACCAAACAAAACATAAACTGTTAACGAATTCTGTAACCAAATAGATCTAGAGGTTATGGAGGTTTGTTTTAGTAACCATGTGGAACTCTTGGGGGTACCTTTTAGTGATGCCATCATCTGATTATTAAAATGAAACTCTGTACTCCTTCTTAATCTGTTTAATTTCAGAATAGGCTGTTATTTTAAATACTGTATGTTTTGTGTCAACAGTCCACATTTCACTCACTGGAATGAAAGCAAGAATCTAAAAATGCATGGGGTCAGATATTACTTGTACCATTGAGCTACGTAAAATTTATTTTCCAGCTGTTATGGATCATTCTGAACATGACAATAATCCAAGATAGCCCAGAAATAGATATCTAAGAAGTTCTGGATATGAAATAAGTATCAATTTCTGATCTTTGGATATTTTGAATATGAAATAGATAGCCATTTTTGGGATATTCTGGATCTTTAAGATCTTCTGGAAGTTTAATTATTATAACTATGCTACATATATACAGATACCTGTATATTATAGATGTTATTTACTCATTAGAGAGATCACACCTCAAATTTCTAATAGAGAAATCTATTTTATGTTGGACTTCTAATAGATATACCCAATATCCAGCTATGATGTATTAAAGATTGCCTATGGACAAACTTGGGGGGGGGGGGGAGGTAAATGCGGCAAAAATATTTACTTGTACGATATGAAGAATATTTTCAAGGCGCTCGATATTGCAGATACATTTTAAATATATTTAATTTAAATTCAATAGCAGCAAAGTTTTATAATTTTTACAATATAAAGGTTAAATATCAACTTTCTACTTTTTACCAATACTAGCTTTATTCCCAGTGTAATATTGAGTAAATATTAACCAAAAAAATTAAAAATGGTATAAAGTTAAAGTAATTACTTATCCATATTGAATATATTTCCAATGTACATCAAATACTATAAATGCATTTTAAATATATCTGAGGCAAATATTAACTTTGCTACTTTGTACGAAGTTACATTTGATACATTTGACGAAGTTACAGTTGATCTTTGTTTTCAATTTTTTTTTAACAATATTGAGTTGACATTAAAAAATTTATCAATTGAGGGCTACTTCAAAAATATTTCCAATACAACCCTATATTAAGAATATATTTTTTTGTATGTTAAATTCAGTGGAAAAGGTATTAGTATAGTCATACTGAAAGTATAATGTTATTTTGAGAATTTATCAGACCTAAATGCTAATTTTTACCAATATTGGAATTTTATTTACCAATATTGGAAACTGTTTATTCTCAATGTGTTCACTTACTACTTTGTAATATTATTGGTTTTTGATATCAATGTTTTCACAATATTGAGTTAATATTTAAAAGTTCATTGGTAGTGAGACTGCTTCAGAAATATTCTCAATATATAATTAATATATCAATACACACTTCATATGTTAATTAAAATTGTACAAATAATAATAACATTTTGAGCATATATCAGGGCTAAACTCTAGTTTTTACCAATACTGGAAGGGTCTTTACTCTCAAAGTATTCACATATATGTAAATTTTAATAATTAAAAGTAATTAGTACTTAATAATATTGGAAATATTTCTAATATACACTCAATATTATTGATAAATTTCAAATACTTTAAGATTCAATAGTATTAAAATTTGACTTCAAATGGGCAAAATATTAAATTTATAATATTGGATTTTATTTTCAATGAATTCACAAGATAGGATAAATATTGATGCTATATAGAAAATATCTTTTAATGTTTCCCAAATATTTAAAAAATAATAATAATCAATGCTGTTACCAGATACATTCATATATATATATATATATGTATTTATAAGGAATTATTTTAATTTCCCCAAAATAGTGATAGCCAGAAGCAAGGCATATGCAAGGAATAAATCCAGGGCCGTACCCAGACAAAAATTTCAGGCAGGGTCCAAACCGTGGAAAAGGCAGAATTTTTCACAAAAAGACGTCATTATTATTATTTTATTAACAAAAATCAATTTTTTTGGGGAGGGGGGAGGGTCCGGACCCCTGGATACGGTCTCGAATAATCACCCTATAAAAAGTGGCGGTCACTCTTAAAAAGGGTCATAGCTCACTCTTGATCAGAGCGCTCCACTCTTTAAGGGATGGCGTGCTGTCACCCTTTCCTTAGAGTGAGGCACTCTTTCCCGGAGTGGGTTTTTGAATTCTCACTCCTAGTCCAGAGTCAGATATGTCACTCTTCAGAATAGTGATTTCTCACTCTATGGAGGTTGGCTGATTTTTGTCACGAAGGTAGGGTGATATATCACTCCTCAGCACTGGTTTTTCACTCTTGATTATTAAGAGAGTACATCGATTTGATCGAAATTTATGTTTTTTCTATGTACAGTACCACGTACCAAATTGAAAATGGTGTATGTAGCATTTATAGTTCTTTTACATGAGAAAAAAATAAAATATATAGCACAGTCTAAAAAACAGAACTAAAAGGGGGGTTCGGGGGGGGGGGGTCTCCCCCTGTATCTGTTGATACAGGAATGACTGAATCAGCAGTCATTCTTGAAAACATATTTTAGAGATATTCGATTTTTGAAAGAAAACAAAGTTGGCATATATATTACTAAGGCTCTCAAAATGATGCTCTCCATTGAGAATAACGTCCGTATTATTAATAGTTTTACAGGAGCACTCAAAAGAATTCCCATTGCAGTCTGTGGCATTTGAGAGACACTAATACATTTCTAGCACAAGACAATGAGTATAATTTTATATTCTTCAGTTAAACGCTAAAAAAAATTAATGGTCTTTTACAGGGTCTCATAAAATTGCATTTACAGTGATAATACAACATTTTTTTATCTACGAAATCTCGCCAGGTTTAACTAAAATACATAGCAGATTTGGCGCAAAAATATTTTGTATTGGAAGTGTTTTATAATCTATGAGCTTCGCATGACTTATCTTTCTTGATTTTTTAAGGCAACAGATAAATCTTGTAAATCTTTTTTTCTTTCCTTATTTCTTTCTTTTCATTTTTATTTATTTACTAGCTGAAGTACCCGTTCTTCGCACGGGAATGAATGGACTTTTTGATATTACGATTTGTGGTGATTACTATTCATTGTAATAAACAGATATAGCAAAGTGGATATCGCGTTATATTGTGTCCAATAATCATGCATACCGAATTGCAAGGCAATCGTTTGTACGGTGCAGAAGGCCATGCGGCGTAGCGCAATCTAGTGGCGAGTTTTAGCAAAACGGATACGGCGAAAATATTTTTCGCATTCAGATATCGATGTATACGAATTTTCATGACTATCGGCTGGACAGTCCTGAAGTTCATGTGTTGACGCGACATCTAGTGGCAAGTTATAGGAAAATGGAAAGCGCCAAACTCTTCCCCGTGTTCAAATATCTATGTATACCTATTTTCATAGCGATCATTTGCACAGTCAAGAAGTGATACACTGCAGGGCCATCCAGTGGTTCAATAAAGTAATGATTTGCTACAGCACCGTCAAGTGGCGAGTTATAGCAAAATGGATAACGCCAAAATATTCTCATTGTTCAAATAGCTATGTATACTGATTTTCATAGCGACCGTGTTCAACTATCTATGTATACCAATTTTCATAACGATCATTTGCACAGTCAAGAAGTGATACACTGCAGGGCCATCTAGTAGTTAATTAAAGTAATGATTTGCTACAGCGCCGTCAAGTGGCGAGTTATAGCAAAATGGATAACGCCAAAATATTCTCATTGTTCAAATAGCTATGTATACTGATTTTCATAGCGACCGTTTGAATGGTCAAGAATTTGGCCTGCTGCAGCGTCATCTAGTGGCGACTTAAAATAATAATGCATTGCAGTGTCATCTAGTGGTGAGTAACATCAAAAGGAACGCAGTTAGAATATATTCTTCGTGCTCAAATGTGTAAGTATAAAAAATTTTATGCCGATCGGTCGAACGGTATAGAAGTTGATGCTTTTCAGCGCCATTTAGCGGCAAGTTACAGCAAAATGGATTGTGAAAAATATTCTCCGTGTTCTAATATTCGCGTGTACCAAATTTCATCGAAATCGGTTGGACGATATTCGCATAGCAAACGGCTAAACGGAATAGAATTTGACGTTCTGCTGCGCCACCTGATGGCAAGTTAGAGGAAAACGGATAGCATAAAAAGCTTCTCCATGATAAAAGACTTAGGTGAACCAAATTTCATGGTGCAACGGTGCTCAATGGTGCTGGAGTTTTTCAACCTCATACACTCATACCAACATTCATTTTTATCTATAACCAGTGTCATTATATATCCCAGTCTCAAATAAAATCCAGTTTCAAATCTAAGCCTCGCCAAAGTGCCAACATACGCCATTTTGCAAGCGTTTTTTCAGGAAATCATTCGAAGCATTGACTTAGCAGCAATAATATATGGGAAATGGTTCGACCGCGAAAAAGTAAAGCAAGCCTTTATTTGAAAAGTTGAATCCCTTAATACAGCCGAATTTTTTAAAATTATCAACTATAACGTGTTTTATTCATCATTACTCCGATGTACTAAATGAGAAGATTTCAATTTTTTGAAATTTGGCGGAATTCCCCCAACTTAAATCAATGTACTCATTTGGCGAGAATTCTGGAGATAGATCAATTGAAATCCCTTAATAACTGCATTATTTCTTCACGGATCATTAAAATTTAACGCTGTATTCTAATAAAACCTTTGCACTTGTTTTCAAAAATCCTTTTCCTTAAGCTCTCAATAAATTGCGCCAAGCCGAAATCTGTGCAAACCGCTAGAACTCACTTTCACAAAATCGGCATTTGAGCCATTTTATTTTTTCGCCAATCTAAAATAATTTACCTATTAGCCTCGGAAATCTTCAATTCTTATTGTTTTGCGTGTAAAGCATTACATTCCTGCTCTGATTTCCCATGCACACGATATTATAATTTAAAAAAAAAAATAACCTTACGAATATAAACTAACAAAAAAAAAATCATTATTATTCTTTTATTTTTACTTTGAGAATTTAAAACATTTTATTCGGCAAAATCGCCACACATGGCAACCACGATCCTTATTTCACACTTTTTTCACTACAGGGGTTACAACCCAGCCAGCCACGATACATCGAATTAACGTCGCCGTCGACGTAGTTTTGACGTAATCATCGACGTTAAAAATCCTTGGATATGTCCACCTGTTTGCCCGTCGAGCGCTGAACTTCTCGACGGCGTATTACCCGCGAGGGGTGACCGTGAGAGATAACAATCTCGCTTAACTACGGCGTAAGAATGGAAAAGGGTGACCGCCAGGAAGAGAAAATCCCCGATATTGGTCGAACACTCGTCGCTATAACGGCGAAGGGAGACAGATTCTCGGAATTCGTTTATAAAATTCAGCTCATAGTGGTTGATTTTACGTTATACCTTGTCGAATCGCTCCAACAGGACAGAGAAAACCGGCTTATATTCGTCTAATAGAAGTCGTTCTTTAAAGACTTCGCAGAATTTGTCGAATTCTGCCCATTTATAAACGTAGTAATTATGCCGCAATTCCAGACATTCAGAGAATAGACAAATACCATTTACATACGTCGTGAAGGAATGGAAATTCAAACTGTTCTGATCTTGTGAACTTTGGCCATTTAAAAAGGAAACATTTTATATTTCTATATAATACATTTTAATATTAGTTAGTTAGCTAATAAAAAGTTATTTTTAATTAAATGTGCAAAATTACAAGTTTTAAATTAACTTCTAGTCGTTTAGATGAAGTTGTAAAATATACATTCATAAAAATTTGAACACAGAGAAAATACATTAAAGAAAAATATAATCTTGATTTTTTGAATTTAATTGATCAGTAACTTGCATAAATAGCTTATGTCTCTATTTTACATTTTAAAGGGTTTACTTTTTCCCCCCGGTACATTTTATGAATTGTTTTTACTGAAGGTATATTTAATAAAAGGCGGGGGTGGGTACGCTGTTTAATTCAATGTTATAAACAATCCAAATATCTTCATATATTGGTGAAAGATGGTGAAAAAGTAACTTAAAAATTAAATAAAATATTAGTAAATTTAGTTAAGTAAGGAATACAGTTTAAAATGCAATTTTACTAAAAGTAAATATAATTTACTTATTTTATATAAAAAAGATTACTTTTTAACCAATATATGAAAATATTTAGATAGTTTATAAGAGTAGATTAAATAATTTTTTGCACCCTTTTATTAAAAATACCTAATACAGCCAAAACGATTAATAAAATGTACCGGGGGAAAAAATGGAAACCCTCTAAAATGTAAATTAGTGACATAATTTGTTCGTGCGAGTTACTTATCTGTTAAATTAAAAATCAAGATTATATTTTAACTTTAATATATTTTTGTATATGTTCAAACTTTTATGAATATAAATTTTATAACTTTATCTAAACGATTAGAAGTTAATTTAAAACTTGTTATTTCTAATCATTTAATTCAAAATTGCTTTTCATTAGCTAACAACTAGTAGTATAATGTATTATATTTAGAAATATAGAGTGTTTCCTTTTAAACGGCATGTGCACCCGACAAGAAGTTTGAATTTCCATGCTTTCACGACGTATGTAAATGGTGTGTGACTGACATATTCTCTAAATGTCTGGAATTCCGGCATAATTACTACGTTTATAAACTGTCAGGATTCGACGAAATCGTCAAGGAACCACTTCTATTAGACGAATAAGCCTGCTTTTTTATCTCAATAGTTCATTATAGTTTTCCTGTAATAAAATATGAAGAAGTTTTCTATCTACAAATCCCCCCCCCTCTCACCCTCCCACGAGAAAAATTTTGTCTACTTCATTACACAAACAGTTTTTTATTTATCTCTCTTAATTCTTTGATTTGTTCAATTTCACTACTCCAAATAGGTTTAAATTACATACTAAATGCACACATATTAGTATACAATTGAAAAAGAAAAAAAAACTTTGCATAAAGTGCTTTAATCTGTTTCATTGTAAGTTATGCCATAATGCAATAATAAGTTCACTTTTGTTATAGTAAGTTTACATTAAGTAAATATGTGCTTATAATGAGAAAAAATATTTCATATGCTTAAGGTAAACAGTTGATTTTATGCCAATTGTACCTTTATATTTCACTCTATAATACAAATAAGAAGACTTATAATTAGCAATTAAAAATAAAATGAATAAAAGAAACAAAGCGCATAATTATTAGTTAAATAATTACTTAACTCACCTCTAAAATTTTGATGGCTGGAATTAAAATTTGTAGCTACCCCGATAAACTTTAATAACATCACCGGCCAACACAATTTAAAGAGAGCCAGACAAACTTATTAATATGCCAAGCTAACGATAAATCGTGTTAGCATTGAACTTGAAAAATATTCCAAGAGATACTTGAAAAATATCCACTTTTATAGTTAAAACTATGGAAATTTTACTGTTCTGTGTAGCGGAGCTCAGCCATTGACTACACGCTGAAGCGAGTTCTGCCCTTGCATAAAAAACTGCGAAGTACGAGCCACGCGAACCATGAACGAATACACACACAAAAAAGAAAAAAAAAGCATCTGTTTTCTGAGAAAACGGTTGGGGTGGACATGTCAAAGGTCGTGAGAAAGGACCCTGTAAATTCTGTCTCCCCTGCACTGTTTATTCGACGTTCAACTGACTATTAACTAAGCTGAAAAAATTTCTCGATGCTCCATCGCGTGTTTCTTCTTGGCTGTCTGGGGGGGGGGGTCTCTTTAGACCGCCAAAGCCATAAGCGGAAAATCGGCGATGTATTGACGGATCATAGACCTCCTGAGGGCGACCAACAGTAACAGTCGAAGATAGCCGCCTCCCTGACCAAAATCGAACGGCTCTTTAAGACGTCGACAACACAATGTATGTTTGATCTCTTTTAAACGCTATTTTTTGCTGTAATTTTTCCTCGACCTATTTTCGACATTTCGACATCGGGAATACGTAATTTAAACGTGTGTGCGCTTGCTGGGAATTACGGAAAGCTTTTTGCGTGAATAGCATAAAAAATCTCTTAAATTCCGGGAACGGGTGGACTTGCAAAGTTTTAAAGTGGACTACGATTTATTCTATATTATTTTACATATCTGTGCTAAATTTCAGGCCGATAGGTTCATTTTTGTGGATTTGTATACGAACGACATTTTATTCGGCAAAATCGCCACACATGGCAAACACGATCCTTATTTCACACTTTTTTCACTACAGGGGTTACAATTACGGAAAGATTTTTGCGTGAAGAGCATAAAAAATCTCTTAAATTCCGGGAACGGGTGGACTTTCAAAGTTTTAAAGTGGACTATGAGTTATTCTATATTATTTTACATATCTGTACTAAATTTCAGGCCGATAGGTCCATTTTTGTGGATTTGTATACGAATCAAATCCACAAACAAACAAACAAACAAACAAACAGAATTTCATTTTTATTTATAAGATTTTTTGGATAAGACAATTTCTGAAGATCTATATAGTGGAACTGTAAATCAGTTGTAGACAACTCATTGAAAGAATATATGTATAACTCGGCTGTTCGAGCCTCATCAATGGGAGACTCCCTGAACCCCCCTAATTTTTTAGTTTCATGATTGCCATATTAAAACGATATTAATGGACTATGTCATTTTATCTCTCATCTATTGTGTATTTCACCTGGTAACCCCATGTTGAAATTTTTAGGATTGTAACCTATTTATAGAAAAATACATGTGATGCACATTCTACAGCTCAGTAAATATTGTAACAATAGATTAAAGCTGTTGTGAACTAATAGTATTTAAATATATGTAAAATATACTTGTGATGTATATTCTACAGCTTACGAAATATTGTAACAATAGATTAAAGCTGTTGTGAACTAATAGTATTTAAATAAACGGATGAAAATTTTAAACAATCATTTTATCAAATAAATGCAACCTTACGGAGCTTATAGAAATCGGTGGTTTACGTAACACATACTAACATTTTCAGCGGACATTTATTCTTACTTTTATGTCGCGTTTTCGTAACGCATTTTCGTGTCTCATTTTTTTCACATTTTCAAAAGGGGGTGAGCGATAAAATGACATAGTCATTAATATATTTAATGTGGCTGTTGCATGCCTGCATTATTTAGTCAACTCATTACCTAGACGAAACTGAATAAGTATTCTAAAGTCAGCAATAAGGACACACACAAGAGTATATCCAACAATACTGTGGAACAAAAACACGGTTCTCGGAAAAAAATTTCAGGGAAGATCCAAAAGGGGGGAAATAAAAGAAAGACAGAAAGAAAGGCTGTATCATTATCTTTTCGTTGACTAAAAGCGAAACTCGGACAAACAGAGGAGGGGTATCCAGATCCTTGCACCACCCACCTATGGCCTTCAGAAAATGGATTCCTTACCAATAATGTTACATTTTTGTCTTTATTTGAAAACTGAATCCAGAAATAAACAAAATATAGAAAGAAAACTAAGTGCCGAAACAAAAAAACAGACTCAGGGTCTTATCAAGGGCGGATTAAAGGGAGGGGGTCGGAGGAGGTGACCGCCCCTCCCGAGAAAAATGAAATTAATGTAAACAATCCCAACTTACTTCCATAAAATTTATATATATATATGTGAATCTTCCATCCAAGCCTCCACCCACAAAATTGTATTAATCCGTCAGTGGGCCGTATTATTCATTAGTCTGTAGTCTATCTGTCCCGATCACTTCAGGGACTTTTCAGTAACAAGTCGAAAGAATTTTTTAATGAAGTTGTAATCAAACTTTTCAAAATGACTCAATAGAACGGAAATATTTTTGGCTATTTCTGAAGATGTTCTCTGGAACGCGAGTTGATCTTCTGCATTTCCCCGAGAGCTGAGATCCATAGGATTAAGATTGTAGGAAAAACGCGCCCCATAATCAATAATAATCCCCCACGAAACAATAATTTTTATTTAAATATTGGACATAAAGTTATTTTGTTTTGCAGTAAATATGGGGATGGTATTTTAAACGAATATTGGGCAGCCCCAAAGTTCTTTTATTTTGCAGTAAAGGCGCGGGTGGCTTTGGCGAAATTCGAAGGTGTAGTAGGATGTAAATCATCTTAGAAGGCTTTTGGTAGTTGGCTTGCTTTGTTTTTACTTAATTATTTATTTTACATTTTACAGTATTTAAACAAAGGCGAATTATTTTTTGAAACAATAATAATATATAGAATGTAAGTCATTTTTTTATAGTTGGGGAATCCACTATTACGATAAATTATCTTATTAATCTCGGAAATTAACCAAGTTAAATATGAAAGAATTTATTTTTGGCCACAGGTCAAGAGCGCGAATGCCAGTACGTTCGTTCAAATAAAATAATTAGAACCGAGAGGATCTTCGCACGGTCGGGGCATCCGAGAAGCCACTCAGGCAAACTGAAAACAAAAAGAATTTTCGGATACTTTTGACACACAAAGAAACTCACAAATTACTCGTCACATTTAAGATTATTATGTCTTGCAAAAACATTTGAACGTAATACGATAATGAATGTTTTATCCGAATTTTTTATTATTTATTATATAGATTATTCTATTCCTCTTATAAAGATTTTTTGAGCAAAATATTTTATATCATTTTAACGAGGATAAGTTGAAAAGTAATGTACATATGCTTGTAGAACACTAACGAAATGACCTTTAGAAGTGTCCCAAGCGGTATGTGGAAGTAACAGTCCCCCTGTACAAGCATGTACAGTTTAAATGCCTTCCGTGCATGCAGTATATTTTGAATGGTGGAGGTATTATTGTGCTAGATCTATCTATCCTCAGTTCGATTTCTTATGAATTAACCCATTGAATAAATTGAGAGAAGTTAAAAATATGTAACCTATAATTAGTAAAGACCATCCAGATATATAATGAAATAATTTTACAAGCATGTATTTTTATACGGGAAAAAATAGTGTTTAAAGGCACGGTTTAAAATACATATTGATTTCGAAGGTTCTAAAACTTTTACAGAAACAAGTATTATTTTATGTGTGCAAACTTGTCTAGTTATATGTTTGCATATGGGAAAGGTGGGAAGTGTTAGAAATTCCAAATATATATCCATGAACATTAACATTCATTAAAAAAAAACCTGAGTTGTACGAATAAATAACTTTAAACATCGCCAGTCTCACTATCTATTTACTCACTGTCTATGTCTTGCGGCATTTTTTCCGCACACTATTTTAACTCAATTTTTTTCATTTTGAATCAAGAAAATTCGTAAAAGTTGTGTTTTATTTTATTAGCTCACCCAAGGTGGAGGAAGGGCTGGGATAAACCTCCAAATATAACACTCGCAAATATAACACGTGGGACCTTTTAGTTTTGTTTACATCTAATTAGCATTAGTAATACCATTAATTAGCACTAAACATAAATTGTAATATAATTAGCACTATTTATTTTCTCATTTAATTTAGCTCTATTACTTTAATGTGAGGGTGAACTCCTCCCCCTAAGCCTAAATATATATATAAATATATATATATATATATATATATATATATATATATAGGTGCGTCACTGACCAGGGGGCCCCTTGGTAACATTTGCTACGGGCCCCGCGCTGTCTTAATCCGGCACTGAGTTTTACAAAGCCTAAATCTTGAATTTTCTAACCACTGGGCTTGGTTCATCATAGCGCGGGTTCGTGACAGTTCACTTTATTCTCTTTTACCTTTCACTTTTACTTTCACTTTTCCGTTCCGGCTTTTTAATGAGGAAAACGAATAGGTTAAACATGAGTTCAAGTTTAAAAACGAACCAGGTTAAAAGAAAACAAAAAGAGCGGCCCATCTCTGATTATATGCTCAGAGTCTTATACTTATCCTTTCTTTTGAAACTTGTCGGGTATTCATAGTGAAAGTGACAGTTCGAGACTCCAGTGAAATGTAATCGAACTGTCAAACTTAAGTCCACTCGCGATAGTTGAATGTCAGTTTCGAAAGAGAACTGAAATACGTGCGATGTGCTTGTCGCTTTTCTTTTAGAGTGAAAGACTCTTTCCTGGAGAGTGTTTTTGAATCCTAACTTTTATTACATATACAAGAGAGCCATTTTTGTGAAAAGCGATTTGTGCCTCACTCGAAGTTGACTTCATTTTGCCACTGGGGCCATGTCGCTTCAAAGTAATCATTTCGCATTCTTTGGTAAAACTAGCGCCGATAACACAAAATATCAGAATTGTAAACGTCCTGTATTATTATTTGAACATTTCACTGGAATAACCTACTGTCAGTTACTGCCAGTTTTGTAGGGGGGGGGGGGTAGCTTTTTATAAAATCCCTTACTGTGAAGTGTGATAAACATAAGTGAATCCAATTCCTTCAATCCATCTCCTTGTTGGAGATTCAGTACTTACGTCCCTTATAGCACAACTAGTTCAGAAAACGTTCAAAAGACGTTCTTTGAACGTTTTTTGAACTAGTTGTGCTACTAGGAATACGCAAACAGCGCCCAATTGACCTTGATCATTTTAGCTTTCAGAACACAGCAGGCTAGCTTCAAGACGATGATGCCCTAACCCTTTATCTGCCGAATTAAGACTTGCCAAGATTTCCTACATGAAACTGTTCCATTTCTTTTGTTTCAGTTAAACAACGAATGATCAACACTGAATAACGTAACAAAAAGAAAATTAATAAACACTAGCTATATGTCTGATGGCTGTTTCATAAGCCATTGATAATTTTTTTTCAAAAGAATATATCACGAACAAAACTGAAAAACTAAAGTAATACTTTGGATGACACACTTTCGTCGAATCTAATCCTTAAATCATAAAATTGACATCTGAAAATTTACTAACGCTCATTTTTTTTCCCACTGGCTCGAAATGATTAGAAAATGAGAGGAAAGCTGTCTATTTAAAACAATTTTATTCGATAACTAGCTGAAGTACCCGTCCTCGACGGGTTAGTGAATGAAAATTTCTAAAAAGCAAGAACTTTCGTCAGCATTGTAGTACACAGAATGGATGTAGTATGTTGCCAAAGTAAAGAAAGCGAAGTTATAATTTTCATGTATTGTTAAAATATTACAAGTTAGAGAGTCACTAAGTAATATCATTTCGTTCGCTTTAGTCGTAATTATGTGATGCGCGAACGAATGTTTACGCATATTGAAATAATTTTCGCAAAATCTCAAAATTTAATCAACATTTTTGAAAAATTTGAAGCCTAGAATTTAAGTTGAGTGATAACCTATCATGTCACCCAAATTCGTTTCATTCCATGCAGTCTTTATTTCGTGATGCTGGAACAAATTTTCAGCATTTTAAAACGATTTTCGAAAAATCTCAAAATGTAAGCAAAATATTTTTAAAATTCAACGCCTATAAATTAAGATTAGCAACTACCTATCAAATCACTCAATTTCGTATCATTCGTATTAGTCGTTATTACGTGATCTTTGAAGAAATATAAACGTATTTTGAGAGAATTTTCACAAAATCTCAAAATCTAATAAAAATGTTTAAAAAATTGGACTCCTATAGTTTATGTTGAGCAACCATCTATCGTGTGACCAAATTTCATATCATTCGCTTTAGTCGTTATTACGTAATACGGGAACAAAGATTCACTCAGTTTTAAACGATTTTCACAAAATCTCGAAATCTGATGGATTTTTTTTAATTAGATGCTTATAGTTTAAGTTGAGTGACCACCTATCATGACACCCAATTTCATATCATTTGCTTCAGTCGTTTTTGCGTGATGCTTGTGCACAAAATTTACGCAGTTTGAAACGATTTTCGCAAACGTATTGTTATTAAAACGTAAGTTATTACGTGATGTGCAAACACAAATTTACGCAGTTTGAAATGATTTTTGCAAAATTTCAAAATCTAATCTTTTTTTTTAATTCCACGCCTATGTTTTAAGTTGAGTGACCACCTATTATGTCACTCAATTTCATATCATTCGCTTCAGTCGTTTTTACGTGATGCTTGAGCACAAAATTTACGCAGTTTGAAACGATTTTCGCAAAATCGGAAAATCCAATCAAGATTTTTTTAAAATTCGACGCCTATGTTTTAAGTTGAGTGACCACCTATCATGACACCCAATTTCATATCATCAAAAATTAGAAAATCCACACATTTTCTAATTTTCAAGCAAGTTTTTGCCGTTTTAAGCTCTATTTTATTAACGAGAATAAAAAAAGTTAATCACTTTCATGACAAAATTAGTCTCAGGTGATAATGACGTCATACTGAAGTTATGGCTCTAAAACTTTGAAGGAGAAATTGCAATTTCAATTCATCTAAATAATAAAAGTCCTGTCAGTAATGCTGCTGGGTTCGTCTCATCGCTCCTGGTGCATCCGGTGGCCATGTTGAAATTTTGATAAAAACGACATTTTTATATCTAACTAGCTGAAGTACCCGTCCTTGACGGGTTAGTGAATGAAAATTTCCAAAAAGCAAGAACTTTCGTCAGCATTGTAGGAGTACACAGAATGGATGTAGTATGTTACCAAAGTAAAGAAAGTGAAGTTATAATTTTCATGTATTGTTAAAATATTACAGGTTAGAGTGTAACTAAGTAATATCATTTCATTCGCTTTAGTCGTAATTATGTGATGCGCGAACGAATATTTACGCATATTGAAATAATTTTCGCAAAATCTCAAAATTTAATCAACATTTTTGAAAAATTTGAAGCCTAGAATTTAAGTTGAGTGACAACCTATCATGTCACCCAAATTCGTTTCATTCTCTGCAGTCTTTATTTCGTGATGCGGGAACAAATTTTCAGCATTTTAAAACGATTTTCGAAAAATCTCAAAATGTAAGCAAAATATTTTTAAAATTCAACGCCTATAAATTAAGATTAGCAACTACCTATCAAATCACTCAATTTCGTATCATTCGTATTAGTCGTTATTACGTGATCTTTGAAGAAATATAAACGTATTTTGAGAGAATTTTCACAAAATCTCAAAACCTAATAAAAATGTTTAAAAAATTGGACTCCTATAGTTTATGTTGAGCAACCATCTTTCGTGTGACCAAATTTCATATCATTTGCTTTAATCGTTATTACGTAATACGGGAACAAAGATTCACTCAGTTTTAAACGATTTTCACAAAATCTCGAAATCTGATGGATTTTTTTTAATTAGATGCTTATAGTTTAAGGTGAGTGAGCACCTATCATTTCACCAAATATCATTTTTTCACCTTTTCAGTTATTACGTGATGTGCAAACACAAATTTACGCAGTTTGAAATGATTTTTGCAAAATTTCAAAATCTAATCTTTTTTTTTTAATTCCACGCCTATGTTTTAAGTTGAGTGACCACCTATTATGTCACTCAATTTCATATCATTCGCTTCAGTCGTTTTTACGTGATGCTTGAGCACAAAATTTACGCAGTTTGAAACGATTTTCGCAAAATCGGAAAATCCAATCAAGATTTTTTTAAAATTCGACGCCTATGTTTTAAGTTGAGTGACCACCTATCATGACACCCAATTTCATATCATTCGCTTCAGTCATTTTTGCGTGATGCTTGAACACAAATTTACGCAGTTTGAAACGATTTTCGCAAAATCTCAAAATCCAATGAGGATTTTTTTTTAATTGGACGCCTATGTTTTAAGTTGAGTGACCACCTATCATGACACCCAATTTCATATCATTCGCTTTAGTCGTTTTTACGTGATGCTTGAACACAAATTTACGCAGTTTGAAACGATTTTCGCAAAATCTCAAAATCCAATCAAGATTTTTTAAAAATTGGACACCTATGTTTTAAGTTGAGTGACCACCTATCATGACACCCAATTTCATATCATTCGCTTCAGTCGTTTTTGCGTGATGCTTGAACACAAATTTACGCAGTTTGAAACGATTTTCGCAAAATCTCAAAATCTAATCAAGATTTTTTTAAAATTCGACGCCTATGTTTTAAGTTGAGTGAAAACCTATCATGACACCAAATTTCATATCATTCGCTTCAGTCGTTTTTACGTGATGCTTAAACAAAAAAAGCGTCACGGACAGAATGACAGACAGACAAACTTTTTTTTGAGGGTCGCATCGGATTCCCGGGTGCTTGAAACGGATAGAAATCGCAAAATTTTTGAATTCCAAGAAATGTACAGACAAAAGTCTAATTTTATTTATATAGATAAAACATGCAGTAATGATGTAAAATGTTTGAACGAAGTATTTATGAATGATTCTTCAAAGCGATGGTTACTATAAATCCATGTAATTTTTATAAATTAATTCTATTTTACGGTGCTTCCAGAAGTACCGTCAGTAGGTAAAGAGTTAAGTAAGTGGCTATCTAATATTATGAAATAGTTTTAGCGACACTAGTTACAAAGAATTGCGCAATTATTTATTCTTAACTGCGCTTAATCGCCCAGATTGGGGAGGGGAGAAGTTTTGGCGAAAATGTCAATGGTATAGTACGTAAGTATTTTAGATTTCATCAATTTACAAGCGGTTAGACTTTTGAGTCAGTTCAGGTACGGTAAATTTATAACTAAGCATTTAATTGGACCCATACGTCATTGCATTTTAAATAGAACTTGCTATATCACCTTATATATAGTCCTGACTTGGTGCCTAGTGATTTAGCTAGATGCATTCAAAACCCATTCTAAGAAGCGACATTGGGTACAGAAGAGGACCTTTTTGCCTTTACATCTCTTGAGTGATGTGAGTAAACATTTTAAATCTGAGTTCGATGGGGGATTTAAATTCCCTAACAGACTCCATCCTCTATGTACTAGAGATGAGACGGGCTCAGCCCGAGCCCGAAAGCTCGGGCTCTGTAATTCACAATTGTGTTCGGGCTCTGGCAGGCTCGGGCTCGTGAAAAATTTTTTCCTTTATTGAACATACTGCTTGAAATAGATTTTAAAAAGCGATTCATGAGGAAAATAAAAGTACTTAAAATAAATAAATAAATAAATAAACGAATAAAAATAGCGGCACGGGCGCCTAGTAGGTGCGTGAAGTTCTTTGGGTATTTTAGAACGGCGGTTTATATTCCTTAATCATGGGATCCGATGTTTTTTGATAAAGGATGGATACAAAGAATTAGAAAGTGCATTGGGAGTTTGCAATTATATTTGTGTTTAATTTGCACAAACGGCAAAATTTATTGTATTCTATCAATGAAGTAATTGAATATTTTTTTATCTTTAGCAGAAATTGCGGGCTCGGGCTCCGACTTAAATAATATTGCTCGGGCTCGGGCGGGCTCGGATTAAAAGTCCTCGGGCTCGGGCAGGCTCGGGCTTCAAAAAATGAGCCCGAACTCATCTCTACTATGTACTAAACTACTTGGGCTTATTAACAAACGAAAACAGCTTCACACTTTTGTCTTCTTCCTAAGGCACACAGAAGGTTAATACAAAAGGTTATTTACACGCAAAGATATTCCCAATATTTAAAATTTATTTTACATTAAGAAACTTTGCGATGCCTCGGGCACACGATTGCTGGAGTATTTGCAGCTACAACCCTGAGTCCAGCAGCGGATCCACGCCCCCCACTCCATCTTCTTTCACAGATGCTGTTTTCCATAATGTTTCTTTGAATCCTCCGCTGAGGCCCAACGTTGGGCTAACGCGATCACTGGGCCCTGGTGGGACGCTTCTCCATTGCCTTTTTTTATGATAACAGCTATCAGTTTAAACGGTTTCAATATTAAAAATTAAATGGTAAGAAATGAAAAAGAGAAACACATTTCTGATAATGAACTTTGCTATACTAAACACACCTCCTTTGAAACTTTTCTCCGCCAATTGACCACTTGACGTGATTTCGTTAGTTGAAGTAATTGCTGCTGCAGTCCGGAGTCACGTGTAAAAAATTCATTGGAATTTTCCTGTTTTGTTCTAAACTTGTCAGAAAACCACACTTATGCAGATTAAGATTGAAAATAAAGTATGGCATCCCCAACAGCTGTATACATGCTGCACTTCATCCACATAACGCGTTTCCTTATCGTCTTCCATTAGGCCGAAATTATCGTATTCATATTTTTACAAAATTAAACTTAATTGGGTATTATTTATATGTTTATCCTGGCTTCAGTCATGTTTAATTTATCTGATAACATAACAAAAGGAGTACCAGGAAAGAGAAATGATCTTGTATTAATGAACCTTTGAAATTTCTTTTTTACTCTCGCCACTGTTTTTTATGATCCATATTGTCTGGGTTTTTTCCCCACAAGGTCAGAGCAGTATAATGAATTTGTGATAAGTGGACTTCTTCAAAAGTAAAACGTACTTTTGAATTGTCTTTGGAATTATTTTCTCCAGTCAAATTTATTTGTAGTCTAGCAGTTAAGTAACAGTCACACGAACAAACTGACTGTTTCGATCGTCAAAGACCACTGTAAGCCCTTGAATTCACGGGGTATTTACAGTATCAGTTGTTAGTGTGGTTTATCTTATATCGAACAAACTAAACGCAACGTCCTTAAATTTAGAATTAAGGAGCACGTAGCTTTGTTAAAAAACACGAAACCGACAAATCTGAAATCGCTGAGCAATGTTGAGATGCGAAAAATACTTTTGACTTTAATTCAGCTAGAATCATTCGCAAACCCCGTTGCCCCAATGAATTATATTTTCTTGAAGTTTTTCATATCTAAAAAAAAAAAAAAAAAACATTAATAGTTTTGTCAATGCTGATTTCGTTGATTTCACTGTTCTCTCCCTTTCTGAATGTTGGAAATTGCTCTGTTCTCAGTTACCTTATTTCCTTCTTTCCTATTGTCCCTCATAAAACCCTCTTTTGAATCCCTGCTTTCCTATTGGTTCTAGTAAGCAACTGCTGAATCCCCCCCCCCTTTTCTGTGTAAGCAGAGCAAATTTCTACCATTCTCATTCTAGCACTGTCGACGGCATGTTATACGTACCGAAACCGGTCTGCTATTCGAATTTCTGTATTGGTGTAATACATTGTTTCTTGATGCTCATTTATTACCTTCTGCATCAAGCTACGTTTCAGCGCTTAAATTATTGCTTTACGTGGTAAATGTACGAGGCGACTGTGTGGAAAATCTCTTAATGTATGCACATGTAGGAATAAAGAGTTTGTTACGAAATCTTCAGTGTTTATTTTTTATTTATCAAACGATACTTCTTTCTGGGCAATTCTCGTATACTCAATGCATTTCATCGTTATCCACTTAAATTAAATAATTAATTTTTTATTCTAATTTTAAAATTTTAGTCTCTGTAGTAACGGAGTCAATTGTTATTGCCATTTATGTTAATAAATTCTACAGCCTAATGAATACTGAAGTTATTTCATGGAGTTTTGAATCTCTGAAAATGAAAATATTTAAATATGAAACGAATAGAAAACCATCCTGCAGGCGCTTAAAAATACTCAAAATGTTTATGCTATACTCTAGTTATTTTACATTTTATTTCCTTCTCATGTGCGACAACATTTTCTCGAAGCCCATTACTTGAGCAGAGCCTTGCTGACCATGTGCATAAATGTTAGGTTAGCCCCTAGCAGAGATCTGATCTCTGAAAATCGTAACCATTTTGAGAGATGAGATCAATCCTTAATATTGATCCATGATCACCCGTTTATTTCATGTACTTTCCCATAAATTTTGCATTATTTCTTTTCCTTGAATTTACGAGAGAAATAAAATTTTAATTATAGAACTGAAGTCTTTGACTGTGTTTCAATCTTAAAATTTCAGGAATAATTTCTTTTTTATGGCGTCATTTATTCGTCACTGTTTCATTGAGATAATTATAAACTAGTTTCCTTTTAAAATGAGAGAGATTTGATTTCAAGAAAATCCTGTGTGTATATACTTTTATATATACACACATGATTTTCTCTTTCTCACAAGACGTTTTGTTATATATATATATATATATAACGTGTTGTGATTTTTTTAACACGTTCGTGTTTTCTTCTATCGTCTACACCAGTCTTTTTTGGTTTTATCTAATCTTTAAGTGAGCAAATTTTAAGGGGACTTGGCACTTTTCCAATGGCGAAAATCTATAAAAACATCTATATTTCAATTTTCCTACTTAAATTGTAGTTTGACACATCTACTATTACTGGGTAAAATTTTGTAACAACCTGATTAATATGTATGTAGTAGAAAGTGCTTTTAAAGATTTTTAACTGCATTGACAACCTTTTAAATGCCACGCTTCTTAATCTGTATTTTCTCAATTTAAATTTTTCCACAAAATTACAGTTTTTAAAGGGATAAACTCCAAATTATATTCGCTTTAGAACTTGAAATTTCTTTCTTATGTACTCAGCATAACTTCTTAATAGATAGGTATGGATTTTTCTAAATCTTAAGAAGATTAATTATAAATATATAGATAAATATTAAAAGAAGTGACTTTTCATATTTTTTATTTTTTATAGTTTTTTCATGACTGTAAACAATTTTTTTTTCTTACAAACAAATTCATTAATAGCAAAAACTAACTCTGATGTTCTAACATATGCTATTACAACAAAAAAAAGGGGGGGGGGATGATACATAAAAGACGAGAAGGAACTTTAAAAATACCTAACTTTTTTTAATGAATTTTTTTATTTATTGCTAAAATGTTTCTTCCTCGTGTGAAAATTATTTTGTTTAATAATAACGTTAAACAATACACTCGTGAAAATAAAAGAAACTCAAATAAAAGAGATTGATCTAAAGATGCCGAATTCCCCCGAAAGGATGCATATTTTAAAAATAAAATCTAATATCAGATGTCTGATAAATGTCCTAGATTTTTATAATTAATGTCAATGAGATGCGCATACATACTTCTGTATATGCTAAATACATTAATAAAAGGTGGTATTTTGAAATCTACCATTCTCGAGAATAAAACAGTCTTGTGAATGTTGAAAGCATCAGCAAGTATTATCAATTTTAAAACTTTCTGCGGCTTATTTTTTTTTTTTTTACGCGTAAACACATTTAATTTTTTGCCATAAAAAAATATCATAGATGTGTTTTGAAAAACACTTAGCCATTGAGAAACAATAGCCATGATGCTGCGGCTTATTATCAACACCTGAATAGCCACCAGGAAAGCCACCCTTAAAATTGTTTTCGTTTTTTTTTTTTTTTTTTTTTTTTTTTTTTTTTTTGGCCATCGGTGTTTGTAAAAAGCTGACTTAACTGTTTTAATCTCACCATCAAATTGTGTTGGACATAACTATGACGTGCAGCTGTAATTCTTTACAAACACGCAAGGTAAGGAAAATAATGCACAAATGGCATGCGAAAGGCTTTAGCCATGTTGGAGCTGTTGTTAAAAAAAAGAAAAAAACATGTAATTTAAGAAGAGGTTTGTAACAAAAATACATTACGTCAACGGCTCTCAAAAAATATCGGAGGATCTTCTAAGAAACTGCATTTAACGCGCCCTTTTAACGCGCGCATTTAACTGCCCTTTAACGCGCAGTGTTCCCGCTCTGGGAACACAAAACTCTGATGTTTTGACTGTTGCCAGTCACGAAGAATAGATCTGATTTCTATAAAAATAGTTGCGGGTGACATATCTCCACGGGAGTTCTTTACTTTTTAGCACGTCATTTCTCGTAAAAAAAATTCTCACGATTATTTTTAACAGCACTGACATCTGCTGAAAAATGGAAGAATGCAAGAACAGCTGGATAGATGGCCCAATGCTGAAAAAAGGGCAGCCGTTGCCATCGCTCGAATTAACTACCAGCAAGATGGCGGACGATCGAAACGTTCATCGCGTGCCACAGATCTAGAGACCCTTTTTTGACGACAGCTGGCTGTGCCTGCGCCTCAAAGGGTTAAGCCGCTTAAGGTTACTCGGCCTTTTTAGCTCAGTAAATAGAATTTTATGAACTGTCAGCCATTAATAAAGTTAAGAATGGCTTGAAAATTCATGCTGGACCTGATTTTAAAGGAAATTATGGAATTACAAGAAAAATGAGTGAGTTCTTTTTTATTAAATCCGTACCTAAATTTCCCAATATGGGTCCACTATAATGAAATACTTAAAAAATGAACAAGGAAGAATGGCGCTTGCGCAGACTACCTTCATCTGACGCAACCACAATACATGTGCTTTATATTTCTGAGTCACTGAGCTAAGTTTTTGCTTTCACAATCGACCATACTTAATGTGACCATTTATTTTTTCCTTCAAAACGGGACATCCACTACATTTTTGGCAATAGTGTATTTATTTTCTTCCTCAAAACGGGACATCCACTACTTTTTTGGCAATAGTGTATTTATTTTCTTCCTCAAAACGGGACATCTACTGTTTTTAAGGTAATACTAAGGACACATTTTTCGGACAATTTTCAATAAAGGGGATGAAAGATAAAATGGCATAGTCATTAAAAGTCTTCAAGCACTTTCAAACAATAAGTAAGCACACAGATGCAAGGCGTCACTTGAAATCATCCATTGTGCCAATCTTGGCACATGTGCCACAATTTGGCCGTCCTATTGTACAGTTTCAGCAGAAAAAAAATGTTTAATTATCAAAAGTCAGAATTGCAATTTAAAAAAATTAATTCAATTGTTTTTCTTGCAAAACAATAATAAAATTGCTTATCCATCTAAATAAAACTCTTGTCTTGTAAACTCTTGTAGACGTATATAAACGTCTTGTTATAGGTCAAGCAAAAAATCAACTGAAGCTGCATTTTAATTCTCTTGATATTTTTATTAATTTATTGACGTTGCACTTAGTTGTTTCAAAAAGGCACATTAAAAAATCTCTCACTTTTTTTAACACCCTGGGGCTACTTTCTCTCTTGATTGCAATTTTACATAAATCACTTTTAACTATGATTACACAATTGAATATTTAAATTGCATTACCTTCTGTTGTCGATGGTGAGGCTATCTAGGCTCATTCTTGTTTTGAACCTATAACAAATATCGCTTTTTTAACACTCTGAGGATATTTTCAATCTTGCTTGCAATTTTACACATATCACATTTAACTATGATTACACAACTGAATGCTTAAATTGCGTTACCTTTTGTTGTCGATGGTGAGGCCTTGGAACTCATCTAAGCTCATTCTTGTTTTGAACCTGTAATAAAGAAAGTAAATAAGCGAAAAATCTAAAAAAAAAAATGCAATACTTTGTAAAAATCACAGTTCATGTCATTTTTATGCTACAGATCATTTTTTTTTTTCATTCCATGTATTAAAGACCTCAAAAAATACACATGTAACTGAATATTTAAAGAAAAATATGAGCCTACTGTTACAGAAAAATTCGTTAAGAACGATTAAATTTTTAAAAGAAATGCCTCTCAAAAAAACATAGAAAACAAGAAAATAAGCAAAACAGCAACGGAGTAAATTTAAAAATTTGGCGAACTTACATAGTATTAGTAAGTACCCGTGAGAAGAGGCTGCAGAATTTTAGCAGAAAGTAAAAAAGATGAAAGCTCTTATAATAACGAGAATAATAAAATCGAAGAGTTACAATATTTTTACTATTTTGCAGAATGTGAGAGATTTGCTCCTCTAAGCTTTAATTCAGGCTAAAATAAATAGTCTGCTCATTAAAAAAACCAAAAGCCGTCCTAATTGTGTAGTGGTTAGAGATGTATTCTACCCAGGGGCGTAGCCAGAAATTTTTCATGGGGGGGGGGTTACGACTACTACAACTCATATATATGTATGCGTGTGTGTGATAATGTAGTGAAGAATATGCATTTTGTATGGCAAAAAATTTCTCATGGGGGGGGGTATGACCCCCCTAACCCCCCCCCCCCCGTGGCTACGCCCCTGATTCTACCACATCAAGGGTCCGAGTTCAAGTCCCGGCACAGGCTTCCATAGGATTTCGTCCGTTCCTTCATAGGAGGCAACTTTGGTTCATCTGTTAGGTGCCTCCATAGTAAAGAGACCAGTAATTCCGGCTTTAGAAGTGGCTAATGCCTAGAAACGCCAAGTGCCTGCCATTAGAAAAAAAAAATCAAAATTTACATTTTGTTGCATGCAAATTAGTTAATTATAACCAGAAACTTACCCAGAAAAAAATTCAGACCGGGGAGTGGGGTGGTCTAAATGGTTAAAAAAAAAAAAAAAAAACTTCATCATTATCACTTTGTTAACGAAAATCGAAATTTCGGGAAGTGATCAGGACCCTTATCTCTTAAATATGGCCTTGATTTGAGAGCGAGTTTTCGATTTGTTAATTGTCACTTGTTAAAATTAGAATTTGACGAAGCTCTCCTGGTACACATGATCTTAGCTGAAAGCAGTTTTAGGGATTTGTTTTTTTTAATACTAAACTTGGGAACTATTTGACGAGATTTCAGCATGGTCCCTATATAGTTAACTTTTACATATATTAACAATATCATATAATTTGTAGAAGTTAATCATAATAAAAGTATACAGTGTGTATTAGAATTAGTATATCATTTGACCGAATAATGAAAACCTAATAAACGAGATTGTGTAGTCAGTTTGTTGCAAAAAATGTTTCTTTAGCGTCTGTTCGTGGAATGTGATACTATCGTTTCAACTTATATCTGAGCGTAATTTTTTTAAATTATTGGGAAACTCAGCCCTATATCACATGTTTACATAAATTTGAGTAAAATAAATGCGCAAATAATTTGAGGATTCTGCAGAGTTATCAAACTTCTCTAATGAGTTGAAAGGGTGCTCCAATTCTACGTGCCCTCTTCTAAGCTGAAAAACCCAAAATAATTTGAGATTTATTTCTACGCTTCTTGAAAGCAAATACAGTAAACCCCCCTATAACACTGGTCCATACAACACGAATTCCTAGAACACGGCGAAAAAATTGTGATCGTGTTCTTATAACACGTTAAAAGAGACTTGTGCAGCACGGTAAAATGAGACACATGTTCTGATATTATTACGGTTTAGCTCCTGTAATTGATGTAACTGTTGCATGGCAACACTAAATATAATTATGTTTCTGAGGAGTGCAAACAAATTTTCCAGCGATTATATCGCATAGTTCGCACTCCAGGTAGAGCATAGCTCAGGACCCGTACAACACGGATTCCTATAGCACAGAACGTGTCTACCGTAATAAGGGGGGTCTACTGTAGTACTATGCTGCGCTTACACGATACGCACAAAAAGTTGTAGCTAATGTCTGTAACATTAACCTAAGTTTTAAAATATTTATATTATTATTATAATATGACCAAATATAAGCATTTCTTTTGTGGAACAAATAGAGAACAATGTATAATAATAAGAATTAATATGTCTATTTTTATGTAGAAGTCCTCTGTGCTATACTTTACAGAGAATTAAGCGTATAATCTTATTTAACCATTTTACGTGTAAACAGCTATAGCTACATTGCTACAATTACAATACAAGTGGATTCTGTACATCAGAAAAATATGCTACACAGCAAGCAGCTCACAGTACCCTGATGACCAAATCAGGACCTTTACGATTTTGCGCGAAAACTGTAAAAATATGGCAATAAAGTTGTTCAGTGTCATCAGTACTGTGTGCATTACGCATTAACTTCCAAAAATAAAATAAAAAACTCTGACGTCAGTTATTGTGATTTGCTTTATTCCAGCAGGACCACGACTACGGCGAAAAAAACTATTTCGTGCAATTCAAAACAAACGTAGAGGGATGCTCAGTAAAGGAACTGTGTTGCTTCATGACAATGCTCGGCCTCATACTGCTGTTGACACTCAAAAGATGTTCTGACAGTTTCGTTGGGAGCAGTTCGATCACCCGCCGTACAGACTAGGCTTGGTGCCGTCCGACTACCACTAACTCCTGAACATGAAGCGCAAGCTAGGCGGCAAGCTCTTTGAATCCGACGATGAAATGAAAAATGCTGTGGGGTCGTGGTTATCGTCATTGGCGGAAAGTTTCTATGAAGAAGATATAGAAAAGTTGGTAAGCCGCTACGACAATTGTTTGAACATTGGCGGAAACTATGTAGGAAAATAGTTTAAGGTATGCTCTTTCCTGTAAAAATAAAATTGGCTTGAAAAAAAAAAAATTACTAATTCTCAAAACGGAACTTACTTTCCGAATACGCTTCGTCTTAAGATTTTCATGTGGAGTTTTTGAGTCGGAAAGGAAGGCAAGGTAACTTTAAAGCTCACAACTCCTTTTTAAATGTATTCTTAGAAATAAAATAGATGCGTCATTTGGTAAGCGCAGTCTTGGTTAAAGAAGGCAGGAAAGTTGAGGTAAAGGAGAATCCAGTACAAATCCAAAATACCTCTCATGACACTGATTATTGAAGATCGTAGACAAAGATGGAAAAAGTTTTCTTAAGCCTCTAATAATCATAATGATTTTGTTTTTACAATGAACGACTGAATAATTACATCAAGACGTAATTAATATTAATCAATTAAGAAATAATTACAAGCTAATGATTTGATTTATTTAATTTGTCTTTAAGAGAGAGAGAGAACAATTACATTAAACCAATTAATTACCAAAGTGACCTCTCATTTTTTGCCTTAGGACTACAATGCAGCAACCACTTAGGAGATTTTTGTCCCACGGTGGCCTAGCCACTAAACACCGTTCCCGTAAAAACACGGAAAGGAAAGTAGCACCCGGCTTGGCTAGTACTTGGGAGGGTGAATTCTTCTCGTAGCTAGAATGCTGTGGGACCGTGCACTCTATTGAGAGCTGGTGCACGTAAAAAATCTGCCGTGGCTCCAATGTCCACCACGTTTAACGTTACTTCTGGAGGTGCCTATTTCAGATGGTTGGTCCCTCATCTGGAATTGGTACAAAATTTGGGACCCCGAGCTAAATCTGACTTCCCCTCCCATTGGGGCTCATTAAAATGGAAGCCGCCCCTTCCGCTCATCGCCTTCCCATAGGGGGGTGATCTGGCACCGCTCCGCTGTTGCCAGAGGGCATTGGCAACAACAACAACAGGTGATTTTTCAATCTATCAAACACGAACGCGCTTCACGTGCAAAGGGACTCTTGAACCATCCAGTACGCGATCAACACCCCACTTAAAAAACAGCCCGTGTTTCCCAACGTGACAATCTACGTAAATTCAAAATCTCGGTCACGTTACGCAACATGCTGGTGTGTCCATTCTCAGCAAGAAAAAAAGTATACACTGCAACAGAGGCCAATCATTTTAAGTGATTGAGCCTAAAGGTATTACAAATGATGTAACTGCAGCCTTGAGCTCGAAATCGCGATTTGCGGGAGCTGAAAAAAAAAAAAAAGACCGTCCAGGTATGCAAATCGCAAACAAAATAAAGTTTCTTATTCATGGCAGGGGAAAGAATCCAGATTTAGAGAAGAAAAGGGGAGGAGAAAGGATCGTGACCTGATACGTAATGAAAATATCACGGGGTTCCAGTAATGCAGACTCGTTCTAAATCGATTTCTAATTAAAGGTTCGATTACATAAGCAATTTTTAAGTATTCGTTGAAAGAAAAAGCAGCTTAACTCAATTTTCTTTGCATACTTTGAGAAAAGATCTATTTTGGTTTTGTCCTCGAGAAGAACATTAATGTATTTAAAATGAGACAAGTGAGCCAAAACGTTAATTAAATACGCGCACTAATGAGCTGGTGTTACGGACGGCGGTGTTACGGACAAACGGCTACACGAAACACCAAATTTGGTACTCAGGAAGTTCTAAACAAGAAGTTGTACACCTCGAAGCGATTTTTTTTTAATTCAACATAGAATTTTTTTTAATGCGATTTTTGGCATTTTTTCTCACATAATTCGTAATAACGGCGGTAATTACGCTTGCAGCAAAACGACATTTATATCATCGGATAAAGGAGAAAATTTTCTTTTAAAAACTGTTTTTTCTGAATATGTAACATAATTTGCAGATTTTTAAGAGTTTTTTATTTAAAGGTGGCAATTGAAAAAAAATTTCCGCAAATAATTTTAAAACTGTCGCATCTTGAATTCTACCTGTCATAACTTTTTGATATTTTGGCAAACGATAAAACAGACATTTCGCCCTCTTTTAAAATGAAAACTAAAAGATTATATGAATTAGGTGATTTTTTACGAATTTTAATGTAACATAATGTTTAGATTTTAATAGCATCAACGCGGAGAGCTTGCGCCATTGCATTAATAAATCATGGCACGAGAATTTATGTTGGATTGTTGCCACAAAAAGGATTTAAAAAAAAAGGTTTTCCAACCTATCCATAGAAATTTTTAATGGGGCGCCGTCCGTAATTTCAATTCGCACGTGAGGATCTATGACGTCAGTTGACGTAAAAATTACGCCACAATTTTAAGGCATTTATTCCCGCTCTTTTTTTAATACAGGAGACGATATCTTGATTAAAACTTGAAATAAGATAATAAAGTCACGATTATTTTTATTATAAGTGGTATTTTAATCCGCTGCTTATTTAAAAGTTGAAATGCTTTAACGCAGCTGAAAATGTTCTTCATTTTAAAAGTTGCAAAGTTCGTTTTAAAGTGCGATATATTAAAATTTTTCTATTTACTTATTTATTTTTGGCATTTAATTATGGCGCAGGCATATATGTTTCCTAACATACGCATTTTAACGTAGGATTACGTTCCTCCATAGCGGTCCTATATAAAACAAAGGTTTAATATGATACCGTTTGAAAACTACTGTGCGAAATATCGAAATTAACTCCCTCAACCAACCGGGGTATTTTTAACGACAGTTAAACAGTGACGTCATAAGTTTAAAAAACGGGTGAAATTTGTAAACTCTGCAACTCTAACGTTCTGTCCAATTAAAGCGATTCTAAATAGCTCCCCGAGATTGCACAGTTTGATGTTTTTCAGGAGACAGAACCATGGAGGATTTAAAAGATATCGCTATATTGGATACATAGATATTTAAATTGGCGCCGCATGGATATATTTCCCCCATGGGGAGACGAAATGTTTTGCGGTGCTAAATACGCCAATCTTGCAAATCTATGCATAAATAAAATATATGTGGAGAGCTTGCTTAATGGCAACCATTATGTGAAATGATTATTGTTTATGCTAATGCGTAAATTTTAAAGAATCTCCATTGAATATGCCCCATTTGTGCCAAATAATCTAAGTTGTTTCTTTAAATCGAGCCTTGAAGAGAGAGAAGTGAAGATAGATAGTATTAATATGCGTAACAGGTAATGTTAGTAGATTTTTAAGGATAATATGAATAAATCCCAATATACCACGTTAATAAATATTTCACGAAATTAAAAGTATTCTGTTCATCCTTTTACAACGGTTATCTTAACTCCACTAAACGATAAGTAATTCTAATTTGCGTTAATATATCTCACAGTAATTTCAACAGAGGAAATTAATTGAACTCTTTTTAAAATGAAATTCTGTTTTGTCACATGCAGATATGATTTTAGTAAAATATTCGCTTCGCGCAGCTATTTTTTAAATAAACGGTTGACCATTTGTTGTAGTGTCTGAGGAATTTAATGCTACAACTTGATCCTAAAAAACAGTACGATGTAGAAATAAGACATTTTGAAAGTCAGGAGTTCTCTGCAAACCAAAACCTGCAAGCTTTTAACTTTTCTGATCACGAATGACACTGGCGTAATTTCTTTGAGTCGTTGCAATGACGCCAGGTTAGTACTCATGACGCCAACTGTACGTCAAGAGCAAAGAAATTTCGCTTTTTTTTTAAGATGCCACATCACTGGAATTAATTCGAATTACACATGTAAGGAAAATTTTCGTTTCCTTCCGCGAAGATCGGGCACGCAGCTAGTTTGTTATAAAAGAAGATGTCTGTGTGTTTATATGTTTGTCTGTCTGTCGGTGGCGTTACGGACAAATCATTACACGTAGAATTACCAAATTTGGTACATACGAAGTTCTAAACATGAAGTTATGCACCTCGAAGCGATTTTTTTCAAACTTCGAATTCGCTTTTTTAATTTTATGTTTATTCAATTTTTCGCACTTTTTCTCAACTAATGCGTAATAATGGCAGTAAATACGCTTGCAGCAAAATGGCATTTTCATCATTGGATAGAGGAGAAAATTATCTTTCAAAAACAGTTTGTTCTTAATATGTAACACAATTTTCAAAATTTTCTAACTAAAGATCACTTTCCGAAAATTTTCTTTAAAATAATTTTGAAATCTTTAACGCAAATTTTCGTTAAATAATTTTGAAACTGTTGCATCTTTATTTCTATACGACTTAACTTTTTTGAAAAATCGTGAAACATTCGTCTCACCCTCTTTTAAAGAAACACGCACACTACAAAATGTCAAAGGAAGAGAGAGTAGATAGAAATTATAGGGTGGGAGTTGGCACTACTTTTTAGTCCATGAGGCGTCTAGTTCCCCAATACAATTGTGATACTTCTCCGTTTCGTTGAGCATCCTAAACATTTTTAATTATAAACTCTTGAAATTACACACTCGCTCGTAATATCAAAGACGCTCTTTTTTTGTGAGTGTGACATAAGAGGAAAGTTAACGAACTGTCTTTCAATGCTGCGAATAAACTGTATATTTTTTGCTCTTTCCTTGAAGCCCACATCAGAATGCAGTAGTTCAAATGTCACTTCTGCATTGAGTGAAGATTCAAGAGTCATTAGAAACAATTAGTGGTGAAAGGAGGGATGGAGTTAATCAAAACCAACGAGAATCAAAGACGTTTTGAATCCATTCGGTGATGTTCAACCGTCTAACGAATTTCTTTTATTGTAAATTATGTTACGTAGCTTGCATTGAATGTAACTATAGTACTCTCAATGAAACGCAAATAAACACATTTTAGGCAATAACTGAGTAGGAAATCAACATCTTTTAACCCTTTGAGGTGCAACCCTTTCCCAATGCTGAAAAAAGGGCAGCCGTTGCCATCGCTCGACTTAACTATCAGCAAGATGGTGGACGATCGAAACGTTCATCGCGTGCCACAGATCTAGAGCCCCTTTTTTGACGCAACTGGTTGTGCCCGGCACAGCCAGCTGTGCGCGTTAAAGAGTTAACTTGTTGTTCAAATGTGTTGGTTTCTAATACGTCAATGTGACTTACCTAAATCATTTTAATCTTAAAAAACACGAAAAATAATAATTTAACAAAAATCGGAGATATAAATTTGCTCAGTATAGCAGAACACCTAAAAATACGACGTCAAGATGTTAATAGACTTTAGGATGAGATAAGAGATGAAATAATTAGTTTTCCCTCAGAATATAATTCAGTAATTAGTAGGATAATTTTGATTTCATAAATCAATCAGCTGATGAGGGCAAGCGAGGCAACAGTAATTTCTGGTTGACAGAATCATGTAGGTTTGAAAGTGACCCGTTTCCTTCTTGCTCCACATCAGGGGTCAAGGCTTTTATCAGTTTCATCCGTTATTACGAAATTTCACTTCGTTTGTGTACGGTAAAAAAACTTGAAGCTCCTACTTACAGTTGGCATTGAAGTAAAAAAAGAAAGATTCACGTGATCTTCGTCAAGTTCATTGGGGGTTAACATAAATCAGGAATGTTTGCACAGAATGATAGTACTCGTCACCTACTTTCAACTGGTTTTCTTTCCAGAAAACTTGCTATTGCTCAACGTACAAGAGAGTAAATGAAATAATAATGAAGAAAAAAGGGGGAGGGGCGAATTTCTTTTACGAATTATTTTCTGTCCTTAACCTTTTGTAGAAATTTGGTTGAGAATTGCGTCTTACTGCATTAATCAGTAAGCAAAGTAGCGGATGTTTGGAGATGATGATTGTATAAGGTTCAGGCTTTGTAATGCAGAAACTTGATGTGAAGTCTGTAGCGACAATTTTGGGCCTGAGTTTGCATCAGCACAGACGAAAGGTTAGAGATAAAATAGCTGTCTGACTTCTTTGATCATACCTACAGGTAGAACCGTAACTTGGGGTTGCGAAGGCTGCAGCACACTATGCCATATAAAATTAAAGGTTGCAAAAAAATATTTATTTCTACGAAGCTAACGTGGAAGTCCTGCCGGTAGAACTATTATTCTGAAAAAATCTCTTGATTGTTGGTTGATTAATGGGAGCTTTTATCTAATACTAGTCTAGGTAAATTATTTTGTATAACTAGAAAATCTACGTTATCAAAGAATAGGCGCACCCACGGAGGGGGCTATGGGGGCTCAAGCCCCCCCCCCCATAAAGGTGAAAAGTTAGAAGTGAAAAGCATTGAAACTCACCCTAATGAAGTAAATTTTTTCTTTTTAAAAATTGTTTTTAAATTATTTTTAAAATACTTTTCACGCACAAAAAAAAATTAAATAAATACAGTTTGTGTACGTAACACACTTAAATTCGGTTCCAACTATACTGAAAAGATCAGATACTAATTATTTGACTATAACGAGATACATGGCTTGTGCGCATGTTGTTCTATGGGCAAGTCAAGTGGCACAGGATATTTTGACGTTATAAGAGAGTTATAACTATAATCGAAGTCACTATAACCGAGTTCAGCAGAATTTGCATCTCAGCCCCCCCCTAAACTAAAATCCTAGGTGCGCCACTGAAAGAATTTTTAGTCAAGTTCCTTCTTTTTTAATAAGCGGAACTTCTTGAAAAATCGACTTCCTTTGTGTATTGTAATTGTAACATTGACATGTCACTGAAATTAAAGTGAATTATGGTGAAAAAGTTATTAATATGAATAACACACTCTTTTGTTAAAGAAGATTATATCATCGTCCCATTAATTTGTATGTTTGAGAGTCTGTATGTAGAAGGTTATGCAAGTCTGCGGAATTATTGTCTTCTCTTTTCATTATTCTTCAAAGGATGGCTTACAGGCAGTGTTGCAAATCAGCAAACTTTAATTTTGGCGAACCATTACTAATTTTGGCACACACGCTCTCCTCAGCACGATGGCCGGGGCACTTGGCCCGCTTGGCCCCGGCCTCTTAGTTGTGGTCCTGCCTACATCATATTTCTAAAGGTAAAATAGAAACTTGTGACTGTTCACAAGTTATTTTATGTGCGGCAAATTTTCAGCTTTCTTTGAAAGTTGTCCCGTGTATGAAGGTGTCTTATCAGTATACATGACCAATCACTGTGGAAGATTGTGCATTTCAATCAAATGTTGAAAGAACTACTATTTGTGCTAGTGCTAGTGAAATAACTATTCATAACATCAATATTTTGTAAACAGTTTTCGTATAATAAAATAAGTAGCTGGGGGCTATTGCCTGTCAAGTAAGTCATCAATAAACGCATCGCTCGGAGTCAATATCTATCAGTTATGTACTATCTTGTGATCTTGAGGCTATTTTTCCGCATTAAAAGAAAGAGAAACTAGAATTTCTGGAGAACTGAAGGCCCATTAAATATTCATTGCATGGTACTTTGCGGTTTCGCTGTCAAGTTGTTCCCAGGGTCTCAGATTCTTGAAGACTCTTTAATTTTCTCTTTCAAGTTATCTTTTAATATGATAGCAAGTACGTGGCCTGTATTTACATAAAATGGGTATACACTAATTTGATGATGTTTGACTGAAACATGCACTTTAAAACAGAAATTAGAGGTTTCAAAGAAAAGCTATAGAGGGAGAAATAAATAAAACTTTCTTTTTGAATTTTAGTAATAATCTCAGGCAGCATAGCTATCAATCATAAAATATACTATAATATAAAAGTGTTTCAATTTTTTTTCTCCTAAAAGTTTCAAAAAAGACGCAGTTTTTCGTTTATTACAGTGTATGTAATGCAGACTATGAAAAATTATCCTGAAATTTTTCGAAACCTTGGTGCATTTAGTTTATATTAATTTGTCTGTCAAATCCATATAAACGTACGAGATGGGCTCTGCCCTTAAGAAGTTAATTTATTTTTTTAAATACATTTTGATTTTTGATACGTAAAATACGTGTGCATCTTACAAACGCAAAATATTGTACCAAAAACATGCATTTTTCTATCGTTATATAACTGCACGCTTATCTGAGGCCTGCCCTAATTTGGGCCTGGAGCTGGGGTTCAATAGGACACTCCAGGAACTGTAACAGGCTTGAAACCGAATAGGTAGGCCGTTCCTGAGAGTATCCTAATTCAGCGAAAACACTCACTACTTGTGGGAATGTGCACACAAACAAATCTATGATCAAGAATATACAGCGTTGAACACACATACAGAATATACAGCGTTCAAGAACATACTTTTTCAGCATTGAGTAGTCTATCCAGTTGATCTTCTGTATTGATGAGAAAATGTTTGCTCTTCAAAGAGATAAATCAATTTTATTAATAAGCTGAATGTTTTAAGCCATTGGTTCCCAACCGGTGATTCGCGAACACCCAGGGGTTCGCAAGTTGTATGAGTTGGTTCGCGAAAACAATATACTAGTACACAACGGCTGGACAAGGGATTCGCCAAATTCTTTCGGATTTTAGAAGGGATTCGCAGGTACAAAGAAGTTGGGAGCCACTGTTTTAGGCCATAAAGAAAAAACACTTAATGCTGATTGTAAATAACCCGCTGTAATTCGCCAAATCAAGCACCAAGGTCTGTGTGCATCTAGGTGTCTACTCTTCTAACCACAGAAAACATATCAAATAACATATAAACACATATTCATTATTCGTGTATTACGCTGAATTAAAAGAATTTTTTTTAATAACAGTCATTTAAAGTCTTTTTTTAGATAAAACTCGAAAAATGCAGCAAGACATTACATAGTTGTAGAACACGTATCCAAGGGCACTTGTTTTATAGACAATCCATTTTACGATCACTATAATTGTTTTCGAGGAATATTCAGATAAATTCACCGATAAAAAAGGATACACGCTACTGCAACGAAAACAAAGAAATACGTAAGGTAACAGATTTTCCTGTTAATTCCCCCAGATATTGCTTCTGTAAATATTTTTTGTATGAAGTCTACGCACTTCTTATAAAACCCTTTCTCTCTCTTTCTCTCTCTCTCTCTCTCTATCTATCTATCTATCTATCTATCTATCTATCTATCTATCTATATATATATATATATATATATATATATATATATATATATATATATATATATATATATATATCTTTTTTTTTCTTCTCAAATAATTTGGTATTATTTTTTAATTTGGAATGCTGAAACTTTCGAAGTACTGTTGACCGGATTACTGAGAATGCTCGGTATTTCATTCTATGTTTATGAAAGTTACTACTGCAGAGAAAAAAACTGATCTGCATAACATATAAAACTAAAATCCTCTAAAGATTCAAACTTTCTATTAGCTCACTTCAAAATTCTACAAGGATATAACAGCTTTCGTTTTCAAACAGAAAATTCGTCTCGGTATCTAAATTTAACAAAAGACGTTCAGGCAGGCCAAGCGTGGGATGGGTCGCCAGCATAAGCGTAAAGTTTTCAAAATTATTGGGGGGGGCGGGCCCCACAACCACATATATTCACGTCAGGGGCGTAGCCAAGGGGGGGGGGGTTAGGGGAGTCATAACCACCCCCATGAGGAATTTTTTGCCATACAAAATGTATATTCTTCATTCCCTTATCATACACCCGTATGCATATATGTGAGTTGCAGAAGGCGTAACCCTCCCCCCCTCCGCATGAAAAATTTCTGGCTACGCCACTGATTCATGTACATATAACTTACTCATAGCTGCCAACTACTACGGAATATAATTAACCACTTTTTCTACATGATTTTTCGGCTTAAAATATAGCAAAATTTTTGTGCTGCGCGCGCGAGCTGGTTACTATTTTGAAAAAAATAATTAAAAAATATACTGTTTACAAAAAGTTGATAATTATATTCCGTAGTAGTTGGCAGCTATGACTTACTATATATAAGTGTAAATTATTGGAGGCGCTCAAGCTCTATGGGTCCATAGAATTCTACACCTATGCAAGGTAAGTATCCATGCTAGTATCTTCCTACCATGTTATAAGTTAAAAATAGAAGCAAAGTAAAAAATCCAAAGGAGGAAAAAACAAACATTTTCGATGAAATGGTGCATTTTAGACACATCTAAACTTTTCTTCATTTCATACTTTATATTGCATAATCTGATTTTAATTAACCAGAGCGTGGCAAGGGCAGCTTATAGTAACATTGTGGGTTACGTGGCGTCACAATGAATACTAAATCATGATTGAAATCAAAAGAAGAAAATTCTTAAAAGTACAAGTAAAGTTTTTTTTTAAACGTTTGTAAATGGCGTGAATACTTTTTTTTAGGTTAGTATAAATTAGTTTTCTGTATTTAGTGGTAAATTATTGGGTGGGCTCAACCCCTATTCACAATTTATTGGAGAGGCTCGAGCCCCACGGGCCCATATAACTCTACGCCTATGGTCGCCAGTCAGAAAAGTTGCAACTGATTGTGGACTTCAAAAATCCTCGAAGCGCATAAAATAACGAAATGAGTTTCACACCTGTTTCTATACAAGATTCAGGCACGTCAACCTCTCAGTGCCTGCGCCGCCAATCAAAGAGAATACACTCTACCTTAGTGGATTCACGCGGTTCATCATGCTTCATGCAAGATGGTGCCAGACCATATCGCACCCGAAAGCCTATTAATATTGAACTCCTGCAGGAACATTTTGTTGATTGTGTCATTGCTCTAGACTTCACGAACCATACAGGAACAGGAATGGACTGGTACCCCCGCCGGATTTGAATCCGTGTGATTTCTTTCTGTGGGGACACTCGAAAGAGCAGGTGCATCAGCAAAATCCACAAACTTTCGCAGACGTGGAAGATTACGTCTGTAATGCATGTGAGGCCATTTGGACTGAGACATTGTGACGCGTATGTGGAAATTTTTGTTCTGCGACTACGCCATATTATTGCTGCAAAAGAGCGGTTATATTGAGTATTTATTATTTAGTTTTTCGGCTACTAGCGCTATCTACCGGTGATATTTGGAACTATTTGAACAAAATGTATTATTCGAAATTTATTGGTTTTCTAATAAAAAAAATCTGAAAACGGCGCAATTTTATCTCAACCGTTGTTCAAAATGGGTCACTCATTTAATGGACACCCTGTATGTAGTATGTATGTATGTATACGGTAGTTATAATTAAAATTCCTCTATAAACAGGGTTCTTCAGCTGAAACATGGGAACAGATTGTAACCAAATTTGGTATATAGACTATACGTGAGATGAATTCAAGGAATTTTGAAAAAAAAAAATCGTTCAAAATATGTATACTAGGTAGTGTTTTGCATGAAAAACAGCAAATTTGACAATTGAAAGGGCTAATTCGAAGTGTACAAACAATATCAACATTTATTCAATAGTTTTTGACGATTTGTTAACTAATTTGGGTCGTTTTTGGAGCTGATTTCACTACGCAAAGAGCCACCTAATGGCCATTTCCGGATCTTTTTTAAAAACTTCCTTAAACTCATGTTGTGTTCAGTCCACATGCCAAAGTTGGTAGCAATTGGCTGACCTGTTTCAGTTGCAGAATGCTGTTTATAGGAGAACTTAAAGCATAAACATCCAGTATACGTGACAAATATCTCCATAGTTTTCAATTTAGTTAAAACTATTAAAACCTAGCAATTACCTTTTCTTTACATTAGTAAAAGCAATTACCCGAATAGAGTTCAATTAATTAAGATAATTATTGTAACGTGGCATATACTTTTCAGTTAACATCCCTCAAATACTTTATTCTCGTGTGAGCTTTTCCAATGAGCATTTTAATTTACGCAATCCAGTACGAAACTTGTTTTCAGTTCTAACTCCGTTTCAAGGACCTCTGAAAAAATGTTGGAAATACTGCACTGAGCTATCACACAGGTCTTGCATGTTAATGATTTAGTTTCTTTTTGCACGTGTGCTGAAAAAATATCAATATCGAATTAAAATTCTGCTTGATTTGGGAACCAATAATTGAAGAAATTTTTTGCGTTATTTTTAAAAGAGTGTGTGGCGAAATCTGATATTGAAACCAGGACCTCCAGTGCTCTAACTTCAGGTGTTTATACGACTGGACAAAGGTACCCACGTGGCCGGCTTTCCAATGACAAAGTATAGCTTGTGGCGCAGCAATCATGTGCTCAGAGCGATCACAGTTTCGAAAAATAAGATCTTCGTTAGATAGCTCTATGATCTGAAATGAAGACACGTGCGTGCATATTTGTAGATGGCGAATCTTACGTGTGATTTAAATCTGAACGAACAACAGGTTTCAAATACAATTGCACGCATGGTTGTATGTTTACAAAGAGCGGTGTTGAATCATTTAATTAAAAATGATAATTAGTTTTCGGTAATTAACTGTGTTAAAATTATTTAATAATTAACCCCCCAAGCGGCTGTGATGTAAAATCCGGTTAGCAAAAAAAAATTTTGAATTTTTACTTCCTTGTACGTAGTATAAGGAAGTAATGTGATCCCGAAAAAATTTGGGGGCCAAATTTCGACATAAAAACCGATTTTGACTACCTCTAAATTGAATTTTAAAAATTTTTTCGATGCATCTCATCGTAGGCTAGCATGCACGATCATATTAATGCGTCTGCAACTCATTTTGACCAGTGGCGAGTCTACTGTGGCCAGTTTTTCCATGCCGTCTGTACGTACGTACGTACGTACGTATGTATGTAACTCGCATATCTCAAAAACTATTGGTCGTAGAATGTTGAGATTTGATATTTAGGATTGTTCTATGATCTAGTTGTGCACCTCCCCTTTTGGTGGCAATCGAATGGATAGTTTATGTACAGGACCGCCCAAAAGATTCGAAATACATTACGCTCTATGAGCCGAAATTCATTAAACTCGCCTAACTCAAAAGCTATTAGGCGTAGAATGTCGAAACTTCATATTTTGGATAGTTGTAACATCTAGTTGTGCACCTCCCCTTTTGGTCGCAATCGAATGAATAGTTTATGTACAGGACCGCCCAAAACATTCGAAATACATTACGCTCAATGGGCCGAAATTCATTAAACTCGCATATCTCAAAAACTATGAGGCGTAGAATGTTGAAACTTTATATTTAGGATTGTTGTAACATCTAGTTGTGCACCTCCCCTTTCGGTTCCATTCGACTGAATAGTTTATCTACAGGACCGCCCAAAAGATTCGAAATACATTACGCTCTATGGGCCGAAATTCATCAAAGCGTTTTTTAGAGGTATTGGGCTATTTCAAACGACTCAGAAGTGATATATGCTGTAAAGAGTTAGAAAATTAATTTCTCTATTAAAAAAAGTGTCTTTATCATTTATAGTTCTGCTACAGGAACACTCAAAAGATTTCCAATACATTACGGTCAATAGCAATTTTAGGGGCATTCATCCATTTCAAGCACAATACCGTCCTACCACATAAGTTAGGTAATGGTCCGACCACGGTCACGTGCCTCCCTCAAGAACTATGCCAAAAGTCGCCAAGCTTGGCGACTTTTGGTGTACGTGTGTGCATATTTAACTCTCAAATCTCAAAAACTATTATGAAATTTCATATATAAGAATGTTGTAACATCTAGTTGTGCATCTCGATTTTTGGTTCCAATCTACTGGAGAGTTTATTTACAGGACCACCGAAAAGAATTTCAGTACCTTAATGTCTATGGACATCTTCATTATAATACAACTGTAGACAGTCATTGTTTGGTACATGCCCAAAATCTCGCCGTCTGTCCTCGACCTTGGCGAGTTTTGGCGAAATATCGCCAAATTTGGCGATAGTCAGTCATTTCGTCCATGCCCAAAGTATCGCCATTTGTCATCGTTCTTGGCGAGTTTTGGCGAAATATCGCCAAATTTGGCGATAATCTGTCATTGTTTGGTTTATGCTTAAAATCTCGCCAAATGTCGTCGACATTGACGAGTTTCGGCGAAATATCGCCAAATTTGGCGCCAAAAATTATTTCCTATTTTGTATAACTCTAAAACTTTAGCCCGTAGATTTTTTAACTTTGTATTTAGAACTATTGTAATATCTAACTGTTTTCAATATCTTTTTTGACAGCAATCGACTGAGAATTTATTTACATGGTGAGCCAAATGACTTTGAATACATTGAGGTGTACAGATGCATTCAATTCATTGAAGGTCTGTGCTCACTGACTACTTTGGCTATCCCCAAAATCTCGCTGACTATCTCAAGTTTGTCGGCTTTTGGTGAAATATCGCCAAATAAAGTGTCAGAAGGAAATCTTTCAAATTGAACTCAGCTTGGCGATATCGAAATATTTGGCTAGAAATTGCTAAACCTTACTATTATTGATATTTTATCTCTTTCAAACAATTAAATTTAGAGGAAGTGCGTCGAAAATATTTTTGATCTAATGGACGTGCAAGGAAGTCATGTGTTGGACACATCAGATTTTTTATTTTTATCAAAGCTTGTAAGTAACTTAGGAGCTTATTTTTTAATAATTACAAATCTTATCAAAATTTCATTTTTTTTTTAATTATTTTTTTTTATTTTAAATCTGCATGAAAATTTTACTTTGAAAACAACTTCACATTATTTTCCTATTTCCAAGACGCTCAGAGGGTTAAATGCTGTCAACTGGGAGACGGAAGGCGCCTGATTCAAACCAGAGGTGGCAACCGCCGACCTAGCCATTCGGAGTTTTCCGTGGTCTTCTCCGATACTTACCGTAAATACGAGTTAGGACCCCTTAGAAATATCCCCACGGAGGGCACCCCCTTCCCTCGGCCTAGATCCCTCGAGTAGATAATCGGCTTTATCCCTCAAAAAAAAAAAAAACAGAGAGTTAAACAAATGTATCTATTTTGGGAGAGGGGGGGCTAGAGACAGACATAGGATATTTTTTTTTTAAATGCTCGGTTTTCAAAAGTTCAAACTAAATTTGTTCTAAAATCTTTTCTTTCATTATGCATTACTTTTCATACTATACTTATAGTGAATCAATAAACTGTGCCCTCTAAATATTCGAATGCATTTTTACACTTTTTAATTCAAACTAGCTGCGTACCCATTCTCCGAACGGAGGGAAACGCATATTTTCCTTAAACATATATAATTTGAATTAAACCCAGTAATTCGGAATCTCAAAACGTGAAAAAATACTTGAATCGTGACTCAAAGTTGACGTCATGAGTGCAAATTTTAGACGATTGCAACATGACACAAAAACTACGTCAATGTGACTGGCGATCAAAAAAGAAAGAACTTTACGGTATGCAGACAAAACTTTTCTCTTTCGAAAAATGCCCGATTTCTACATCATATAATTCTCTTTGTGAGGTTTAATTTATAGCATTAATATATAGTATATACCACAAAAATAACATTACATGATGTTGACAATAATTTTATCTTGCATTTTTCAAAGCGTGGACAATGCATTAGGGCAGTTATGTTACATACGACTTTATTAAATTTTACCTAAATTAAAAAACCTACATGAAACAATGGATGCATCATTTACGTTTAAAAGCCAAAAATTCACCCTGCTCCGGTGAAAATCATGTCGCTTTTGTAAATGAAAACGTTCGTGATGTAACTTCTGAGAAAAAAACTTATTACCCTTATTGAACTCTTAATGCAGTATTACACTTGTTACATAAAAGTGACGTTTATCTCACTGTCAATTCGCTCTAAATAAATAACAAATTTCATTTTTCATTTTTTACAGATTACAGTTGACCCCTTTATAACATGGGTATACAACACGAATTCTTAGAACACGACGAAAACATTACGATCGTTTTCGTGTAACACGTTAAAAGAGACTCGTACAGCACGGTGAAATGAGACATATGTTCTGATATTATGACGCCTTAGCTCCTGTAATTAACATTCCTTTTGAATGGCAACACCAAACATCATTGCATTTTTACGGAGCGCGAATAAGTTTTGCCGCGATTATACCGCGCAGTTCGCACTCCAGGTGGAGTATAGCGCAGGACCCGTACAACACGGATTCCTATAACACGGAACGTATCTACCGTGTTAGGGAATCTACTGTAGTTGCATAGTGTCAAATTCAATAGTTAAGAAAATTCTGGGTTGCCGTATTTAGTAATATTTCATCTCACCTTGGTGGCCGAAATGTATTAAAACCAAATATCCGAACTGTATCAAAAGTAAAATTTACTAAAAGAAAAATTTTTAATTTTGTATAACCCTCAGAACAACTTCGGAGTTTGCCATCTATGACGGTTTTTCATGACGTGACAACTGATGCTTGCGTACAGTGGCGTAGCCAAGGAGGGGATAGGGGGTCACAACCCCCCAAGCGGAGTTTTTTGCCATACAAAATGTATATTCTTCACTCCCTTATCGCACACACGTGTACATATATGTGAGTTGCAGTAGTCGTAACATTCCCATGAAAAATTTCTGGCTACTCCTGCTTAATCAATACACTTCAGGATCGCAATCTCCGCGGTAAAAAAATGGTCTAAAAAATGTTACACCAGAAAATTCTAATTAACGCAATGGGGTTACACAAATACGCGCCGGACATACGCTCTTGCGTCCGGAGGAGCAAATACATTAGAGGGTATGTGCTGCTCCGGATAATCTGCCAGCAAAAATGGCGTAAAAAATGACATCCACACTCGAAGGAAATAAAATTAAAGGTATGTAGAATTGCATAAAAACTTCGATTATTTTTAAGGTGCAAGTCTGTTACAGTTCTATTTGTTTCACAATTGATGCGTTTTCACTTTTTCGATTCTTAAAAGCTGTAGAAATGAGTGGTTTCACTTAATTGTAAAATTTAACAACTTAAGTGACAACAATGGATTCCGTTGCTACGGAAACTATAGCAATGTTAAAAATAGAACATGAAATGAGTTATTCATGTTTACTTTGCTAGAACTGCCATATTGGCGAAATTAACACCGCCAGTCGATGGCAAATAGCTCAAACCACAAATTAAACTTGACACTAAAGGCAATACGCAATACTCTGTTTGACGGAATAAAAAAAAATCTGATGTGTCCAACACATGACTTCCTTGCACGTCCATTAGATCAAAAATATTTTCGACGCACTTCCTCTAAATTTATTTGTTTGAAAGAGATAAAATATCAATAATAGTAAGGTTTAGCGATTTCCAGCCAAATATTTCGATATCGCCAGGCTGAGTTCAATTTGAAAGATTTCTTTTGACACTTTATTTGGCGATTATTCACCAAAAGCCTACAAACTTGAGATAGTCTGCGAGATTTTGGGGATAGCCAAAGTAGTCATTGACCACAGACTTTCAATGAATTGAATGCATCCATACACCTCAATGTATTAGAAGTCATTTGGCTCACCCTGTAAATAAATTCTCAGTCGATTGCTGTCAAAAAAGATATTGAAAACAGTTAGATATTACAATAGTTCTAAATACAAAGTTAAAAAATCTACAGGTTAAAGTTTTAGAGTTATACAAAATACGAAATAATTTTTGGCGCCAAATTTGGCGATATTTCGGCGAAACTCGTCAATGTCGACGACATTTGGCGAGATTTTAAGCATAAACCGAACAATGAGAGATTATCGCCAAATTTGGCGATATTTCGCCAAAACTCGCCAAGAACGATGACAAATAGCGATACTTTGGGCATGGACCAAATGACTGACTATCGCCAAATTTGGCGATATTTCGCCAAAACTCGCCAAGGTCGAGGACAGACGGCGAGATTTTGGGCATGTACCAAACAATGACTATCTACAGTAGTATTATATTGAAGATGTCCATAGACAGTAAAGTACTGAAATTCTTTCCGATGGTCCTGTAAATAAACTCTCCAGTAGATTGGAACCAAAAATCGAGATGCACAACTAGATGTTACAACATTCTTATATATGAAATTTCATAATAGTTTTTGAGATTTGAGAGTTAAATATGCACACACGTACACCAAAAGTCGCCAAGCTTGGCGACTTTTGGCATAGTTCTTGAGGGAGGCACGTGACCGTGGTCGGACCATTACCTAACTTATGTGGTACGACGGTATTGTGCTTGAAATGGATGAATGCCCCTAAAATTGCTATTGACCGTAATGTATTGGAAATCTTTTGAGTGTTCCTGTAGCAGAACTATAAATGATAAAGACACTTTTTTTAATGGAGAAATTCATTTTCTAATTCTTTACAGCATATATCACTTCTGAGTAGTTTGAAATAGCCCAATACCTCTAAAAAACACTTTGATGAATTTCGGCCCATAGAGCGTAATGTATTTCGAATCTTTTGGGCGGTCCTGTAGATAAACTATTCAGTCGAATGGAACCGAAAGGGAAGGTGCACAACTAGATGTTACAACAATCCTAAATATAAAGTTTCAACATTCAACGCCTAACAGTTTTTGAGATATGCGAGTTTAATGAATTTCGGCCCATTGAGTGTAATGTATTTCGAATGTTTTGGGCAGTCCTGTAGATAAACTATCCAGTCGAATGGAACCAAAAGGGGAGGTGCACAACTAGATGTTACAACTATCCAAAATATGAAGTTTCGACATTCTACGCCTAATAGCTTTTGAGTTAGGCGAGTTTAATGAATTTCGGCCCATAGAGCGTAATGTATTTCGAATCTTTTGGGCGGTCCTGTACATAAACTATCCATTCGATTGCTACCAAAAGGGGAGGTGCACAACTAGATCATAGAACAATCCTAAATATCAAATCTCAACATTCTACGACCAATAGTTTTTGAGATATGCGAGTTACATACATACGTACGTACGTACGTACAGACGGCATGGAAAAACTGGCCACAGTAGACTCGCCACTGGTCAAAATGAGTTGCAGACGCGTTAATATGATCGTGCATGCTAGCCTACGATGTGATGCATCGAAAAAAAATTTTAAATTAAATTTAGAGGTAGTCAAAATCGGTTTTTATGTCGAAATTTGGCCCCCAAAATTTTTCGGGATCACATTACTTCCTTATACTACGTACAAGGAAGTAAAAAATATCTATGCATACGCTAGTGACATCGGCTCATCTCAATTGTGGAATGGAATTAATAATATGTACAGAGTTGCACTACATTTGAATATTTTTCGCCAACTTTGCTAAGAAATGTACTAAAGTAGGAATCAACAAACATTTCAATTCGTAAAACAAAAAATATATTAGACAGTATTAATTACGCCTTTCTAACAGCTTCTAGTAAAAGAAACTTCCGTAGCGTTGCTTTAACAAATAAGAATCAATTATTTATTACACAGTACTTCGATCGCCAAAATGCCAATATACACCATTTTGCGAGATTTTTCTGTTTTCAGAAATCATTGGAAGCATTGATTTAACAGCAATCAAAATGGGAAATAGTTATCTATCATTTATATGGTTCGATTGCCAAAATTTAATGCAGTCATATTATTGATAAGCAGCAGTTATTTAAATTATTAACTATAGCGGGTTTTAATCACCGTTAACTACCACGTACAAAATGCGAGAATTTCAGTTTTCTGAAATTTGGCGGGATTCCTCTAACCTAAATCAATTTACTTAATTTAGTGAAAATTCTATAGATCGTTTAAAATAGCCTTAATAACTGCATTATTTCTGTATGAAAAATCGAAGTATAGCGCCGTAAAATTTATACTTGTTATTAAAAATACTATTTCGTTACGCTCTCAGTAATTTGCGCCAAGCCCAAAACTGTAGAAATCGGTAGAACCTACTCCTTTCTCAAAATCGCCAAATGAGCCATTTTTATTTTCGGCCAAACTAAAAATTATACATATTAGTCTCGGAAATCTCTCAATCCCTTATTCTTTTACACAAAAACATTGAATTCCAGCTCTGATTTAACATGAGCGCAATATTTTAATTAAAAAATAACTTTGTAAATAATCTAAACAGAAAAAAATCATTAATCTTTTATTTTTACTGCAGGAGTCTAAATAATTTAATAAAATAGCCAAACATGGCAACCTCGATGCTTATTTCTCACTTTTTTGACTACAGAGGTTACAATCACGGAATTGCGGAGAGCAATAATTAACGTTTTTGATGGGGGTTTTTATCAATATCTCCTAAACTAATTCGAATTTCGAAATTTAAATTAGCGGAGGTTCTTTCTCGAAATTTTCCGAATTCGTGGATACCTCGTTCGAAACTCAACTCCCAGCCGTTTAGGAGGAGAGGATGCTACACACACACACACAGACAGACGCGCAGAGATTTTAATAGTATAGACTAGATGCGTGCCCGTTCTTCGCACGGTAGGAAACGAATATTTTACTAAAATCTAATCGTAACTATCTATGCAAAAGCAAAATGTCAAAAAGTTCAAGTAGTCCTTTTGTTGAAACTACCGTGAAATATATTTCGCAACGTATGATTATGGTTTAGTTAGTTATAAGACGATCGTTAAAAAATAATGAATATAACGCTTTTAATTTCACGAAATAGTTATTAACGTGTTATATATGTAGGAAGTTCAATGCAAACTCCTTAGCTAACGCCGTTACATTATGTGTGGCGCGGCAGTCGCCTAGCAAGCATAACATGTTCCTTTCCTACTGCGTAATCGAGAGAGACGTTAACTGCAGCCGACGAGAGAAGACGTCTCCGTCGCTCAGTCTATCTAAGTGTTTGTAATTAATTGTCCGTGTGTAATTGTTGTTTAATAAAGTACCTTGTTTATTAATATGGTCGTAGCCTTTTCCCCATATTTTGGGGGCTCGACCGTCCTCTCACACTCCAGAGAATTCCTCTAGACATCAACAAGCCAGTGTATTCCCTAATAGACGATAAGCTTCAGAAGCTCTCTTATGGACGAACGCAATTTGACGAATTTAAATACATGGTTTGAGGTGTGGATTAACTGCTGGACTGCTCCCCATTTCAAGTAGGCTAGATTTTTCTTTTAATTTAGATCGTTATTATCCTTTTAAACAATTGTGCAGAATTTCTCTAGTTTTTGTTTACATTCAGAAAAAGTGTATTCTTTTTCAAAATGTCGTTAAAACTAGGAGACATACATTTAATAGCAAACTCATTGAAATTTGGCAAAACTCAAACTGTTAAAGCATTAAACACCATACTTGGTTTTAAAGAATTTGATCGTTCTTCCCGTACCAAAATACGTAATTTCTCTTCCTTCCCAATCGAATTAGATCTAGAAAAACATAAAGAACAGATATTAAAAGATTTCTCCTTAAATGAGTTTATTTCCGTAGCAAATTTATTACATTTGGAATCAAATGCAAACGAAAAAGATATTTGCAACAGCATTTTTAATGCCCTAACAAATTTGCAAGACTTTCAAAATTCTCAACAACCGTAAACGTGGAAAGCAAGACGGACTGCTACACCCGATTGACAAGGACGATACACCTCTACATACCTACCATGTCGACCATTTAGGACCTCTTGCCACCACTTCCAAGCGTTATAAACATATTTTCGTGGTAATAGATGCCTTTACAAAATTTACATGGCTTTATCCAACTAAATCAACGGACGCCGCAGAAGTAATCAATCGGTTAGAAAATCAAAGATCGGTCTTCGGAAATCCATCGCGTATTATATCGGACAGAGGACCAGCTTTCACCTCAACTGCTTTTGAAGAATACTGCGCCAAACAAAACATCGTTCATATCTCCATCACGGCAGGCCTACCGAGATCTAATGGCCAAGTTGAACGCCAGAATACTACCATTATAGCTGTTCTTTCCAAATTGTCTATTGACAATCCAGAAAAATGGTATTCCCATGTACCCGCCTTACAGCAAATCATAAACTCGACATTCCAAAGGAGTATAAACACCACTCCATTTGAACTCCTTTTTGGCACAAAAATGAAATCTGAACACGACTTAAAAATTCTCGAACTCATCAACGACGAGGTAAAAGCTGCATTTGAACAACACCGCGACGACCTTCGTAAAGATGCTAAACAACAGATCTCAAAGGTTCAAGAAGAAAATCGCCGAACGTACAACCTTCGACGCAGGCAAGCTCCACAATTCCAGTTGCATGATCTAGTTGCAATCAAACGAACCCAATTTGGTCCTGGATTAAAACTGAAGCGAAAATTCCTTGGACCCTATAAAGTCACAAAAGTGAAAAACAATGACACATATAATGTCGAAAAATGTGCTTTCTTCGACGGTCCATCCAAAACCTCCACCTGCGCAGAGTTCATGAAACCTTGGACCAGCACTGTCGAACACATAACTTGAACTGTGTTCAATATTTTTTTCTTCTTCACCGAAGGACTTAAGACTATATTGAGAAACCTTTTTTTTCCCTTTACCCTTCGAATGACTTTAAAATTTAATTATTATAATTCATTTTCTTTTCTTTATTTTAGCACTTCTTAATTGCAGCATTATTCCAGTATTCAAGTTTTGCATTATATTATTCTTCCTGTGGTAATGTATAACTGTACTGCTCATTGTTAAGCTCCTTTTTTCTAAATACATAAGCTGGTGATTGTTTTGTTGTTGTAGTGATAAGCTATTGATTTGTTTAAAAAAATAAATAAAAATCAACTGTTCTGTAACTTCAGGCGAGGTCGCCTTAGCGGTCATGATGGCCGAATGTAGGAAGTTCAATGCAAACTCCTTAGCTAACGCCGTTACATTATGTGTGGCGCGGCAGTCGCCTAGCAAGCACAACATGTTCCTTTCCTACTGCGTAATCGAGAGAGACGTTAACTGCAGCCGACGAGAGAAGACGTCTCCGTCGCTCAGTCTATCTAAGTGTTTGTAATTAATTGTCCGTGTGTAATTGTTGTTTAATAAAGTACCTTGTTTGTTAATATGGTCGTAGCCTTTTCCCCATATATATATATATACTGTTCTTTAATCCATATTATCCAAACAAATCTACTATTACTACCAGAGATAAAAATGAGAATACTATCTATTACCTATATTAATCTTCGTTTCTCAGTTTTTAATACTCAATTTAAAGATACAGATTAGATATTTTAAACCAATGATGTCTTTCTAGTTTTGGGTGATTCTGTGAAATTTATGCATTGCCATTAAAACAGATCTCCATATATTTTTAAGTATAATTCTTGTCTGATCGGCGTGTTTAGCACAGCAAAATATTTCATCTCGCAGTGGTGGAAAACATCCAAGCTGTACCAATTTAAATATTATTTAAATCCACCATGGTTCAGACTCGTTAAAACATCAAACTGTGTAATCTCGAGTAACTATTTGGAATCGCTCAAATTGCGAATAGGGCGCTAAATTGTGTTGCAGAGTTTACGAATTTCAGACAACTATTAATCTATGACGTCACGTTCTGACCAGGGTAGTCGAATTTAGTCATTTCGCGCAGTAGTTTTCAAACGGAGTAATATTGAAACATACGACGTTGAAAAACTCTCGCTTGCAACAGAACTTTATTAAAGTTAATTTGAGAGATATTGGGGTTATTCCTAGCAAATCGGTATTTCAAATATTTTCCGTATCCATTTTGCTAATGATGTAACTTTTGTGCAAGAACTTGTTAAGTTGCTAAAATTTAACAAAAAAAGAGTATATCTAATATAGATAATATACCGCCAAAAGTCGTCCAAATTTGGCGACATTTTCTACGATTTTTGAGAATACATACAACGACCGTCGTCAAACCGATAGCGAATACTATGAATTATGTTAATTAGTATTTTGAATCTTGTGCCGACATTTGAATTTCCCACGATTTAAAAAAATGCAAGTTTCCTTTCGTTATTATGGTTGCTGAAAAATCACAGAGCTCAAAAAACGCTAAGGTTAACACGCACATTAAACAAAATATTTTGAATTTTTTAATAGTAATTTTTGCGTCAAAACCTTGTAATGTAATTAGATTTCTAACTCATTTTCATGAGGTCAAAATGACATCATTCTCAGTTGCGATATCTAACATGAATTAGTGAAAGAAAAAAAAGAAAAGAAAAAACACGCTATTTTATTTTCTACAGCATCTGATAATCTGGATGGAAGTTTATTATTTCGCTCGTGGTGTAATTTTTTGTCAAAACTTGTTAACGAGGATTTTTAATGCATTTTTACACTCGTGACATCAAAATGACGTGAGTCTCACTTGTATTATTGGAAGTAATAAATAAATAAATCTAGCTTTGTTAACTATGCTCACGAATGTGATGAAATCGGTTATTTGAGTAGCTTTCTACCCTGAAAATTGCGAAAAATCGTAAAAAGTTAGAGAATGGGTGGACTTCCAGAATTTTAAAGCAGCCTACGGAATATTCTATGTCGTTTTACCTGTATGTGCAAAATTTCAAGCCAACGGTGTGGGAGGAATCCGGACGAACAAACAAACAAACATACTTCCACATTTACATAATAGATTGCATGAAAACTTTGATTATTTTTAAAGAAGCGCAGATATGTTAATGTTCTATATTTTTAATATTAAACGCGTTTTAAGAGATGTAGATATTAATGATTTCACTTATTGTTATGTTAAACAACTTAAGTGGCAACAATGGATTCCGTTACTACGGAAACTGTAGCAATCTTAAAAATAGAACATGAAATGAATTATTTATGTTTACTTTGATAGAACTGCCATATTGGCGTAATTAACGCCACAAATTGATGGTAAATAGCTAAAATGAATCACCAATTAAACTTAACAACAAATTCAATAATTTACCCGCAATCCTTACAATACCCACAGTTTTTACCAGGCTGAAAAACCATTCTTATTCACCTCCAAAAGCATTCGTATTTTTAAAGAATTCCGATTTTATTACACCTTGTTTGGTGGGATTAAAAAAAATATCCAAGCATACGCTCATAACATCGACTCATTCCAATCGTGGAATGTAATTAGCAGCACAAACGCGAGAACACACTCTATTAAACACAACGTTACACTATATTTGAATATTTATCGCCAGTTTATATAGAGAACTGTTTTAACGGCAACCTTAATGGGTTAGACATTGGCAACAAAAAAAAGTGGCCAACTAAACCTGCCCACGCTTACGGAATTATTCCCCCAAAGTGGCAACCATTGATATACATATATGCTAAATATTAGCATATATATCAATGGTGCCAACATACACCATTTTGCGACATTTTTTTCAAGGAATCATTCGAAGCATTGAAATAACCGCAACCAAAATGGGAAATAGTAATCTATCACTCATATGGTTTGATCTCCAAAGTACAACAGGCATATACTTGAAAAGGAGCAGTATTTTAAATTATTAACTATGTGTTAATGTGTTTTATTCATCGTTAACTATGATGTACAAAATGCGAGAATTTCAATGACCTTAAATTTGGCGGAATTTCTCCTCACTTTAATCAATTTACTTAATTTGGTGAAAATTCTCAAGTTAGATCGTTTAAATCGCCTTAATAACAGCATTATTTCTGCACTAATAACTGCTAAATTAAAAAAATTAAAGCTAAACTCTAGTAAAACCTACACTTGTTTTTAAAAATACTATTTCGGTACGTTCTCAGAAAATTGCGCCAATCCCAAAACTGTGAAAATCGGTAGGACCTACTACTTTCTCAAAATCGCCATATCAGCCATTTTTTTTTTTTTCGCGAAACTAAAAAATATACACATATTAGTCTGGGAAATCTCCAAATCCTTATTCTTTTACACATAAAAAACATTGAATTCCAGCTCTGATTTCCCACGCAGACGATATTTTAATTAAAAAATAACCTAGCAAATATACTCTAAACAGAAAAAAGGTGATTTTTCTTTTATTTTTATTTTAAATGCCTAAATCATTTAATAAATTCGTCAAACATGGCAACCTCGATGCTTATTTCTCACATTTTCACTACAGGGGTTACAATTGCGGAGAGCAAAAATTAGCGTTTTTGACGGGTTTTTTTTTATCAATATCTCCTAAACTAATTCGAATTTCGAAATTTAAATTAGCGGTAGACCTTCCTCGGAATTTTCCGAATCCGTGGATACCTCGATCGAAACTCACCTCCAAGCAGTTTCGGAGAAGATGATGTTACACACAGACAGACAGACAGACAGACAGACGCGCACAGATTTTAATAGTATAGATTCTATGCCGTTTACTTGAGAATAATGACTGTTGTTTGTCACGGAATATCGAAAATAAATTGTATCAACGCTCCATCTTTTTAAAATATGTAATTATTATTCGTAAAACCATGCACAAAGGGGCAGATTCTTTAAATGTTATAAGATATTTTTCTGATAAAGTCTCTCTTTATTTTTATTGTTTCAATCCTTTTATTAGTTTGCTCGGTAGAGGGCGGTTTTCAATGCTTGTTTGAAGATTTTTGAAAAATAATGTTATCTATAGCAGCGGTTCCCAACCTTTAAACGTCGCTATCCCCCCGCCCCCCTCCCCAACAAAGGCTAACTTAAGGTGGCGTCTCCCCTTCACATTTCCCCGCTTACATTCAGTTTTTTATTCTTCAACAATGAACATTTAGTCGACTTTCTACAAAATAATGCTATCAGTGAAGTTTGAACGAACATTTTAAGCGAAAATAGATATATTTGAGTAAAAATAAGAATAAATAAGATGACTTTTAAAAACATGTATCACTACTTGCTGTTTGGTTTTTCTAGAGCCCCCCCTCCCCCTGCAAACGCTCTGCGCCCCTGTAGGGGCTCCCACGCCCCAACGGTTGGGAAACGCTGATCTATAGAATATATTCACGTTGATATTTTCAGGAAGTCTGAATACCAGTTTTAGTTTGTTTAATCTAAGTTGACGGAAACTTCATGAGAGAACGGTACGAGATTTTTACTGCTTCTAAGGCTATAAAAAATTCTAAAAATATGAGGACGGTGTAAAAAAGACTAGCCTAACAACCAGGAAATGGCAATAAGGGTTTTTACTACCATGAGGTTTAGTTGAATGTGCTTTAAGGTAGTAAGCAAAAGAAAAAAGTGCACATCCAACACAATGTGTTGGACTTACACTTTTTGTGTGTTGGGCGAGGTTAATAACATTTATTTTATGTTTTTTTCTCATACATGTTTGCTGCGCGGGGAATTCCTGAAAAATCTTACCAGCCAAGGGTATTTTACCTCTCGCCAGCGATGAAACATATGCTCATAATTTATGACACGCGCTGGGATACAACAAAACTTTTTAAATTTATATTTGAACTTATTTTTTATTACATTAATAATTTATGTTTCAACTATAAACACAGATGATTTTTTTAAAGTTATTAAAGTATAGATACGTATTTCTAAATATGATGTTTTATTAAGTTATATTAAATATTACATAAAAAGGCTTTAATTTACTAAGACAATGCATAATATTAATTTACTAAAATCGCTTACCAAAGGACTTATTATTACTACTTTATAATAAACTTCTACAGTATTATTATAATTTTATACAAATCATTACTTTATCGGCTTTACTTTTTAACAGTTCTAAAAATTTAGGAAATATACCTAGCCACACCGAAAATCTATTCACCTGTGGCAGGGGGGAAAGGGCAATTCCTCACGCCTTTTTGACCTTTGAACACAAGACTCAAAAGTTTTAAGCTTTAGCAAGTTTTTTCTTCCTAGTTCATTGCGGCAAATGATTTTTTCTTGAATATTTTGTAATATTTTGATTAAAAGAAACTGTGACTCTTCACAGGGTAAGAAAGATCGTTTTTCAAACGAACATGCATACAAGTTTTGAGCTTCTTGCATCTCATTAGTCAAAATAATAACTTTTTCTTTAACTTTTCAAATTTTAAGACATGAATCCCGAAATATCTATCATAGTTCTATATTATGAAGCACTGCAAATGCTTACCTTTTGTACCGACCAAACTTGCGGGGCTTCAAAAGATCAAATGTGATTTTTTTTTTTTTTTAAAGCTTCAAACGCTAGCGTTCTGCTAATTTTTGTTTGTAAACTATGTCTTCCATGGCTACTGACCAGAACAACACCATCTATAAAGGGGGGGGGTTCCTTTAGAGACGGTATTGACCAGAATCAATCTGGTTAAAAACTTGCTCTATTTTCAAGTAGACTTTTTCAGTGGTTGCGTGGTCTGTTGTTGAGTGTGTGAGTTATTTTACTGTAAGTTGCAGTTATTTTCTGTTTTATTAATGACTATGTCATTTTATCTCACCCCCTTTATCGAAAATTGTCCGAAAAATGTGTCCCAAAAATGCGACATAATTTTACATATATTTAAATACTATTAGTTCACAACAGCTTTAATCTATTGTTACAATATTTCGTAAGCTGTAGAATATGCATCACATGTATTTTTCTATAAATAGGTTACACTCATAAAATTTTCAACATAGGGTTACTAGGCGAAATACACGAAAGATGAGAGATAAAATGACATATTCAATTAATATCGTTTTTATATGGCAATAATGAAACTAAAAAATTAGGGGGGTTGAGGGTCTCCCCCTGACGAGGCTCGAACAGCTGAGTTATAATTTTTTTATAGAAAAAAAGGACTGCATCTAGGTATCAGTTTTCTACGTCTACAGAAGTAAATGTGTTCTTCGTAAAAAATATATATCGTAAGAAACAAGTAATAAGTAGTAATTACACGTGATGCACCTGCTCAAATGACCATCGTTTCCAAACATGTCTGTGGCATTTACCTTGTGTTTGCAATTACCTACAACTCCATAACAAAAACACCCCTCAAGACATGTTAATAGCTTATGTGAGAAAAAACAAACAATAGAAAATTAAACAAAATCTCTCTGTCTTCTCTCTCTGTCACATGCAAACTCTAATTTAGTTTTCTTGTTTGTTATATTTTGTTCTTTAGAATCATCGTTTCAAGGTCTGAAAGGAAAATTTTCTTCGAGAAGGATTTCTTACCTTGGAATTGTTGTATTTTTGTGTTACTTTCTGGTGTTTGCTAGATGTGTCCATTTTTTTACGCAGGAATTTAGGATGACTGAGTATAAAGGCTATTTTTTTGTCCAAGATTTCTGCGCACAGTCATGTTTTTGTTAAAATATTTTTGTATAATATAAAATAAAACTACTTGTAAACAAATTCAAACTTGAGTAATTTAAATTAAAACTAACATTCATAAAACTATGCTTTTTTATTTAATACCAAATACCTACATCTTAGCTGTTCTGGACTGCCTCTAACCTATAAATTTTTTCAACGGGTCGGCACACACAGGCGGATTTTCAAATATTCGCTATCAAAACTCCAAATACGTCAGCCATAACAGTCGCGTTATTCATTTTAAAATTTCTTATTGGTTTCTTGAATCCAATAACAGCCTGCATAATATTTGAATCCAATGTTTTAACGGTCAACCACTATTGAAAATTTTGTCTTCGCCTAAATAACAACTGATTATTTTTAAGATTTGAAGTTATTAAAAAGAAAGTTCGGGCGCTATTTTTGGGACACCCTGTATATTTGTGTATTTAAAATATAGTTATTACTTTCTTTAGTTCTTTTTTTTCAAGAAAAAAGAAAACAAACCTTTGAGTTAAATTTCATGCAATGATTATCTTTATTGAGCTACAAAGTTATAAATTCATTAGAATCAGGTTACGTGAAGAAGATTATAATTAAGTTCCTCATCGTAGCTTAACGTCTATGTTAATTGTAGTCTCTACTTACTATAAAAGAAGATGTCTGTGTGTGTGTGTGTGGGTGGGTGGGTCTGTGTGTCGGCGGCGTTACGGACAAACGGCCATACCTAGAAACACCAAATTTGGTACTCGGGAAGATCTAAACATGAAGTTGTGCACCTCGAAGCGATTTTTTCAAAATTCGACCCTTTCGAGACCCTTTTTTGACGACAGCTGGCTGTGCCGCACAGCCAGCTGTCGTCCAAAAAAGGGTCTCTAGATCTGGGGCACGCGATGAACGTTACGATCGTCCGCCATCTTGCTGGTAGTTAAGTCGAGCGATGGCAACGGCTACCCTTTTTTCAGCATTGGGCAATCTATCCAGCTGTTCTCGCATTCTTCAATTTTTCAGCAGATGTCAGTGCCGTTAAAATTAATCGTGACAATTTTTTTACGGGAAATGACGTGCTAAAAAGTAAAGGATTCTCGTAGAACTATGGCACCCGCAACTAATTTTTATAGAAATCAAATCTATTCTTCGTGACTGGCAACAGTCAAAACGTCAGAGTTTGGTGTTCCCAAAGCGGGAACACTGCGCGTTAAAGGGTTAAGACTTTTCTCACTTTATGGAAAAAATTGCTCGAAGAACTTTCGCAGCAGATCATTTTGCATCAGACAACACCAGGACATAGCCTCTAAATAATTGACAATCTACGAGGAAAAATGATTTCATCTTTCACAGTGGGTCACGAAGGTCAGCCAGGAAACAAAAAGGCTAAAAGGACTTTTGAAAGGGGGGGGGGGGGAAACTGAGAAGTAAATCAACTCTCTTGCACAACTTAAATTTGATGTTATTAAGAAATGCTGGATGTGTGTTTCACTTTGTAATACAGATTAATTAAATGTTGAAAATGAAAGCCAGTTCTTTTTCTGCACACACTTTTGCTTGGAAAATCCTACCCTTCTAGCAATTTATATTTCAATGGAACTTTTCTGATGATCGAAAATATAATTACAATGCTGAATTCGAAAGACTGTTTTAACGAGTGGCTCAACATACTGTAAAACATTACGAAAGTGGTGGAAAGCAATTAATATTCTTGCCACGGTTTAGAGATGTCCAAAACTTGGAATGCCGTAAGACAGCGTTTCTCAACCTGTGGGGGGGGGGCAAAAAGTTTGCAGGGGGGGGGGCGAGAAAAACGAAAGAGCAAGTAGTAAAGCATGTTTTCAAAAAAACATCTTATTTATTCTCATTTTTACTCAAAAATATACCCATTTTCGCTTAAAATGTTCGTTCTACTGATAACAGTATTTTGTAGAAAATTCGACTAAATGTTCATAATTAAAGATTAAAATGAATGCTGAAAAATGTGAGAGGGGGGCGCCACTGTAAGTTAGTTTTTGTTGGGGGGGGGGCGACGTTAGAAAGGTTGAGAACCGTTGCCGTAAGGGAAGGCCGAATCAATAAAGATTTCTTTTTAACCTTTTCAAACGAAAGCATTTTCAAATTCGTATGGAAAACCAACTGGATAGACCGCCCAACCTTGAAAAAGTACAGCCGTTGCCTTCGATCCCTTTAACTGCCAAGAACAGGGCGCCGTATGAGCCACTCGATCGACCGCCACGTTGTCGGTAGTTAAATCAATCGATAGCAACGGCTGCACTTTTTCGTCGTTGGGACCATTTAACCATATTTTTTTGCGACTAGCAGTGAAAGCGCTGAAATAAAAGGAAATTCACGGAGCAACTACTGCGCCTCAAAGGGTTAAATGATAACCAACAATTTCTCATTATCACGTCCTCCAAGCAAACTCTTCATTCGAGTTGATTGATGAACACAACTATTTAACCAGGGATAATTCTCGTCTCGTATTAAGGAGGGATGCGAGACGGGACAGAAATTTATAGCTTTTGTGCGAGACGAGACTGGCCTATTTTCAGTCTCGCGCAGAGCCTGATTAAGGCAAGGGCAAACGGGGCAGCTGCCTCGGGGCCAGAAATTTATAAACAACAGTGTTATTTATTATGTAGGTTTTGTAATTAAGGCAAAGCTACATAAATGCTATATACCTATAAGAAGGGGGATGCCTCGGTCGAAGGACTTTTTAAGGTATTCTAACGCGTATTCACGTTATAACTGGATAAAACTGCTGGGAAAGCGGAATAGAAAAATTGCAGAAGATAAATCTGAGAAACCTTCCATTAAAAAATTAGTGATTACTTTTAATTAACAAAATGTAAGCGTTCATTTTTTTTTAATGCAACTAATGATTTCTTTAATAATTGAGCCTCAAGAGGTTTATTGTACTAGGGTTTCATGTATGTGGCATTTTATGAGGGTGTTCTTGTCAGTAATACAATAGACATTCCCTAGAGATAATTTCATCGGAGTATTCGAAAACATGCAAGCATGTAATGTTGAGTACAAAGTGAGAAAGTCTGCCGTTGCATCATTGCAACTAAGTTGAAAAACAGGTTAAATCTGGCTTCAAAAGATGTTTAATTCCATGACTGCTTTTTTTTACGTAGAGCATTGAATATTCTACTGAAATTCTCAGTTTTTCATTACTGATGTCTGCTCTATTTTCTCTAGTTGTTTCCAAATGCTCTTTTGGGGCACGTACTGAATATGTGTTCTTGTGATTTTGTTAACCCTTTAACGCGCAGTGTTCCCGCTCTGGGGACACCAAACTCTGACGTTTCGACTGTTGCCAGTCACGAAGAATAGATTGGATTTCTATAAAAATAGTTGCGGGTGACATAGCTCATTTGATACGGGCGAAACTCGCCAACCATGGCAATGTAAAAACGGTTTTTAATTAATAATTAAAAAAGTAATTAAAAATCTAAAATTCTAATTAGCCTATAACCAACTCCAGGGTCCCCTCTATATCTAAAACAAAATGCATCCTAATCAATTCAGCGGTTTAGGCGTGAAAGCGTCATAAATAAATACAAACAAACAAACAAACAAACTCACTTTCGCATTTATAATATTAGTTAGGATTTTCAGTAGCAAACGCCTGGCGAATGTTGTAAAATAGTTTTAGTAGGCGATTTAAATACAGATTTTAGTTCCGAAAAAGTGTTTTATAGAACAGAGAAGACAAATACGGTACACTGATAGATTATGATACACTTTCCAAACGGTATTTAGAAAGTTGAAGTGTAGTTTGACTATGCCTGGCGAAAATTCGTAAACAGTTTTGGTAGGAGATTTTAATATAGATTTCTATTCCGAAGAAGTGTTTTATGGAACAAGGAGGGAAAACACGGTACACTCGTGGATTATGATGCCCCATTCCAAACAGTATTTAAAATATGTCTACGCGATATAGTTGTAATATGCCTGTAGTTCGAATATGCCTAGCGAAGATTATAAAACAGTTTCAGTAGGCGATTTTAAGATAGATTTCGATTCCAAAGATGTGTTTTATGGTTCAAGAAAGATTTGATTCCTATTTTAACGCCCCTACTCTCGCCAACCTAAAAATTACCCGCTCTTTGACGAACTTTGCAGTCATGGGTCTCAGGGAATTATGCGCAAGTTTCAATGCTCCCAAAAGAACTAGATGAAAACTAAAGTGAACAAATGAGCGATGAACGCACCAGTTAAGGAATTTGAAGACACTTAATTATTAAAACGACATTAATTAGCAACCCAAAATAAATAAAAATGTAACGGAATGCTGTACTTACAGGTTGTTCCAAATCGCTATTTCAATTCTAAATTACGATTGCCACATAAATACAGAAAATCGTCATGGTTACTGTATATGTTTAATGATCGCCACCTTAGCGAGAGTCGGGGCGTTAAAGTAGGAATCAACCCAAGAAAGACAAACACGGCACACTCATGGATTATGATGCACACCGAACTAATATTTAAAACGGTTCGAACCAATATTTAAAACGGTGAAGTCTAGTTGTAATGTACTTGGCGAAGATTGTAAAATAGTTTAAGTAGGCGATTTTAAGATAGATTTCGATTCCAAAGATGGGTGTTATGAAACAAGGAAGCAAAATACGGCACATTCATGAATAATGATACACTTTCCAACTTAATGGAATAAGGAAGAAAAATAGAGACGACGCATAAATAGTGATATGCTTTTAATATGTAGCATTGTAGTGCCTATTTAAAATATGAAGCGTTTCAGATTTTCTTAATTTTTTTTTTAAACCAAAACATTCAAGCTACTAGTTTGCGCAAGAACGTTTACACATACCTGTTCAGCATCTTGATCAGAAAACTGAGTCACTCCTCCAACCGAACTAATAACTGTCGAAAGCCGTAAAACCAACACTGCTAGGGAACGACGAATACAGACGGATTCTAGGAAATGCGATGGATTTTCTCTGCAGCAATATTCCTGGTGGCCTCTTTTTTCCCTTTGTCACTGCTTTTGTCTCGGATTCACACGTGCATTTGGATGTGACCACCCCGTGCGGAACTAAGCAAAAAAAAGACATTTCTCTCTCCTCAGTACCTTTTGGCAGTAAAATTTAATGTTGCTTAATTTCGCCTTGGAAACAGTGTTTCGGAATCAGATACGCGAGCATTGTCTATGTCCCCGAAGAAGAAGAAAAGAAACATTTGAGATACGCGAATAATTAAAGGGGGTTGGGGATAAGGGAAACTCAGTGTAAAAAAATGATGACACTGGACTTGTAACGTGCGCTTTCACGTGATTTTGGGTATAAACAATGGATGGACGCATGTTCTGTGGGAAATTTTCTCTCTCCGTGTTGACAGCGCTTAACTCTTCCCACACGAAATATGTAAATCCGTCCGAAACTTGCACCTCAGACAAAATTAGCCCCATCTCTCCTTCCCCCCATTACATAAATTAGCGTCATATATATGACGCACAGTGACGCTTGTTATTTTACCCGCTATGTGATTTGTAAAAAGACAAAAATGTAAAAACTGTTTCACTCCAGAATAAATTCAAGCATTTGTTCAAGTAGGACGGGAGGAGTGGGGCTGCATTTGAGAGAGTTTAAACCACCATTAAACCTAGGTTTAACATTTTCGCTCCCATCGTTGCAAAAGCAGTACTGTGTGGCGATTACCGTTCGTAGTCTGGGAACACCAGGTTGCTAACTTTGGCACATTAACACTGGTGTTATTAAAGCTAAAGCGGAAAAGTACCCATTAGCTGAAAAATGAAGCTCAAGAAGGGAACGGTAGCGAACTGAGCACTAACCTGAGAAATCCTGTAGTTGCTGTAATCCGGCAACCACTTCAAGATAAAACTTTTACAGTCATTACTCCAAGAACATTAAAATGTTCAAAAAGATTAAAGAGCACAAAAAGCGTAACAACATCTACACTGTTTGTATGATCCACTTGAAAATTTTCATAATTATGCATAAAAATATAGAAAACAATCTGTGCTACTTTAAAAATATAAAAATTCCCCGTTCCCAAATTTTAAAACGATTTTTTGCTATTTTCGGCTCCATTTTATTTCCGAGAGTAAAAAAAATTAATTAATTGCGTGACAAAATTAGGCTCTGAAAGTGACGCCATATTTGAAGCCACGGTCATCAGGCTTTGAAGGGAAAATTGCGATTTCAGTTCGTTTTAAACAGTTTTTCCAGATAACATAGTTTAATTTTATTATGCATGCCCTCTGATTCTATTTTTTTTAAATACGCATACCCTCTGCATGAAGCATTGATATACGAGGGTCTGTTTACGCAAAACGAAATCGTACAAATGCTAAAAGTATACGCGCGTTTCCACATGCACATTAAATTCGATTTGGGTACACAGGGAGTCCGAAAGGGTGGTAGCGGGCTTTAATTCTTTATCTATTAGAGATAAGGGAGCAGTGTAAATTGAAAAAATGTTTAAGATAAGGTCGGAAATAAGACTCCATTAAGAAAAAATTCCTCTCGTAAATTTTCAAAAAATTACACTTTTTAAACTTTTGTACGGCCTCCGTACAAAACAATTCCCAATTTATAAAATGTGCCCCATACACCTATGGAGTGAAATACAAAATTTGAGAATTATACCTTTATAAATGTCAGAGATTATACCTTTATAAATGTCAGAGATTATACCTTTATAAATGTCAGAATGTAAACGTTTAATGCTAGAATGGAAAAAAAAAGACTTTTTTTCGTAATTTCTGTACGACCCCTGAAATGCGATCATTCCACGGGATTCCAAAAGATAAATATAACGCCGACTTAAACCACTTTTCCTTGGCTCTCGAAGGGAAAAAATCCCGTGGAATGATCGCATTTCAGGGGTCGTACAGAAATTACGAAAGAGTCTTTTTTTTTCCATTCTAGCATTAAACGTTTACATTCAAAATCATGTATATTCACTGATCATCTTTCTTTATCTCCGCGACGTTGTATGATGTAAGGCTCAAATTTGGTACATCACCTCATGAGTGTATGGGGCACATTTTACTAATCGGGAATGTTTTTGTACAGGGGTCGTATACAAATTTAAATAGTGGAACTTTCTGTGAATGAAGAAGAGATTTTTTACTTAAGGGAGTCGTATTTCCGACCTTATTTTGAAAATTTTTTTCAATTTACACTGCCCACTTATCTATAACAGATAAAGAATCAAAGCCCATTACCACCTTTTGGGGACACCCAGTATAATAAAAATTGAATATGAAGTTATTTATTTTAGGTGGACGAAGATGAGATATTATATTGAGAGTAGACATATTTTCGTCAAATGTTTTTTTCTAGCGCTCGTTGTAATTGCCTCCACAACGCGCTTTGACATAGTTAAAATATATTTATGTAGGAATTTGTTCAACATTTTATCACCCTATAAAGTTATTTATTTTTTTACAACCATTTCATAAATGGAAATGTCGTCAATTATGTCTTTTGACACGTTTTGTAATGTGCATGGCCATCTTCCGCTTTTATGATGACACACAAAATTTGTAGCAAGCCTAACCTAAATAAATTTTATGAAAAATACCGTTAAAACAAAGAGGCATAATTTTCGTTGAAATGAGTCCAACAACTTGACCAACACTGTACTAAAAATAAAGAACAGTAAATTATGAGGCGGCGGTGCTGAACGCCTTGACGGCTAGTTACTCATATAATTTTCAATACTTACAATTGCATACCATTTTCAATAGAGTATGTAGAACATATTTACAACAAGTATCAGTTTTATAGTAATCGATGCATGTTTATGATAGCTAAGAATGGCGACAGACGAACGAACGAAACTCATGAACATTTAAATTTTTTGTAAAATATTAAAATTCGAACCCTATTAGCTCAATATGAAATGATTGAAACTTATATTAGAACATCCTGTTTGCAGAATAATGGGGGCAACTCTTCTTTGGTACTGTGTATGGACTTCTGCTGAAGAAGGTCGAAAAATTTTCGCCCGAAACGTATGTCCAGATTGATAAGTACCATTTATGTGTGTTATTTTACAAAGTTTTAATTATCTCATCTTTTAATACCACGTTTCTTTTAGGGTGCTTTTTTGTTAGCTCAGTATGGTTATACACCTGCTACAGATTCGAAGGGAAAAGGTCGTTCTTTCTAGTGTTTTAAAACACAAATATTTATTTTTAAGGATGAAAAATATATTCAGTCACTCCTAGGTGAGAATGTAGCATTCTCAAATTACTGGGAATCGCCAGAATTATTTTGTTCTGCTTAATTTTTATCCCTGTATGCTATCTCCAGCTAATCGGAATCTGAGAGTCTGGAATTATTGTAGCTCTTGACGTAAGTTTTACGTAAAAGCGTGTTAACCTCATTGGACTTCCAATGCAATTTCCAATTTGAGGCATCAAAATTCGCACACAAACACACAGAATTTCACATGCAATTTGAAAACTGTGAGCTAGGAATAGCCAGCTCATAGTTTGCCAATCGCAAACAGTAACCATCCAATCAGAATGTTGACTATTCCCAGAGATGTTTGAATTTTTGATAATATTTTAAATGTCCGACATTATATACGAATTCAGTGTCATTTGCGACTAAAAAAGGATAAGCTAATTAAAACCCCTAGTGATAGACACTTATAAATAATACAGAGAAAAAGAAAAATAAATGTCAGATATTGATTTGCTGAAGACAAACTATTCTTAACAGAATTTAGCAAGCAGCATGTCATGACCAACAATACTTCAACAAACTAACGAATAGCTTTTCCAAGGTCAATCAATAAATCGATAGGCTTTATTTATTTTTTATTTTTTCACTAATCATAACCAATGATTATGTATTTATTCAAACTTTCACGCTTTAAACTAGTCGATAAAGAATGCTCACTAGTTTAAAGCGCTACTTCAATTATTAGCACCAGAGTGCTATTAATTTCAACCTTGCTTTTTGTGTAGACACGATTTTGGTACATTTTTCGCGTCGAGTCACTTTTCAAGCGAGTTTGCCAGAAAACGTGTAGGGGGGGGGGGGGGGCGTTCATAAAATGTCGAAAGTCGCACAAGGTTTACAATTTTTGATAAATGATCGCTTAACTGGGTTCCAAAACGCGACAATTTATTAGCACCAGAGTGCTATTAATTTCAACCTTGCTTTTTGTGTAGACACGATTTTCGTGCAATTAGCGCGTCGAGTCACTTTTGAAATGTGTTTGCCAGATAACGTGAAGGAGGGGGGGGCAGGCGTTAATAAAATGTTGAAAGTCGCACAAGGTTTGCCATTTTTGATAAATGATCGCTAAACTGGGTGCCAAAACGCGACAATTTATTATAAATATATTTTGAGTATAGTTAGAAAACGCCTGGCAAATATTGTAAAATGGTTTTAGTAGGCGATTTAAATATAGATTTTAATTCCGAAGAAGTGTTTTATAGAATAGTGAAAACAAATACGGTACACATCATAGATTATGATACACTAATGGTATTTATAAAGGTGATGTGTAATTTGACTATGCCTGGCGAAAATTGTTAAACAGTTTTGGTAGGCGATTTTAATATAGATTTCTATTTCGAAGAAGTGTTTTATGGAACAAAGAAGGAAAACACGATACACTCATGGATTATGATGCTCACACCAAAAAGTATTTAAAATGTCTACGAGATATAATTGGAATATGCGTATAGTTCGAATATGCCAGGTAAAGATTTTAAAACAGTATCAGTAGGCGATTTTAAGATAGATTTGGATTCCAAAGATGTGCTTTATGATTCAAGAAAGAGTTGATTCCTATTTTAACGGCCCTACTTTCGGCAACCTAAAAATTTCCCGCACTTTGGCGAGCTTTGAAGTCATGGGTCTCTAGGAGTTATTCAACGCTCCCTAAACAACTACATGAAAACTAAAGTGAACAAATTAGTGATAAACGCACTAGTTAAGGAATTTGAAGACACTTAATTATTAAAACTACATTAATTGGCAACCCAAAATAATTAAAAATGTAACGGAATGCTGTTCCCGTACTTACAGGTTGTTCCAAATCGCCATTTTAATTCTAAATTACGATTGCCACATAAATACACAAAATCTTCATGGTTACTGTATATGTTTAATGATCGCCACCTTGGCGAGAGTTGAGGCGTTAAAGAAGGAATCAACCCAAGAAGACAAACACGGCACACTCATGGATTATGATGCACATTCGAAACAATATTTAAAACGGTGAAGTATAGATGTATATACTTGGCGAAGATTGTAAAATAGTTTTAACAGGCGATTTTAAGATAGAATTTAAGATTTTGATTCCAAAGATGGGTTTTATAAAAAAGGAAGGAAAATACTGCTCACTCATGAGTAATGATACACTTTCCAACCTACTGGAATAAGGAAGAAAAATAGGGACGACGCATAAATTATGATTGTCTTTTCACTTGGGTGCGTATTTAAAATCTGAAAGGGCTTCGGATTTTTTTTTTTTTTTTTTTAATATATTTTGAGTATAGTTAGATAACGCCTGGCGAATATTGTAAAATAGTTTGAGTAAGCGATTTAAATATAGATTTTAATTCCGAAGCAGTGTTTTATAGAACAGAGAAGACAAATGCGGTATACATCATGGATTATGATACACTTTCCAAATGGTATTTATAAAGGTGAGGTATAGTTTGACTATGCCTTTCGAAAATGGTTAAACAGTTTTGGTAGGCGATTTCAATGTAGATTTCTATTCCGAAGAAGTGTTTTATGGAACAAGGAAGGAAAACTCGGTACACTCATGGGTTAGGATACCCATTCCAAACAGCATTTAAAATGTCTACGGGATATAGTTGGAATATACATGGAGAAGATTGTAAAATAGTTTCAGTAGGCGATTTTAAGATAGATTTCGATTCCAAAGATGTGTTTTACGGTACAAGCAAGAGTTGATTCCTATTTTAACTCCCCCGCTCTCGCCAACCTAAAAAATCCCGCACTTTGGCGAGCTTTGCAGTCATGGGTCTCTAGGACATATGCACAAGTTTCAACGCTCCCGAAAGAACTAGATGAAAACTAAAGTGTACTAATTAGCGATCAACGCACCCGTTAAGGAATTTGAAGACACTTCATTATTAAAACTACATTCATTGGCAACCCAAATTAAATAAAAATGTAACGGAATGCTTTACTTACAGGTTATTAAAAATTGCCATTTTAATTCTAAATGACGATGGCCACATCGATACAAAAAATCGTCGTGGTAGCTCCATATGCTTAATGATCGCCACCTTGGCGAGAGTCGGGGCGTTCAAGGAGGAATCAACCCAGAAAGAGAAACACGGCACACTCATGGATTATGATGGACATTCGAAACAATATTTAAAACGGTGAAGTATAGTTGTAATATACTTGGCAACAATTATAAAATAGTTTAAGTAGACAATTTTAAGATAGATTTCGATTCTAAAGATGGCTTTTATGAAACAAGGAAGAAAAAGGCGTCACAGTCATGAATAATGTTACACTCTCCAACTGAATGGAATAAGAAAGAAAAATAGGGACGACGTATAAACTATGATACGCTTTTAAAATAAAGCAATTTGGTGCGTATTTAAAATCTGAAAGTGTTTCAGATTTTCTTCCCTTTTTGAAACTTAGTTTTTTTTTTATTGTTTTCCAGACGGTTTTCTTACATAACTCGAGAAAGCTATTATAAGCGAGGAATCACTGCATGCTTTCTTGATTGCATTCAAAGTGTAAGTAGTCGTCCAAGCGTGGGTTGGGTGATTGAGGTGGACTGGATTGATTTTTCTGTTGAGAAAACAATAGTAAGATCCCTCTGACCAGTTGGGATGTGAAATTCTGCTCACTGACTTCCAGTTTTCACTGGAATGCGCCTTACACCTCTTAGTAACTAAAATACGTTTATGATAAGCTAATTTTCGACTTAAACGCCAAAAAAACAGTATTTAGAACTGATTTTCACTTAATTATTTTTTTTCTAACTGAGTATCCCCTGTTCTTTGCACAAGAAAAATAGCTTACTTTCATAAGCGCTTTTTTTTCTTTTTCCTTTTTTTAATGTTTAAGTCGAATTTCGAGTAATTTTTGAAAAGATCGTAAAAAAAAAGAATGCATTAAAAGTTATTCAATTTTTTTTCCTTCCCCCCTCGTACATAGGAATAACATATAGAGGGTATTATGGAATACTATTTATATTTCTAATTATTTTTTCCCCAATAGCCGTCCGCTGCCTTGGCCACAACAGTCCGGAATTGTTGGCCTCCTTATTATGGAGGCACTTAGTAGGTGGACCAACATCGCCCCCTACGAAGGGACAGACAATGACAACCACGCCCAGTCGGGGATCGAAACCCGACCGCCGGGAGTTGATTTTTGTTTTTTTGTGGGATTACAAAAAAAAAATATATATATATATATATCAACTCCCGGAGGTCAATCCCCGACTACCCGAAACCGTAGTACGGTGCTTTACCCACCATACAATCCGATCGGTATATTTCTAACTATACAGGTTTTTGAATAAAATCCCCAAATCAATATACTATAACTAATACCCAATCAATACTATAATACTACATATCATACAGTATTATATGAATAGACTTGCAAAAGGGAGACTAAAATGCAGTTTTGCACTGTTTTACTGAAATCTTTAGATAGGCACAATCAATTTTATATTCACAAAATAAACGGAAATTAGGTCGATTTTTTCTTATTTCATTTTTATAGTCATTTTCTTGTTACTAATTGTATTAAAAAATTTTAAAGCACTTGTATACTATTACAGTATTAGGAGAATACTTGTCTATTTAATACTGTCACACACACAAGTGCTGATGTAAACTGCATAGAATTTTGAATTTTGATATATAGTATTATAGTATTGTATTCTGATATATATCATATAGTATAGAATTCTATAATACTATATGTCATAATTAATACTATATACCCAATCAATACTATAACTAATTGCAATGAAATATCACTTGCAAAGAAAAATACTGTTTGTTTTGTTGCTATAGTTTTTTTTTTTAAGTACGAATGGAGGTTAATATGAAATACTCGGGTAATATGGAATAGGTTTTTTAAACCATTGAAAAACTAATTATACTTGATAAAACATAGATATTTTTAACTATAAAACCATAATTTTAAGATTATGTTCAAGTCATTTCTGTTTTGAGTCTATTTAGAAAATTCGCAGATATAATCTTCTTTCTTTAACAGTTAAGTGAGCCTATCAGCATAACATTGAATTCAAATTTCTACTTTGATCTTTTTTGGACGACAGCTGGCTGTGCGCGGGCACAGCCAGCTGTCGTCCAAAAAAGGGTCTCTAGATTTGTGGCACGAGATGAACGTTTCGATCGTCCGCCATCTTGCTGGTAGTTAAGTCGAGCGATGGCAACGGCTGCCCTTTTTTCAGCATTGGGCAATCTATCCAGCTGTTCTCGCATTCTTCCATTTTTCAGCAGATGTCAGTGCTGTTAAAAATAATCGTGACAATTTTTTTACGGGAAATGACGTGCTAAAAAAGTAAAGGATTCTCGTGGAGCTATGTCACCCGCAACTATTTTTATAGAAATCAAATCTATTCTTCGTGACTGGCAGCAGTCAAAACGTCAGGGTTTGGTGTTCCCAGAACGGGAACACTGCGCGTTAAAGCGGGGCCACGCGAAATCTCGCGTGGTCCCGGTTAAAGGGTTAAAAAAAAACAAATTTTTTGTTATCCCTCGACAAAACACTGTCACTTGACTAAACACGGCGGTACATGAACTTCCTTCTTTCCCCCAACGCATAGATATTTCTACATGCTGCCATCTGCATTAAATGTTAGAAACAACACTTGTCCGGTACCGGACGATGTCCGGCACTACCCAATCTTACTCTAAGTACAAATAAATTGCAATTGATTGTTAGTTTTTATTCGAAAACTAAAAGTCTGTTCAACTAAAACTAATTTAGCTGTCCAAAGTTTGTTGGTTCCAAGGCCGCACCCAGGAAAATAAATAGGAAGGCGGCATATGCTGCACTAAAATTTTTTCACCTTTAATTGATATCCAGAATCAACGCAAATAAAAAACTAATGCATTGACTAAAATTTCGGATAGGGAATCAAACCCCCATGATCTTCCCCCCCCTCGGGCCCCCGACCACAGCCCGACAGCGGCTGTGCCCGCACACAGCCAGCTGCCGTCAAAAAAAGGGGTCTCTAGATCTGTGGCACGCGATGAACGTTTCGATCGTCCGCCATCTTGCTGGTAGTTAAGTCGAGCGATGGCAACGGCTGCCCTTTTTTCAGCATTGGGAAGCAAAGGGTCGCGCCTCAAAGGCTTAAGCACTTGGGCAGGGCATGCGTCAAGGTGCAAGTAACCTCTCAGTGAACAACGTGTGATTGATGTATTAGATATTGCTAGTAAGAGTGACGTTATTTTGATGTCACGAGTTTAAAAATGCAGTTTTTACAAATCAAGAATTTAGAAACCCGATTAAGTGAACAGGCTTTCACGAAAAAATTATGTAACGAGCGAAACAACATTAGAGTGTGGAATTTTTTTTCATGAGTTCAATAAATCGCTGTAAATATCAATTTAAATTAATAATCTCTGACGCACAAATTATATCACGTGCTATATTATTTCGTAAATTATCCGATTTCGGTTCTTGGAATATCTCTTTGACATTAGCAAGATTGATTGATCCCCTTTTTCGAGAGACCTGGGTGGTTATTCACAGCAAATCGGAATCCGTAAATTTGCAGAATGTTGTCGATATTGCGGCTAAGAAAAGAACAAATGCATTCCAAAAAATGCAAAATACAATGTGAAAATAATTTCTTCTGTCATGGCGTTTGCAGAATGTTTTTTGGATTCCGGGTTCCGCTAAGCTCGGAATACCCACTCCTAGAGTTTTTAGACTCGGAAAATGAAAATACATAAATATAAAATAAATATAACATTAACTTAATGACGCTTAAAAAGGACTCGTATTTTTAATTCTATTCTTGCTATTTTCCATTTTATTTCCTTCGCATGTGTGGGAACATTTCTACGAATCCCATGAAAGAAGCGCTTTCAGATCATTAGAAGTCGTATACATGTTTGATTCCTTGCAGAGAAGCGACGACTACTGTCAGAAAAAATCGAAGCCTTTTTGGAAGCTTCACTTTCGTAGATTATGCCTATCCACCAATATTAAAAATAGAGTTCTTTTTCGGTGAGTAAAAAAGCTTCAAAAATAGTTATTCTTACAGGAGTTAAATAGAGAACGCCAAAATATTGTCTGCAGGAAGTCAAATGCTGAAAATTTCATGTTTTATGTTTCTATTGTTGCAGACACACACATATATATATTTGGCTCTAATCTGGCGATAAAAAAATGTTTTCATCCATTATTGTTGCTAAACCGCACAGTTCAATATAAAAAATTTAGCCGAATGGTTTACAGTCTAATACGTAAAAAGTTTCGTCTGTAAGCGTAGAACTCTAAACTGTTCGAGCAACAAACTATAAAAGTTACTCAACGCAAAACGATTCCCCCCCCCCCATTTTGGTTAGCTATCACGACGTGAAGTTACGAGTGAAACCATTTGGTAATTCTATTCCGACAGAATTAACTTTAATTAAGTGTGATAGAAAAATGTCTGCTTCCTCCCGTACGAAGAACGGGCACTCAGCTGCAGTCGCATATCCAGAGGGGGGGGGAGCTTTAACCCCCCCCTTGACACTAAGTGTGATGAGGAAAATTAGGCTGTTTGTTACACTTTTTCCCACATATCGGGGAGAGGGGGGGGAGTGTGCATAACAAACAGAAAGTTTTCAATTCGAATCTGTTTTAACTTTTTTTTCATTACTCTATCATGATAAAAATTCTTGAAAATAATCGTAGACTTAGGAGACTCATTTATCGCATAAACTGCTTTTCCGGGTAAGCAAACTTTTGGAAGAGTGAAAGTGGTCCTCTTTGCAAGTCCCCGAAGACACGTCCTCCGCTCCCCCCCCCCCCCGTCTGTGGATTCGTAAATGCATCGATTAAAACTAGTTTTGTTTAGAATAGTAATTTGTGAATTTGATTGTAAATAAATTGTAAAAAGTAATTTGAAAGCGTGAATTTGGGTGATTGAACCACACGGGAAAAAAAAAAATTCGGAAACGTTACCCCCAAAATATGGGGCAGCTCTTGTAGTTTAAAATTGCAGAAACGTTTCCGAACCATGCGGGTAAAGTTTCGGCTTATTTCACAAAGGTTTCCGAATTAACGAGTAACCTTTCTGTGTTTTTTAGAACGAGCAACATGTGCTAGATGTAGCGTTTCGAGTAACATGCATTTGATGGCAGCACCAAACTCTCACGGAAGGAGCGCTCAGTATCGAACCCTCGACGCACTCGTTCATAGGCCAGCACGTTACCTCAGCGCTGTGATCGTCTTGCTCAGATTGCTTTAAAAGTAAACTGACTGCTGCAAAAGTTAGTTCTGGCATGGCTTGTTTTGGAAACTTAAAATTTTTTGGGGAGTATTTTATAAATGGAGAGAAAATACCATAATTAATAAATATAAATTTAAAATCTTAAATTTTTTTTCCACATAAATTATTTTCAGGAGATAATGTGCTGTGTTATTTAAGTATTCATCCGTTTTATTTAAGTATTCATCCGTTTTATTTAAGTATTCATCCGGCGACGTGACAAATAAACTTGACAGTGACCACACACTGGAGTCTCATCACTCACAAGTCACAATGTGACTAGTATGTGACAGTCCTGTGACAATTTTGACCCTCTGTGACGTCACAGCGACTCTTTTCTGACCATCTGTGCTATTAGGGAAGACGCGTTCACTCCTTTCCCTCTGTCTCTTGGCACTTGGCGCATGCGCGCGAAGTCCCAAATGAAGATTTCCTTTCCCCCGTAAATATTTTACACCGAAATGTGGGTTATGTTTCCAAAATCGTGAGTTCGAGTAGAGCATCGGTAGGTTACGCTATACTTTCGGAAACCTTCCTGCTATAAGTATGTAACGTTTCTGATTTTTTTTACAGTGCACGCTCACTCACGTGTGTGTATATTATGTACATATATAGATACAGTCAACTCCGGTTATAGTGAGCCTCTGGGGATCAGCAAATCCCATCCACTATATCCGAAATTCACTTAAACCGAAGTGTCCCCATAGTGAACAGAGATACGGTATGTGAATCGGGACTAATGGTTGCGTTCAATATACCCGAAAGTTCACTATATCCGGAGTTGACTGTATAATATATATGTCTGTGTGTAAGTAATCGGAAAAATGAACACCTCCCCTTGAAAAAATTCTGGTTACGTCCCTGCTTAGCTGGTATACATATAAAAGAAAAGCGTGTCACTGATCTTTCGAGTTGTGTAGTGATTGACCAAGAAGCAAATAGTATGGACTACGTAAGAAACAAAAAATTATCTTCTATCATGGTGAGAGACAAAACATCATTGAATATGCTGCATAAAGACATATCCCCAGGCACAGTAAAATAATTATTCAAAAAATCAGTTTTTGACAAAACAATAACATAGTGCATTGTTAATGGAATTACCCTTTTTTATCATGTCTAACTCTATCTTTCATTCTTTTCGTTTACCAGATAAACCAAAAACATTTTTCCTTTCTTTTATCGACAATTTTTTATGCATTTATTCATTTATCTATAAAATATATTATATTCAGGAACAATCAAAGGAATTTTCGCACAGCCATGCATTCATACTTAATACGAACTCTAAGGCTTATTATTACTATTCTTATTATTTTACTTTTTTTTCAGTTCTTAAACGATAATCATCTGGATTGTTATGTTTTGAAGAGCATTGACAAGATTTTATCCGCTGTAAAACGTTCAGTTATTTAAATCGATTAATAAACTATCCGGCGGGATATGAATAATTTAAAAGCTGACTAACTTTATGGGTTTCGGAAATTATTACTCTTATCAGAGTGCTTTGTTTGAAAATTCAAAAACACATTCCGTCTCTCTTCTCTGTGTCAAAATAATCTTGTAGTATTATCCGCATCACTTATGAGTGTTTTTTTATAGGAAACTAGCAGCGAAACCCGGCGTTGCTCGGGTTAAAATACACCGCATGTTTAATGGTATAAAAGATATTTAAGGATCCATTTTTAACGTAGATAATTTAGATTTCTATCTTAGATATTGAGAATATTATTCGACCATTAAACATGCGATGTATAGAAAGTATTCCTGCCGATATGGCAACAGACGATAAACATTAAATTTTAATATTTTATTGGAGTTGAAAGACTTGTTTAAGTTACTTAGTTTGTGTTTGTCTAAAGTATTTGAATTCGTAGCTTATTGAGTATAAAAAACGAAAGATAATGTTTAATACTAATGAATACACTGAAATGGTGTTACTTTACGGAGAATTTCATCGGAATAAGCTAGAGGCTGCGAAGCAGTATGCTATAAAATTTCCGAATGACAATCGCCCATCGCAATTGATCTTCACTCGACCAGACATTTCTATAACTTTCTGGAACATTCCATATCGATTTTAACAGTTGCACACAATTTGGAACTTTCTAGGTTATTCCAGAAATTTTTAGAACTTTATAGAACATTCCATACCGATTTTAGCAGTTGCATTTCTAGATCATTCAAGAAATTTTTCGAACTTTCTAGAACATTCTGGATTGTTTTTAACAGTTGCAGAAATTTTGGAACTTTCTAGATCATTCCAGAAATTTTTAGAACTTTCTATATCATTCTGGATCAATTTTAACAGTTGCAGACATTGTGGAACTTTCTAGAACATTCTGATTGTTTTTAACAGTTGCAGAAATTTTGGAACTTTCTAGATCATTCCAGAAATTTTTAGAACTTTCTATATCATTCTGGATCGATTTTAACAGTTGCAGACATTGTGGAACTTTCTAGATCATTCCAGAAGTTTTTAGAACGTTCTAAATCGATTTGAACGGTTGCACACGTTTTGGAACTTTCTAGAACTTTCTGCAAATTTTTAGAACTTTTCAGAAGTTCTCATGAGTTAGAATAGGACAGATATATATTTTTTCACATTTTCGCCACCCACAACCACCCACTTCCACCCACCGCGACCAAACTCCCTTACTTTCACCGTGAGGCCAAGGGGTATTTACCACCCCAACGGGAAGTTAATTCGAGAGGGTGGTGATAGAGAAAACCCTGTCTTTACAAACGAACATTAGCATTTTATATATATATTAAGATTAAGATTAAAATTCGCCACCCACAACCATCCACTTTCACCCACCACGACCAAACTCCCTTACTTTCACCGTGAGGCCAAGGGGTATTTACCACCCCAACGGGAAGTTAATTCGAGTTGGTGGTGATAGAGAAAACCCTGTCTTTACAAACGAACATTAGCATTTTATATATATATTAAGATTCGCCACCCACAACCACCCACTTCTACCCACCACGACCAAACTCCCTTACTTTTACCGTGAGGCCAAGGGGTATTTACCACCCCAACGGGAAGTTAATTCGAGTTGGTGGTGATAGAGAAAACCCTGTCTTTACAAACGAACATAAGCATTTTATATATATATCAAGAAAGATTAAGATTAAGATTCGCCACCCACAACCACCCACTTCCACCCACCACGACCAAACTCCCTTACTTTCACCGTGAGGCCAAGGGGTATTTACCAACCAAACGGGAAGTTAATTCGAGTTGGTGGTGATAGAGAAAACCCTGTCTTTACAAACGAACATTAGCATTTTATATATATACTAGCAGCGAAACCCGGCGTTGCTCGGGTTAAAATACACCCCATGTTTAATGGTATAAAATATATTTAAGGATCCATTTTTAACGTAGATAATTTAGATTTCTATCTTAGATATTCAGAGACTTATTCGACCATTAAACATGCGGTGTATAGAAAGCATTCCTGCTGATATGGCAACAGACGATAAACATTAAATTTTAATACTTTATTGGAGTTGAAAAACTGTTGTTTAAGTTACTTAGTTTGTGTTTGTCTAAAGTATTTGAATTCGTAGCTTATTGAGTATAAAAAACGAAAGATAATGTTTAATACTAATGAATACACTGAAATGGTGTTACTTTACGGAGAATTTCATCGGAATAAGCTAGAGGCTGCGAATCAGTATGTTATAAAATTTCCGAGTGACAATCACCCATCGCAATTGATCTTCATTCGACCAGACATTTCTAGAACTTTCTGGAATATTCCATATCGATTTTAACAGTTGCACACAATTTGGAACTTTCTAGATCATTCCAGAAATTTTTAGAACTTTCTAGAACATCCCATACCGATTTTAGCGGTTGCAGACATTTTGAATCTTTCTAGATCATTCAAGAAATTTTTCGAACTTTCTAGAACATTCTGGATTGTTTTTAACAGTTGCAGAAATTTTGGAACTTTCTATATCATTCCAGAAATTTTTAGAACTTTCTATATCATTCTGGATCGATTTTAACAGCTGCAGACATTTTGGAACTTTCTAGATCATTTCAGAAGTTTTTAGAACGTTCTAGATCATTCTAAATCGATTTGAACGGTTGCACACGTTTTGGAACTTTCTGGAAATTTTTAGAGCCTTCTAGAACATTCTAGATTGACTGTAACAGTTGCACACATTTTGGAGTTTTCTAGGTCATTCCAGGAATTTTTAGAACTTTTCAGAAATTCTCATGAGTTAGAAAAGGACAGATATATATTTTTTCACATTTTCGCCACCCACAACCGCCCACTTTCACCCACCGCGACCAAACTCCCTTACTTTCACCGTGAGACCAAGGGGTATTTACCACCCCAACAGGAAGTTAATTCGAGTTGGTGGTGATAGAGAAAACCCTGTCTTTACAAACGAACATTAGCATTTTATATATATATTAAGATTAAGATTAAGATTAAGATAAGATTTGCAGTCTGATTTATGGTACTTCCTCCACCTCTAAACATTTAAAATTACTTGACCGATTAGCCTACTATATCTGATTTATTTTGTCTTCAGAACTCATTGTTATATGGCAGCTAGTTTCCTTTGTTGTACTGCCTCGTATTATTTTTGTTCTTTCGACACGTGTACACTGAATGTATAACCTGTGTAGTTCCAAATTTCCGGGAAAGTAAATGACATTAAGCTGAATGACAATGAACCTAATGAATCTACTGACTTTATCTCGCTTTATCATCTGCATCGAAATGGTTGCATTAATCTTGGAATCGTTGATGGAGAATGATTGCATGATGGGAACTGAACACAATTTTATTCCATGGTATGTGTCAGAATTCATCATAAAATTCTCATAACATGAGGCATGTTTATAAAGTACAGTGAAACCCCGGTTTAATGTTACCGTATTTACCGTTTTCCCGCTTATAACGTCATTTTCTATTGGTTCCAAATATCTTCCTATACTTGTAATGCTAAAAAAATCCCGTCAATAACGTTAGATTTCCCACATTTAACGTTTTTTCGGCGAGAAAAATTTGATGCGTTTTCTCTAAAACAAGTCACAGTAATTGTGGTGGGAAGGAAATAGTTCTTGAGAATGGCGGCAATGCGCATTCCTTTTCCTTTATTTGGATAAAAAGAGGGAAAATTACTCTTTATCTCCTCCAACTGTCCGAGCGCCTTCATTCCCATAAAAACGGAGTGTAGCCTTCTAGGAATTCCCTCCCCCCTTACAGGTGATTCGGGTGCGTCTGAATTAACAAGCTTGAAGAATGCGGCGGACGAGTTTTGATGAATTGGGTTTAAGTGCTGGGGGAATTTCTGGTAGAGCGGGAGAGAAGCGTAAAGTTACTTTAAAATTTTGTCATTGCTACCTTCCTGTATTCTGGAGATACAATAGACCATCTTCGGATTTTCACAACAGGAAGCCTTTCACGCGACGCAAAAAGGGAGGTTACATGGGGAAAGGGTGGGCAGGCCATTTTCTGCCGTTTCGATGGGAACCAACAGCTATGAGATCTTTGGGAGCTAAAGAGTTAAACTGACCACCCATGAATACAATTCATGGAAGGGATAATAAACGGCTTTTCTATAGTATCTTTTAAACACCTGTTTATCACAGCAGTTCGCACATGCGTATACAGTTCATTTCCTATACCATTGGTCACGTGAAGACCTGTTTACTTGCTAGTTGTTTTCTTTTCCGCTGTCTTTCAGTATTTTACTGCTCTGTTTGGTACTCAAAGTAAAATAACAGATTTCTTTAAGATATAATTTTGAAAATTAAATTGTGAAGCATTGTATACAAAGAAATAAAAGGTATGTAATTTAAATTAGACTTTATTTCAATGTCATTAATTTGTTTTTATACAACCCCGATTTAGCGTTTTCCCGCATGTAACGTTACTTCTTTCCGGTCCCTTGAATGACGTTAAATCGGGGTTTCACTGTATCTTCAAAATTACAGTATGCAAGCTAATTCATAATTAATGAGAGTGAGGGTTAGTCAGGGGAAAAGTGTCTGTTGGTTGCTATGTCTAAACTGTCTAAACTTTTTTTTTATTTCCAGTGGCGGGCCTTTTGCCTTATAGGTATTAATCCCTACTAAGGGCGGAGTTGTTGATCTCTTTATTATGGGGGCACCTAGTAGGTGGACCAGCGTCACCCCCCCCCCATGAAGGGACGGGTAAATGACAACCACGCCCAGTCGGGGATCGAACTCCGACCGCCAGGAGTTGAACCCGAAACCGTAGTAAAGTGCTTTATACACCATACAAGCTGGTCGGCTACTGTCTAAACTACTTTACTACAATATACTTGTATAAAGTAAAGTTTGGGCCATGCCCAAACTCTCGCAGCTATCATCAACCCTAGCGAGTTTTGCCAGAATTTCACCAAATTTGGCGCAAAAAATAATTACGCATTTCATATAACTCTAAAACTTTGAACTGTAGAATGCCGAGATTTCGTATTTAGAACTATTGTAAGATATAATTGTGCATCTCTTTTGATTCCTAGTCGACTGGATAATTTATTTACAGGGCCACTTAAAAGACTTTCAATACATTAACGTCTATGGATACCTTCAATTGATTAGAAATCTGTGATCAATCACTATTTCGGATATTTTCGCAAACTATCTGAAGCTTGTAGGCTTTTGAAATATCGCCAAATTGAAAGCGAAAACAAATCTTTCAAACTGAACCCAGCTTGGCTATATCCCACATATCAGACTAAAAATTGCTAAACCTCGGTATAATTGCAGTATTGTGTCTCTTTCAAACAAAATAAGTTTAAATGAAATGATCGGAAAATATATTTATGATTTATTAGATGTACAAGTCATATTAGTCCGGGAGCCAGCGACAGATTTTGGTCAGTTATTTCTTCCCGGCCGCTAATTCGTGAGAAGATTAAGATAGTTGTGTGTTGAAGCCTGGTGATCGTCAGCTGCCGCACCATGGGTGGGTTGGGCGGCGGCCGCCCTCCAGACACGTAAAAAAAATAAAAAAATTCAGTCATTTCCTCTCGGCTGAAAATTTCTGAAATAATAGTTGGCATAGTACTTGATTGAAAAAAAACCGTCAGCTGGCCAAGCGGCGGTGGATTATACGTCAGCTGCTCATACGAACATGTAAAAAAAAAAATTTTTTTTTCAAATGATTTCCTCCCGGTTGAAAATTTGACAGATGTTTGTTTACATTCTACTTTAAATAAAAAAACAAGTCAGCTGGCTGTATGCCGGTGGAAAACCCGTCAGCTGGCACAGTGAAAGTGTGGCGCGGAAAGGTAGTGTGGCCGCTGCTAGCTTATTTCAATGCACCAGCTGACGGGTTTTCCCCCGGCATACGGCCAGCTGAATTTTTTTATTATGGCAAGAATTATGTCAACTATTATTTGACAAATTTTCAACCGGGAGGAAATAACGCACTTTATTTTATTGGACACAACGCGCCCTGCAGGTGAGTTGCAAACATAATCAGGAAATAATCAAGCGACCGAATAACAAAAATTAAGTTTGAATATAAATATATCAATATATTTTTCACTTACAGTAAATAATTATTATAATTCTTTACTATAATGTTTCATCTTAACTTGTGGCACTCTCATAGTCCTCCAAATCATAGTCCTCCGACTTCAATTTTGAAGTAGCCTTTTTGCAAAAAACGCAAAACGGATTTACAATCGACATTTTATTAAGTAATTTAAAGCAGTTCGACAGTCTTTTTAAGATCCATCCTTCCGAAACGTTTGGACGATCTGTTTCCAATGACTATTTCAAAATATCTCCAATTCCAAAATATTAATTTTTATATTCCCAAAACGATCAAATTATGCTATTCTGAAAACATGAAAAATTTTCGCGTTCGAAAGATTTCATTTTGTATACATAGCCATTCTTATATACAGGTAGACGATTTCTTTGCTTGGCTCGAAGTTCGCTTATAAATCCTCGATTTATTTTTGAGAAGAAAAATTAAACTGTGTAATCTAGAAAAGCAATTTAAAAAGAAGGAATCACAATTTTTCCTTCAAAGCCGGATATAACGTCAATATAACGTCCTTTTCCGCTTGCAGAGCCGAATTTTGTCACACAAATGATAAACTTTTTTGACTCGGAGAAATAAAATGGAGCTGAAAATGCCAAAAAATCGCTTAAAAATGAGGAAACCGGTGGTTTTCATGTTTTTAAAGTAGCACAGATTGTTTTTTTTTTTTATATTTCTATACATAATTATGAAAAATAGTAGGATTATTGAGGATATCAGCGCGTTGTGTCCAATAAAATAAAGTGTGTTATTTCCTCCCGGTTGAAAATTTGTCAAATAATAGTTGACATAATTCTTGATATAATAAAAAAATTCAGCTGGCCGTATGCCGGGGAAAAACCCGTCAGCTGGTGCATTGAAATAGGCTAGCTGCGGCCACACTACCTTTCCGCGCCACACTTTCACTGTGCCAGCTGACGGGTTTTCCACCGGCATACAGCCAGCTGACTTGTTTTTTTATTTAAAGTAGAATGTAAACTAACATCTGTCAAATTTTCAACCGGGAGGAAATCATTGAAAAAAAAATTTTTTTTTACATGTTCGTATGAGCAGCTGACGTATAATCCACCGCCGCTTGGCCAGCTGACGGTTTTTTTTTTTCAAACAAGTACTATGCCAACTATTATTTCAGAAATTTTCAACCGGGAGGAAATGACTGAATTTTTTAATTTTTTTTACGTGTCTGGAAGGCGGCCGCCGCCCAACCCACCCATGGTGCGGCAGCTGACGATCACCATGCTTCAACACACAACCGTCTTAATCATCTGAGAAATTATGGGCTGAGAGGATTTTGGTCGCAAAAATCTGTCGCTGACTCCCGGACTATATGATGTCCTCATCAAATTTTTCAGAGATGTTGATAGTTGTAATAATTTATGCGCTCGTAGTGAAGATAAGCTGTTTTGATAAAGCAGATTTTTCCCAAAAAAAGCCAAATTTGTGGGGTTTTAAGTGAATCCGCACTGAGGAAAATACAGGGTGATCAATTTAAAAGAGTGCCTATTAGTTTTTCTTGCTGCCCTTAAATCTGACGGATGTGGCAATTATTCTAACAATGAAGTAGAATTTTTTGAACTTGTTTAAGTGTGAGACAATTTCCAACACTGTGGGACTGCTACAAATGTATTTGTGAGGTAAAACAGAAATGGAGACGCACTCTTTGTTATAATTTTATTTTCGAAAAGCATAACTTAATTCAATTTTTTTACATTGTCATTCTTTGCAGCAAATGTTGAAAATGTTCGTCACCATTTTAATGATTCTCTGGGAAAAAAAAAAAAAAAAAAAAATCTCGCAAAATGGCGTATGCGGATTCCTTCTTTAGTACCTTTCTTAGAAAAGTTGACGATAAATATTCAAATGTAGTGGAACTCCGTGTTTAATAGCGTGTGTTTTTTGCGTTTGTACTGCTAATTCTATGGCACGATTGTGATGAGCCAATGTTACGAGCGGATGGATAGATAAATTTTTTTAATCCCGCCAAACAAGGTATAGTAAAATAGGAAATCTGTATAAATACGAAAGTTTTTGGAGATGAATGAGAATGTTTTTACGCCTTGTAAATATAGCTGGTATTGCCTATAAATTATTGTATTTACTGTGAAGTTAAATTTAGGATTCATTTTGGCTATTTGCCATCGACTATCGACGTTACTTACGCCAATATGGCAGTTCTAGCAAGCGTAAATAAATTTCATTTCATGTTCTATTTCTAATATTGCTACAGTTTCCGTAGTTACGGAATCCGTTGTTGCCACTCAAGCTGTTAAATTTAACAATTAAGTGAAAACACTCATTTCTACAGCTTTTGACTCGAAAATTGAAAATGCATTGGATATGACACAATTAGAACATTACCACAATCACCACGTCAATAACGCGAACCTGTAACTTTGGTTGTTTTTAACTAAATTCATTTTCAAGGTCTTTAAGAAATCCTGTATACTATGTCAAAGCCTCATACTTAATTCCGATTAGTTTGCAAGAAAATTGATTAATCAGTATAAACTCAAGCAATGAAACTTTGTAAGCGTTTTTCTTGAAACGATAAAAATGCAGATTGACGTCTTTGTGGTAGAAGTGGCGATAGGGAGAACTACTTAATTCAGTAACGTTAATGGGGAATGATAATTGAATATGCGCATGCACAAAGACCCAAAAATCAAGAGAGTATGAAAAGTCAGGAATACGAAAAGAAAATAAAAAATAAATCAAATAACACGAGATATAAGTAATAATAATACGAGAATGACATTGAAATCATGTGTACAACAAAGGTCCCAATTGTTTATAATATTCCCCTAGCAATGCCTTAGTCCGACCAGTGGTCGAGCGCTTAGCGCTCTGAACTGAAAGACGGAAGGTTTCTGGTTTTCTACGCTCGCTTTTCGTATGAGGCATTCGGCACCTAATCAGGCTTATTCGTAAAAAAAAGACATAATTTCAACAGACAAAACCCGAAGATTGGATCAGATAGAATGTTACTGAGCTACACATTGCTTGGTTCTTGCATCTTCATTGGTCAAAAAAGGTCGCGTCCACCGACCTAACCGTACGGAGTTTTCCTGTATTCCCTACTAGCAATTTTGCTCGGGTCATCATCGGCTGGCTACGTGGGCGGTGGTAGCCGAGCAAAATTGCTAGTAGGGTTGCGTTCGGAAAATAAAACTGTACTCGCAACATGCATATGTTAGGAAACATATATGGTTGGTTTCCTCCAAAACGTAGCTTAAATACGGGTTATGACCCCTTAGAAAGACCCCCCACGGAGGACACCCGCACCCCTTGACCTAGATCCCATGTCTGGAAACTAGAAGCAGGATAGTCTCTAGATTTGCAGAGAGTTCAATTTAACGCCCAGCGTCGTGTGCAACTTATAGAAGCAGTTCTACGATACAGGATCCATGGAGAAAAAGCCTGGGCAAGGGCATCTAAGAAAAGCTGCTTCTTTTTTGATCGCCAGTGACACTGACGTAGTTTTTGTGCCATCATGTTGCAGTCATCTCAGATTTATGACGTGAATGTTTCATCACGATTTAAATATTTTTTTTTTACTTTTATAGATTCCGCATCAATGTGTTTAATTCGAATTATATGTGTAAGGAAAATGTTCTTTTCCTACCGTGCGGAGAACGGGTACGCAGCTAGTCTATACTATTAAAATTTGTGCGCGTTTGTCTGTCTGTCTGTCTGTGTGTAGCATCATCTCCTCCGAAACGGCTGGGAGTGGAGTTTTCATCGAGGTATCCACAGATTCGGAAAATTCCGAGGAAGGTCTTCCGCTAATTTAAATTTCGAAATTCCAAACAGTCTGATTCCGGTACCGACGGGCCAACCCCCAGCACCCCAGGAACTACTTAATACAATTTCCTGCCACTGTACAAAAGGATGCCAAGCCGCCTATTTCTTCCAGGAAAGCGGGAATAAAATGCTCTAATATATGTATGCACTGCAAAGGTTATACATGTCGAAATTCTCTCACCGAAGAAGCGATCATAGAAGACGCGCCGTACGACTGCGATTTTCGAGAGGAAGAAGAGGAGGAGAATCCCTTCAATGACGAAGATGATGAAGACTTTAATGTAAATCGGACATTTTTGCCATTACGACGAAAGACATCATAAGTAACTTATGCATATATATATAATGATGTAAATTCATTTGTGCTGGTCGTTTTGAATTACAGGCGTTAAACCCCCTTTTCCGCCAAGTTGGCAAAAATTGTCCACTTTCGACAATCGATTGTGGCTAATTCGCTGAACCGAATTTAACTTTTAAGGACTCATTAGACGCAGAATTTTATGCTCTTCAATTTTGTAGCAAATCACTTTTCGGTACAATGCACCGTTTTCAAGATATATGCGAAAAACTGAAAAAAGTGCCAAAATTTCGCGGTTTTTTGGCTCCTGAAAGTTAAGCCCACCTAAATTTACTTCGCTAAACCCACCCAGCACTTACTTGGAACGCCGACAGGGAATTAAAATCATCTCCAGCTCTGCCTTATTTTTCGGGCAGCAAAAGTCTAATTTGCCTGTGCTATAAAATGTTCATTGAAACTTTACTGATAACATTATTTTGTAGAAAATTCGACTATGTGTTCATTGTTAAAGATTAAAAAACTGAATCTATGCTGATAAATGTGAAGGGGGGGCGCCACCGTAAGTTAGCCTTTGTTGGGGGGGCGCGGGCCGAATCAAACGGGGGGGCGATTATAAGGTGAACATCTTCCCCTGCCCTCCCAAAAAATTACCGTACAATTTTTTAAAATTACTAGGGGCCAAGGCCCCCAGACTCGCTACGCTCGCTTTTCGTATGAGGCATTCGGCCCATAATCAGGCTTATTCGTAAAAAAGACATAATTTCAACAGACAAAACCCGAAGATTGGATCAGATAGAATGTTACTGAGCTACACATTGCTTGGTTCTTGCATCTTCATTGGTACATAAAAATTTAAACTTCACACTTCAGTAGAACCCCTCCCCCTCATAACACGGAAGATATTTTGTTATGGGAATCCGTGTTGTACGGGTCCTGAGCTATACTCCACCTGGAGTGCGGACTCCGCTTATAATCGCTGGAAAAATTATTTGCACTCCTCAGAAACACAATCATATTTAATGTTGCCATTCAAAGGTTATATTAATTAGGAGCTAAAGCGTAATAACATCAGAACATATGTTTCAGCTGTATTTTTAATAATGTAAAACCTATTTGACACCTTGCGAATTTGCCACCCATGGCGATTTTTCATTATTTGGCGACTTGCGTACATAAAAGCTACGGAACAGATAGAATAGCCTGCCACCAATGGCGACTTTTCATTACTTGGCGATTTACACATGCTCACAACCTATATTTACTGTTCATTTAAGGTTACCGGAAAACCGTTATCCATATTTTCATTTACATAATCGTTTGCAGGTTGGCGTACTTAGCACCACGAATTATACCATCTCGTCGCGCTAGCAAATATCCAAAGTGTACTGTAACTGCTATAATGGCATAGTTAACGCCGCCAAATATTTCTACTGGTAGCAAATAATCCAGCTGGACGAGAACCGGCTTTAAAATAATCTGCTTTTTAATTATTTTTTCATTTTCAATATATTAGTTATTCTGTTTTGGAAAAACGAATAATCGCTAATTCTAAACTCCTGTTGTCTAAGCGAACTTACTATTTGAAAATTGTCAACTTTGTGTAACACATTTTGAGTTACTTATTTCATATAGTTTTTATTTTGGCGTAAAATGGGCGTAATTCTAACTCATGTTTGTAAATTTCACGCGATTCTAGATACTTGAAAACGCTTTGTTGCAAAGGAATGAATGATTTTATGCCAAATCTGGCAACCATTCGGTTTATTTTTTCAGTTTTTTATTAATATCTTCTAAAATAATTCGATTTTCGAAATTTAAATCAGCTTAGCAGGTTCCTCGGAATTTTTCGAATCTGTGGGCACCTTAGTCGAAATTCAAATCCCCACGGTTTAGGAGGAGATACGCTGACAAGCTTTTGACAGCGGCGGCGACAGCGGCCTTTACTTTTTTTTAGAATAGAGAGAAAATAAATAGAAAGCGCCAAGTGGCAATAAAGGCTCTCTTATGTCAGCTCTTACTCATTTTTTATTAATTAATTTTAGCTTTAATTTGAAGAGATATCAGCTAATTTCTACACATTAGGTTTCCTTTAATGTATACTTAAGACTGCATTAAATTCGTTACATTTGGTGAGTGAGCTTCGGGGAGGTTTCCTTGTCAGTCCCTTTTTTCTGGGTAACCTAAGTAATAAAGAATAGTTTGTTGAACAACGTGCACGAAAACTGAAGGATGTTGGTATTGAAACTAGTTTTGCGAGAAATGATGCACATGTTGACATTTTCAAGAGAGCCATAAATGTCTCAAAGTTATACCGGCATGTTGCTACAGTCTGTCAAGATGTTGATCTTCTTGTAATACTCATAGTCTTGCTCCAGAAGACAAAGACATCTCTTTATGAAAGAAGAAAAAGGGAACGTCAAGACTACGCATTCCAGCCCAAAGACTCGCAATTCCTCATTGATACATAACTGCAAATAATCAATATTATTTCTTCATGCAGTAAGTGCTTGTGATACCAATTCAGCCATGTTTGGGAACGGGAAATTACAGGCTTTTAAGTTATACAACCGAAGTCAGCATCTTCACAATATTCCCCAACTATTCAATAATCCAACTGTGACTCCTGAAGCCACTGAAAAGCTGTAGAAAGGTTTATTCTTGCTCTCACTCAAAAGAAGGTAAAACTATTACAAACAACACATTGAATGATCAGAAATTTCAGTGTTTTAATGCACTTGTTGTGGATCAGGAAAACAATGCTGTCATATTCTCGCGACTACCACGCACTATTGACGCATCATATTTTCACTCGTATCGCGCATACCTTCAAATACAGAAGTGTGGTTGGGAAACAATTTTTAGAACCCAGAATTGGGTGTGGAGGGAATTGAGCTCATTGCTCCCTCGAATTTATATGAAACGAGCACCAGCTCAAAAAAAAAAAAAAAATAAATAAATAAAATATATATATATATATATATATATATATATATTATTGATTTCATGCAGCCGCATTTAAGTTTGCGGAATTGCGGAAGAAATGCAGAAGTATGAAGTTTGATTTGTGCTATGCATCAATGTGCAAAAGCTGTAGAGGTCAAAGCTGCCGTAATAGGACTCCCACTGATTTGACAGAAGATTATGAGGGCATATTTTTATAAAAATAAGCTTGTTCCATCGATTTGTGATATTATTATTGTATAGATGTCTCACATAAAAGAAAGTAAGTGTATTATAGTGATATAATAATTTTTGATTAATTTTTTGCAATAATTCTTAATTCTGATGATGAATCATTTTTATTGGAATGTAAATGTCAAAGTACATAATACTAAACAGATTTATTATATTACAGAATTCTATTGAGGTAAAAAAAATATCACTTTCAGGAGAATTTTTCTTCTTTATCTGGGGGGGGGGCGTTAATTTAGACTTCAGCACTAACATTTATGTGCTAAATATGTGTTTATATACGAATGAAAGGTAGCTACAGTTCAACAAAAGCAATAGGGAAAATAAATCAAGAAAGAACGAAGTTGAAAATAAGACCAAATCGACGCTCATCGATTTCTAAATGTCATCCAACTCAAATATTCTTGAAAACGGTTAATCTGACTCGAAACATGAATCCAACCTACTGAGTGAGGAACTTTGCTGTTTCTTAATATTGCACCACCTATAAGTGTTTTCCCCAAGTTTTAAAACTTTATAAATTATTTTCTAGATTTTGTCGTACTTTGACGTACATAGTTGTTTTCATTCGAATTCTCTAAAATCTCTTTAAAATTTCAAAGTGCTATAACTTTTGATCATATTATCATTGATGCAATTACAAATAAGAACTCATTTTAAAGGTAATTCAAGACTCAACTTTGTTTATAAACCCATTGCTGTAAAACTGAGAGTTGAAGAGCTATAAATAAGTGAAAAATTGTGATGAAAAGAAGCGTTTTCCAAAAATTTGCGATGTTTTCTAAAACATATCTTGAAAGCTGTTGGATAAAGAAAAAGATACCCAAAATTACAATCTTGTAGGAAATTTTATCAGCTTCCATTTTGTAACGAACATTTTTTTTTTTGTTAAAACGCACAGTGTTTTAGATAAAAGCGAAAATACAAAAAAAAAAATCCTTTATTGGGGGGTTGGAACTAAAGGAGGGACGTGGCACCTTGAGAGAGGGGGAATTTTTCTGTTTTATACAACTGCATCTCCAATTAGTATTTTCCCCACGTTTCAAAACTTTATAAAAATTTTCCCCATTTTCTCTAATTTCACTGGATTATACGTTTTTATTTTAGCAACAGTTTCCAAACATCATATAACAAATGAAAGATTTGCCAGTAATGTAGCGCATAGGAAGTTCATTGTCCTATAGTTATTGCAGTCAGTCTTGCTTGCTTTCCTCTTGAGATTCTGCACTAGGTGGCAATACACTTATCCTGATGATACATCTTCTTGACGTTAGCCAGCTGTATGTATTGTCAAGTCGAAAAATATCTAAGAAAAGTATCAAGATGAAATATTAGAAGATGTTTAAAACGTGCTTTGAATCAATACTATTTGAAAATTACTAGAGTTGGGATATAAAAAGAGCAAGAAAAATCAGAAATTTTTAAACGTGCAAATTCTTCCCAGTTAAAAATTTTTTTAAATAATCATAATTGGGAGAATTCCATATTTTAACTATCACTACAGTGGTGTTTTGTTTTTAAATAAACCTTGAAACTTAAAAAACAGATGTTTATATTCCGCTATAGATTCAACATCTTTACTTCAATACAAGATATGATCTTCATTATATTGTTCTGTACGTTCACGATCTTTTTGTGAAAGACATTTTTCTCGAGATATTGATTTCTCATCTTTGGCTACTTTCCTTCTTGGCATGATATACTCTTTATATTGTAACGTGAAACAAATCGACGCATTTGTTTTAGTTTTGAAATGAAGAAAATATATCACCTTAGGAACATGAAACTTAAGAATATATTCTGCAAAATTCACACAGTTACAAGATTTTTTAAAATGAAACATTTTAAAAATATGCTTTGCAATTTGAAAAGTGAAACTGCAAAAATGTCTCTCACATTTTCGAATACTTTTTAATAGTACTGTTGTGCTTGTAAAAAGAAGAAAAAGAAAGGAAAGAAAGTTAGAAAGTGTATCATTATCCATAAGAGTGCCGTATTTTTCTGCCTTATTCCATAGAGTATTTATTTGAATTCAAAATCTACATTAAAATCGTCTACTAAAACAATTTTACAATCTTCGCCAATAAATTCTTACTACACTTCACTTTTATAAATAATGTTAGGAATGTGCACCATAATCCACGAGTGTGTCATGTTTGTTTTCCTTTTTGTCTCACTGTTCTTAAATTTGGTGCGTGTGTGTCTCACATTTCATTCTCAAACTTCTGAGAAATTTCTAATTCTTTAGGAAAATGCCTCAAGCCTAAAAGTCGAATGCCAGAGGACAGTCCAGTGCATATAGACTGAGGCACTAAGGTTGAAAAAGCTTTATACTGCTCTTGTAGTGCTGCCGTCTATCAGAACATTTTTCTGTAATGGAGTAATGGATTTTTATTTCTGCTACTTTCATAAAATTTTATATAATCAGTAAAAGTAGACGGTGAATTTTTATGTATCTAGAGTACTACAAACTAAAACCATTCTAGAAATCTCTATGCCTCCTTCGACAGAAGATCTAATTCTTTTAGAGATTAGAGAGGTGAAAATGTTGCCTAAAAGGGCCTGGCCTCCCAGTTTCGCCAATAAATAGTGAAAAAACAATACAAATAAGAATAATAGATAAAAAATAACTATTTCCTTAAATAATTCCGCATATTTAAGTTTTAATTAAATTTCAGTTACGTTATCAGTGGCATTTATTGTTGCCATCTTTTGCCTACATAAAAAAGCATCCTCACCCAAGCTCCATGACTATGACATTGTTTTGATTCTCACTAACCATTTGACTTGAGTGGATCTAACCATTTGACTTGAGTGGTGACTTGAGTGGTTCCAATCGAAATTTCAATTTAGTTCTAAATATTAACTTCAGAAATTAAAAAAATAATTTGAATAAATCTTTTTAAAAATGGTTTTATGAACATCATTAGGAAAACCACGTGGTCCAGGATTCTGGCCTACCACGCAGCTACCTATCTAACAGTCTTTAGTTTTGAACGTATTTATCTAGATGTAACGTGAATAACGCTTTGGAATCAATTAGAAAGTTCTCCTCCCAAGACATCCTCCCTTTAAACAAATATAAGAACCACGATGAATTGAACTTTTGCAAAAGAATAAAGTTATTATAAACTTGTAAAAGATTTATTTTATAATTATTTTAAGTCATACCGGCTTTAAAATCTTTAATACAAACCATTAAAAATCACTAAAATGCATAGATAAAATCTAAAAAAACTTTCTCTTTTTAAATGCTGTATAGGGTAAAGGCACCAATTGTTAACACTACCCCAATTATTGACAGTTGTTCCTTCGAAGTTGAAAAATAAGCGTTTGGGAACACGTAGAAATTCAAACTTAGCACTAAACCAAAGCTCAACTAATCAGCTACATATTCCCGCCCTGATCAAGTCAATTTGACTGACAAAACTCCTGGGAACGTAGAGTCTCTTATCAGTGTCTTGCAGCGGCTCATAAACTAAAGGTTTTGCTTAAAAGGTAAGTCTCGATTTCGACTATAATAACTATGGAACTTCATGTTTCATTGCTTACATTTTCTTAGGTCTATTTTTTTGCTACTTCCACTTAATGAGAGCTATTACAGATGAACACTATTACAGTTCCCAAATGTAAATTTTCAGTTAAACAGCTATTTTTAGGATGTCAATAATTAGTACTTCAAAACAATTAATTTACCCAATTATCGGCACACCTGTCAATAATTGGGAATTTCACATAAATAGGTACAATGACATTATTAAGATTATTTTTTCATTTTTAACACAATTATTCTCCTTCCTTTTAAAAATAACGAAAGGATCCAATTCTTCACAGGTGAGTGTCAATAATAGGTTCACGCTACAGTCAATAATTCTAATGTTAAGAACCAACTATTGACAGCTTAAATATTTAGATATTGTCATTTTTGACATAAGTAGGTAGGTAGGCATAATGACAAATGTTAGTAAGTATAATCGAATGCCAGAGGACATTCGATTATACTTATTAACATTTCCATCGTTTCAAGAATAAGCCCAGAAAAAATGGACAGGAAATTTGCCAGATTTAAATATTTGTAAGAATTTATATAGCATAATTGAAAAGAATACATCTGAAAATTACCAAAAACAAAATGAGAGCTTCAAGAACCAGTAATTTAAGTTGGCACCATGAAACGCCGCAGGAAGTGTTTGGATTCCATATCTAAACGAGTGGCTGTTGTGATCAAAGCGAAGGCTGCTCAGCAACATAATAAATGATGTTTAGTTCAATTGCAGTTATTTATTATCCTCTCCTTTTGCAGAATAACTTGAAAATAAGTCTTTATTTAATTTTATTCCGAAGAGCCAAAATGGATTATGATTTCTATAATAACCTATCTATTTTTTATGCTATTTTTCAATACATTAAATGATTATTTTTGTTCTTTAACTTAATGCTATCTTGTCTTTGAGGTAATTAATTTAACATGCTGACATTGCAAATATCAATTATATTGAATTTTAATTTTGACGGGGGAGAGGGGGTTTAATCTTGAAAAGGGTTAGATTTCTAAAACTTGCAATATTTTCGGCCAGCAGTGTAGGACTAAAGCAATATCCTGCATGTCTGTGAATTAGACAAAATGTATAGCTATGCTTTGTTCTGGTTTTGAGAACACATTTTGCATGAGTGCATTTGTTCTCACCTTGTGTAATACAGTTGTGTATTTATTCTCGATTTGAATAACACAGACTGCATTTTCGGATCTATTCTCTTGTAATTTGTAACATAGGCTGTGTGTTGTGTTGTGACTCATCCCTTTGGTCCCCAGTCCAAAAGACCCCGTTGTATGAGAGTTTCAAATATCTTCTCCTGCTCATCTAACAGCTTCCTCTAGCAGGCGTCTAAACAATCAAGTAGGTGAGCAGAGCTAGCAGGTAGGGAACAAGAGCAAGGGAGATAAATCTCTTCCCCATTCTGAAATTTCATGAATTTTAAATGACCGCTTCTGAACCTCGCCAGCATTACCTAAATTGATGGCTAGCTTTTTCAAATTAATGGAATTTAAAAATCGACAAGCTGACGTTTTTCATTTTTACTTTGGCTTTATCAAGTTGGTTATTTTCCATTTTCAGGTTAGGAAAATGGTTTTAACAATCTCTTCTAAGCGTAAAAGGAGAGATCCAGTTGAAAGAAGAAAAAAAAAATATGAAGAGGGATAAATATTAGCAGCACTCAGTATTGTGAAGACTAGTGTTCCACTTGCAACAGCTGTCAGGAATTATGGGGGTACCCCTGTTAATTTAGTTTTCAAAGCAATCGGTTAGTCCCCAATGTTTCGTAAGCCGGGCCCTGTAAGTATTAAAGTAAAAGGAAGAACACTTATGGGAACACGCTTTATTAAAGCATAGGAAAATCCAAGAAAAGTGTTCAGTGGTAACGAAATAGCATTTTCCCTATATTCTGAAAGCACAAAGTATAGGCCTCTAAAGGTACAAAGAATGTATACTTCTCTGTAAATAATGAGGAAAAAGAGCCTGTACTTATTGCAGCTAATGCTTGCAGTGATTCAGACCTGTTGTGTCCAAGCACGAAACAGTGCCTTATATCTCCCAATTTGGTTTTTTAACTGCAAATAAGTGAATATGCTTGTCAATAATTGGTTCTTATCCATGTCAATAACTGGTTCATTCATGTCAGTGATATGAGAGATAATTGTTGTTGAATTTCCGCTCATAAAACGAAATTTTTTATTAATTTGTCTAAAGTAATGAATGGAATCGGTAGTGCAGATCTTGGCGATAAAGAAAAACTTCAAAACATAAACATTACTTAATAAATAAGAAAGTTTTTAAGAAAATAACTCGAAATTTTCCTTAAAGAGTCAATAACCGGTGGCTTTGCCCTATATAGTTTTCATGTTTTGAGTTACTATTATAAGTATTCTTTGGCTTTTAAAGCTCGAGTTTAACACGCTATTTTTGCATAATTTCTGTCAATTGCTTACATATTCCAGGCCAAGGTGCATAACAATAGTTGTCTACTGGCGACGTATGTGACTGTATATGGATGTATGGACCGCATTGTTCAACGTTATGTCTTTTGTTATGGGGATCTAGGTACTCGTCTCTGCCGGGTAGGTCCAAATTTCTGAAAATAAAATAAATGGAAGTGTACCATATAGAGAAGAAATACATATACACAGCAATTCAGTACTTCAAACATAATTGTTTGGTACTACTTTGGTAATAAAACTTTCAAGAAATAATTGAGAGGATTACATTTTATTCTACAGTACTTTAGGCATACGTAAAAGTTAGTTTGCATGACAAGAAATTTGAGATTGTGTATGTGTGTTGTGAAATTGTGTATTGTGTTAAGAGGCAAACCTACACAATGCAAATGTTCCTGGTGGAAGTTTGGGCGGAAGACCTTTTTAAGGGCTTCTAACGCGTTTTCATATTACGTCTGGAGAAAACCGCAGAAAACTACAGGCTGTTTTGCATAGACAGCTGCGGGGTAGGACCGAGCCTATCTTCATACTTCAGCCATCTACCATGCTGAGTGTCTTATCCCCTTGGCCATGATAGTACCCAAAGGGATTGTAGAAGGGGCCTTGAGGAGCAGCGTTAAGAAGTTTTTGTGACTGGCTAAAGGGGGTGACACCCTCCCCCAAGGAAGGATCACGGCGGCCGCCCACTCAAGAAAAAGGAAATTAATGTAAAACACCCTATTTTGATTCCATAAAATGGATATGTATGTGAATCTTCAAACAAATTGCCTCACCCACAAAATTGCATTGATCCGTAAGTGCCCTCTCCCCACTTTTAAATGTCAAAGAAAATTGTAACCTAACCACCTCATAGCTGTTACTAGCGTGCGCTGTTACAACTGTGGGAGAATGGATCGCATGCGTCTACCCCTGCACTCCTACCAAACCAACTTACTCTTAACTAGAGGTGTGCCGGATTGTTAAAAATCTAGATCCTCGGATACGGATATGAAAACGGATCATTACTTTTCATATCCGCGGATACGGATATGAAAACAGATCCTTTGCTTTTTAGATCCAAGGATACGGACATGAAAACGGATATTTCTTTCTCAGATCCACGGATACGGATAAGGATCTTTTTGTTTAGAAATCATCTTGAAGTGATGCTTTCACGCACAATACGTGAAATGTTCTACTAAAATGATAAATTTCAAATCCTGTGAATGCATGAGTGAAAAATTTAAATTTTTAACAAGATACTTTGTGAATTATATTATCGAATCGCTACTACTAAACCAAATAGCTTTTCAAACCTACAGAAACTCTAGTTTATCTTATCAAAATAAATAACAAGAATCGTATAGTAGTTTCAGTTTTTGCATATTTAATTTTATTCAGTCTGCAGTGTCTTGTTGTGAAAGAAGAAATTAAAAATAAAGGAAACGATATGTCTTATTATTTAATCCCACAAGAATTTAATGTCCTTATGTCCTTGTTTTATGCATTTTATATAATAATTTACATTCTTTACTCAAAGCAAATATAAACTATGATCAATCTAATATGAATTCTTAGGCAAAATTCTCTTTTTAAGACTAGAAATTAACATGTTTAAAAGTATTGTTTCTTACGTGTTTTTTCTTTTATATTCTTTCTGTTCAATAATTAGAACTTTCATAAAAAGATTAAAATAAAAATAAGGTTGTAATACTTACCATACTTATTTTTTTTTTTCAAATTTATTGATTTTTGTCGAAGAGTTTGAATCGCCCTTTTAAATTAGCTTATATTTTTTAAGCTTAGTTACGAGTTTATTGAACATTAAATATTTAGCTGAAAGCTAAATGATGAAGTGCATATGAAAGGCTTTTCAATTTAGTAATCTTAAAATTTGTTAATCTTGTTGAAGTGAAAAAAAAAAGTATTCACTCGATAGTTATAATAATTGCAAAACATATTCTGAACTAAAAATAAATCTATTATTTATTTACATCAGGAAAATAAAATATCGCAAAAAAAAATATCACAAAGAAAATAAAAGAGATAACAAAAAGATAAATCAGTGACTTCTGTATAAATAAGTGAGTATTTCAGTTAATATCTTATACATGTAAATGAGAAAAATAGAAAAAGAATATTATAAACTTAAATTTCAGTAGATAAAATATCAATCAATCTTTTTCACCACATAATTCCACTAACTGGATTAAAATTTAAATTGATAGAAAAATGTGTTTACCAATTATCTTCCGAACTTGAAACTTAAGTTAGTTATTTTTTACTAACAAAATGAAAAATTTACTTTTTCTAAAATAAAAAAACTTGTGCTCACAAATAAAGTGAAACATTTCTGTTTAATTTCAAAGTATGGCAAATTTTACTTGCGAAACCATAAATTGTATGGAATCAGTCAGATTTTCTTCACTAAGAAATAAAAAAAAAAACTTTAAAAATAGAAATATCACAGCAGGTACAATTCAGAAGTTTCAAATTACACAAAAAATAGAACGTCGGCATTTTTTTTTTTTTTTTTTTCAGCAATAAAAGCTATCTCATATAAAACCCAGAGTAATACTGATATTATATTTAAAAGTTATTCACTTTACAAGGAATAAAAATCAAATAAAAAAAAACATTCTTACAGTTAAAATTGAGAAAAGTAGTTAATAATAAACTTCAATTTCACTAGAATAAAATAACTTCACATTTTTCATAACGAAACATGAGTCGAAATTCTTAGTATTGGAAAATATATCTCGGATTTTTTTTTTTTTTTTTTTTTTTTACAATTTAGTGCATTCTCAAAATGAAGATATAACTTTAACTTTTAAACAAATTTTATTTCTTCTTTATAGATCGCCATACTACCACATTACTTCAGAAGGTTCTCATTTGTAAAACGAATAAAATTAATGTCGGTCAGTTTGCTGGAGCTAAACTGGTGCAAAGAAACGTAAAAGAAAAATATACTACAATATTAAAAACCCATAACAAAAATGTGACATGATACATCTGAAAATTCCTAAAAATAGGCTTTTATAATTGGGGAGTGGGAGGGGGGAACGAAGACGAAAACGGGATTTTTTGAATTTATTAAGTTTACTACTACTACTAGCGTAACTAGTAAGGAGCTAAACCCTCTCTATAAAAATTTTGACTTTCTATTGCAAGAATGAAAGATGGGACGCTAAAAGTATGGGAGAGGTGAATTGTGTTAAGCCTTCCCATAGAAATATTAAAAAGTCTAGCAAGTTGTAAGTACATAATAGCTCTCAATTTCTAATACTAATTTTAACAGAATTATATGCTAAACAAGAAGATTCACTTTAAAAATAACAATGTTTATTATTTTTAAATTAGAAAAAATATGTACCGTGTTTACTTGCGTAATAGTCTCACTTTTTATGCCAGTGTTTCATACCTAGTGAAAGTCTAGGTGTGATTATTATGCGGGGAAAGTTTACTATATGTAATATTGAACACTCTAATGCTAGAATATCATTGGTATTATAGTAAAATAACTAACTTGCCAAATGTTTTCAGTTTATCTGCCGTATATTAAATAATCTTTTCTTCAATTATACGCAAAAAGAGAGATTTTTCTTTTTAGTAATATTTTTATATAGACATAAATGTCGAATACGTGACTGCGACTTTTCTGCAGGAAAAATACTTTAACAATTTTGACTGCTTCAAAACGGGGGTGAGACTGTTATGCGAGGGCGACTATTCTACGAGTAAACACGGTATGTTTAATTATACAAAAAATAATAATAATAACGAAATAATTTCATTTTCTTTCTTTCATTTATTATGAAATATCGTTAAAAGATCCGCTAAAAAGAATGCTGACCCGGATCTGGATATGGATCATTTTATTTCACTTTGACGGAGCTTTATACGGATAATTTTTTTTCGCTCTGACGGATCCAGATATTTTTTTTCTTCAAATATCTGCGGATACGGATAATCTGGACGGATATCTGGAACACCTCTACTCTTAACGCCACTTGTACCTCCATTTCAGGATTAACTCAGAAAATGAATGGTGTCGCTATCTAGTGACTACTTTTAGAAAGTTTTACTATATTTCTCGATAATAAAAAAGTTGCTTTAAATATTTATCCTTTTGATAAATCTAATCTTTAATCACCAATACCATTTATTGCTTATCAATTTCGTTTACATAAAGTTAATTATTTTGAAAATACATTATTTCGGAAATATTTTGTACTAAATAAGAACGGAACACATATCTAAAAATGATTTTAGTTTTCGTCTAAAAATTGGAACTGGGAGAAAACCTAACCTTCTCTATGAAAAGTAAAAGTTGGATGGGGTCGTGCGGGGAGAGATATTGGAAGTTGCTGTTATGGAATTTTATTCATTATGTATTGGAAGTTATTGGAAGAAATTTTATTTTTTATGGAGTAATTGGAACTTGCCTTGACATTTTTACATTGGTTGAAATATGGTATTTGTGTGCATAATTATTTTATTTTTTGGGTGTCTTGAAATTTTTATACACCCAGTAAACCTTAAATATGAAGTTAACTATGGAAGTAGTACTTACTCGGGATCTGATCCAAATTTTCGGTACATTAAAATTGCAGGTATGGAACCTCCCTCAGTCCGTAGTTCGACGTGAAATACCGAGTTCGCTTCTCTTACTACCATTATGTAGTTATGTAGGCACTTGGGCGGCAAATAAATATCTTCGACACCGGGATCTGTGGGCAGGAGGGGTGCACGATTACGAAGGTAGTACTTCTCAGGGATGGGGCCTCCTAATTTCATCTGGAATGTAAAAGAGAAGCTGCATAGGGGCGAAGACATTTTTCGAAGCAATGGCAGATCCGAAAAGGGGCTTATGGGAAGACTGTCCCCTCCCTTTAACCCTTTGAGGCGCAACCCTTTCCCAATCCTGAAAAAAGGGCGCACAGCCAGCTGTCGTCAAAAAAGGGTCTAGATCTGTGGCACGCGATGAACGTTTCGATCGTCCGCCATCTTGCTGCTGTCATCGATCCATTTGACTACCAGCAACATAGCGGTCAATCAAATCGTCCACCTGGAGCTACAGAGCTATAGAAGTTTTCTGACACAGATGGCTGGGCGGCCGCACAGCCATGTTGTTGGTAGTTAAATGGATCAATGGCAACGACTGCACTTTTTTAGTGCTGGGCATCCTATCCAGTTCGTCTTCTATATCGAGGTGAAAATGGTTACGCTTCAAAGGGTTAAGCGCTCTTAAACCCATTATTAAACCTGTATTTTACCTATTCGCACCCACCATTAGAAAGACTCAACGGATACGACTCTCATCTCTTTGCTTCCCAAAGTGGCTCTTAATAAGCTCCTCTGGAACCCAGCGGAGTGTTCAAATAACCATACTGGAAAGCAACATCGCATTAAACAACAAGAGTCTCCTCCATTGCATCTTTTTTTAAATGATGAGATCAAACATATTAAACATGGGTTAAAGATTACAAAAAAAAAATTAATTAATTAATTAATTAATTAATTAAAATAAAGGAGCTTGAAATTCGAATTGACCTTTTCTTCTTCTGCTGCTTTAAATTTATGTTAATAAAATAAATATGTGGGGAAATGAATTTCTTACTGTAATTTGTGTGTGCTTTTAATTTAATTTTAAATATTGTTTGCTGAAAGAGATACGAATACGTAAAAAAAAAAAACCTTCATTATTTACAAAATGAAAAATTTAAAGTCATTATTGTTTTATGGACTCATTGAAAGCTTCTTGAAAAATTTATGACAAAATAAAAATGACGTTTTACATACTAAAAAGTATTTAACACTATAAATAATAACGCAGCATAATATTTTAACATGGAAACTGATTAATGAGTTCAAAGGTTTTATGTTTCATTCTAGAATATGCTTTAAAAAAGCACTTACAAACTCAGAACACATCGGATTTCCTGTAGAATCAACGCGTTTTCCTCCTAAAAATGCCGGCAAAACATCCGCATCAACGTACTTTAATAAAAGACTAGAAGTTCTGTCTGAAATAGAAAGGAAATATTGAAAGAAGCAAGGCAAAGTTCTATCGAAGCATTCAAAGACACAAGCTGTGTAGTAACAGAAGCGGAATCTTCGCCGCTCCATCTTGTCAGTGATAAGAACTAACAAGTTCACATGTTTAAGATTGTCAAAATCAATAGCGATACAATTTTTAAATATGTTCCCGAACAAGATTTTATTTGCACTGACAACCCGGTCCTATCAGTTATATTTAGAAAAAAAAAAATTTACAATTTCATGCGCAATTTTAAAAAAATTCGTCCTTCTACGTCCAAAATTCAGCGAGTTATGAAGCAGCAGGCATTTTGACTGCAGTCACTCTTCCACGTTTAAAAATGTCCCGTTAAGGGACCATATAAATATTGAAATTTTAAATGATAGGTTTTTAATTTCAATTTTCTATCATAATGCGGAGAAAGAAGCAAAACTAATTTTAGAAGATTAATCTTTAAGGAGAGGGTTATAGTCAGGCTCTATAAAAATCTATCCGGAGTCAGACTTACTAAAATCGCATAAGTGTAGCATGCAGATGTATAACACCGATTATGCAACACAAAGTACAAGAAGAGCCGAAGGAAGCTACTTTGAGCAAATGTTACGATAACAGGATTTTTAATAATTTTAATTTTCTGAAATGCATATATTCGTGCTTTAAAATGTTTCATTTTCTAATTTAATGTTTAATGAAGTGTTTTATTCTCGTGGTTTTTTTTGTTTGTTTGTTTGTTTTTTAAGGTATTTAACAACAGTTCATTTAAAAATCTTTAAAATTTCTATTTTCAGTATGAACTACACTTTTATATAATTTATTAGATAAACATAGTTAAACGTTAATATTCTTTATGGCAATCTACAATCATAAAATAGTTAATAAAGTTGCATAATATTACAAGACTCAAAACCATGCACATTAATTTTTCACAAATTCATTTTGTACACAAACCCTATTTCGAAGCTCAAAAAGTAGTAGAAGGACGATTTTTTTTTTTTTTTTTTTTTTTTTTCTGTGCAAGAAATTCTGTAAAGAAATTTTTTTAAATATAACTGATAAGACAGGGTGACCATATAAAAAATTTAATTTTGTAATTTTTACAGGAATTGATTTAACATCGATTGTTTCTGATATAATAGATTATACAATATTTTTGCAACTGCAACTATATGTCTCTCACTAACGGTTTAAGAAATAGCCATTGGTCACCTGGGCATCCTTAAGGGAATAGCCTGGGCATCCTTTATATTAATCCTTGCTTTCAAACGGGTCTTTGAATACCCCTGCTGCAACAGTAGGCACATCCAGAAAAGGAATCGCTGCCGTTGCGCTTTTAATGATGCTAAAAGCAGGTTAAAGCATTTAAGATACAAATATATTTAGTCTTAATCACTGTCACTAGAACTTAAATCTATGAAGAGTTCTTTCGATTGTGCGTGTAAAAACCTATAAATGTTACATACACTATTTTAGACAAAGTGTATTCTTTCGTCAATGCAGGCATTATGCTAGTAGTATAAAAATCTGATGTGGACAACACATGACTACCTTGCACGTCTATTAAATAAAAAATATTTTCGGCGCACTTCATCTAAACTTATTTTGTTTGAAAGAGATAATATATCAGTAATAGTAAGGTTTAGCGATTTCTAGCCAAATATTTTGATATCGCCAAGCTGAATTCAGTTTGAAAGATTTCCTTCTGACACTTTATTTGGCGATATTTCGCCAAAAGCCGATAAGCTTGAGACAGTTTGCGAGATTTTGGGAGTAGCCAAAGTAGTCATTGACCACAGACATTCAATGAATTGAATGCATCCATACACCTCAATGTATTTAAAGTCATTTGGCTGAGCCTGTAAATAAATTACCAGTCGATTGCAGTCAAAAAAGATATTGAAAACAGTTAGATATTACAATAGTTCTAAATACAAAAGTTCAAAATTCTACGGGCTAAAGTTTTAGAGTTATATAAAATACGAAATAATTTTTGGAACTAAATTTGGTGATATTTCGGCGAAGCTCGCCAAGGTCGACGACAAATGGAGAGATTTTTGCCATGGACCGAACAATGACAGATTATCGCCAAATTTGGGGATATTTCGCCAAAACTCGCCAAGGACGATGACAAATGGCGATATTTTGGGCATGGACCAAATGACTGACTATCGCCAAATTTACCGATATTTTGGCAAACCTCGCCAAGGTCGACGACAGATGGCAAGATTTTGGGCATGGACCAAACAATGACTGTCTACAGATGTATTATATTGAAGATGTCCATAGACATCAAAGTATTGAAATTCTTTTCGGTGGTTCTGTAAATAAACTCTCCAGTAGATTGGAATCAAAAATCAAGATGCACAACTAGACGTTATAAAAATCTTATAAATGAAATTTCAACATTCTACGATTAATAGTTTTTGAGATTTGAGAGTTAAATACATACACACGTACACCAAAAGTCGCCAAGCTTGGTACTTTTGGCGTAGTTCTTGAGGGAGGCACGTGACCGTGGTCGGAACATTACCTAACCTATATGGTAGGACGGTATTGTGCTTGAAATGGATGAATGCCCCTAAAATTGCCATTGACCGTAATGTATTGGAAATCTTTTGAGTGTTCCTGTAGCAGAACTGTAAATGATAAAGACACTTTTTAAATGGAGAAATTCACTTTGTATTAACTCTTAACAGCATATATCACTTCTGAGTCGTTTGAAATAACCCAATACCTCTAAAATACGCTTTAATGAATTTCGGCCCATAGAGCGTAATGTATTTATATTCTTTTGGGCGGCCCTGTAGATAAACTATGCAGTCGATTGAGACCAAAAGGTAAGGTGCACAACCAGGTCATAGAATATTCCTAAATATAAGATTTCAACATTCTACGACCAATAGTTTTTGAGATATGCGAGTTACATACATGCATACGTACGTACGTACAGACGGTATGGAAAAACTAGCCAAAATAGACTCGCCGCTATTCAAAATGCGTTGCAGACGCATTTATATGATCGTGCATACTAGCTTACGATGAGATGCATCGAAAAAAATTCTTTAAAATAAATTTAGAGGTAGTCAAAATCGGTTTTTTTCGTCGGAATTTGGCCCCCGAAATCTTTCGGGATCACATTACTCCCTTATACTCCGCATAAGGAAATAAAAATGACAGTTCAACGTCATGGATCAGCAGGCACAGCGCATGAGTATGAAGAAGACGTGAGTGAGTGAAAAATCATATCTCTTTTCAATCAATTGACGTCTACCATTTGCTCATTACCCGTGCTACCCCCGGATAGTGAAATATCATATGTTACTCTGTCACACGCCTAACGTACCTATGCTGTGTGCGTAGTGAGCCTTGTCGTTAAACTGTCAGTCTCATTTTGCTTCTCAAAACAGATAAGAATCTTTGAAATGCACTTTAATCAACGACGGGCCATAGAGTGTAATGTATCAGTTCTTTAATGTACTCCTTAAAAAAACTATTTATTCTGTATTCATTATTTTAAATAGGGTATATAGTAATAGATAGGAGGGTAATCGGGAGTGGATATCAGTACATATCTTCACTCGGGAACTTTCGGATTAATTAGCATAAGTTTCATGTCGGGTGGAAATCCCGTTTACTTATTTACGTCTTACTTCATATACCCTTCCCCCCACCCACGCAAAAAAAAAAAAAAAAATACAGTTTCTGGTAATAACACAAATGAATTTCATAGTAATTGATGCAGATTTAAGATAGTTTAAATACGGATAGACAGACACACCAATCACTTTTCAACTTCGTTGGAAAAAATTACACATTTAAACTATCTCATCAAACTTATCCCCCAACTTGAAAGTTATTTGAATCGGCCTGTGTTAAAAAATGTAAAAGTTGCATTCAATCAAAAATGTTTTGTAATATAAGCTAGATTTCCTATTTTAAATCTGCGAATAGCTATTTGGTGTTTCAAAAAACACATGAATCCAAAGAGATGTGAGAAATCATTATTATACACTTAAGAGCCATTGCATTGTGACCACTCTGTTAATAACATGTAGGACCACCTTTAGCCTTATAAACTGCCAGCACCCGGCGTGGCATTGATTCCACAAGGTGCTGATAGGTAGTCTGAGGAATCTGGTAAAAAGAGCTCACTAACTAGTCCTGCAATTCCTGCACATTGCGAGGGGGTAGCGTAGCAGCACGAATTTGGTTTTAAAAGTGGGACCACAAATGCTCTGTTGAATTAATGCAAGGAGAATTTGGAGGCCAAGACATGACTTGTAAGTTGCAGTAATGTTCCTCGAACCACTCCCCGACGATTTGATCCTTATGACACAGTGCATTATCCTGTTGGTAAAAATCATCCCCCGCGCGAAATACCGTTGTCATGAATGGGTGAACCTGGTCTGCAACGAATTTCACGTAGCACACAGGCTTCGGGGATTGTTCTTTGGGGATTATGGATGCTAATGTGCTCCATAAAAATATTTCCGACACCATAATACTCCCGCCACCGTCTTGTCTCGGTCCAACTGTGCATCCGGGAGCCAGGAAATCGGTATTTTCACACTCGCCCGTCCATGTGATGGAATAGAAAACGTGATTCGTCGGACCATGAAAATTTCTTCCATTCTTCTAATATCCAATTCCTATGTTTCTGGGCCCATTGCAGACGCAGCTGGCGATGACGTGCCTTCAGTGCAGGGACATGCTTCGGCCTCCGGCTGCGTAGGCTCATATGCAGCCATGTACGCTGCACAGTGTGTTGAGAAACACTGTCTGGATCACCACTGTTGTAGTTGGTGGTGATTTCGGCTGCTGTAGCTCTTCGGTCACGGCAAAAAAAGCGTAGCAATCTCCGCTCGCCTCTGGAATCAATGCGTCGTGGACGACACAATGCTGACCGGCAACTTGTTGTTCCGTCATCCATACACCACTTTCGATATGTGACCACAACAACTGCACCTGAGCAGCCCACTAAACGTGCCGTTTCTGATATTGATGTTCCCAGTCACCGAGCCATAACGATTGTGTTTTATCGAAATCCGATAAATCAGCTACTTTTCTCATTATGTCGCAAATCGCGCTTTGTTTGGAAAGACAATGCAAAGCCGCTTTATATATTTCAACATCAGCCGGGCACGGCCAGTGGTTTTATTCCTGGGAGAGCCCATTGTTACAGATGGAGTGTGGTCATATAATGTAATGGCTCTTCAGTGTATACTACCATACATACTGCTTTATGAAGAATAGGAAGCCGACCAATGGTCGAATGGATAAGACACTCTATATTGGTAGTTGGATTAAGTGTGAAGGTCCACGGATTTGGCCTACCGCAATGCTATCGATCTAACGGTCTTCAGTTTTGAGCGGTTTTCCCAGATGTAACGTGAATATGTTAGAGCCACTTAAAAAGTTCTTCCCCCAAGGTATCCCCCTTTTGGCATAGCCCTGGTGTAACTTTGCCTTAACCAAACAAATCAAACCTGTTGAAAAATGTGTGAGTACAGAAAAATGAGTATGTGAGTATACAAAAAATATGTCAGCTTGTGAATAGCTATATTTGATGTTTCAAAAATCACATGACTCGAAAGAAATATGAGAAATTATTAATATCCGCTACTTTATTCCCATTTTATGAAGAATCGAACTGTCTCTATGAAATTCGACCTATACTCAAATACTTTTTTGAGTGGGTGTACTTCTGAATAGGTGACTATTCATGCGTCAAAAATTTGAAAATTTGAAAATCACTTTTACGATGAATGAAATTAGGTCTGCTTATAAAATAATATTCTCATATTATTCTATAGATATATTATTCTTGCAACAAGAATATAAGAGTAATATTCTTGCTTTTTACTCTCAAAAATCGAAGACTGTTTTGAGACGAAATGAGTATTTATAAATCATAAATATCAGCATCGAATTAAATAAACAAATAATAATAATAATAATAATTGTTGACCATTTAAGTATCTGTCTTAAATTTAGGAATGAATACAGTACATTATTCCTTTCATTTTGTTGATAAGTGTTGTTAAGATTTAATTTAAGTTACTCATCAAAAAAATAAAAGTGCTTACCTCTTGAGACTACGGAAAGTTTGTCTAAAATAGTATGCCGAAAAATTGGCCTGAAAAAGTTGAAAATGGTTTGATAGTAGCTAGGGGCTAGAAAAGAAAGAAAGATTAACACACTATAAATAAATTAACATACTTAAAATTTAATCTGATATGTAAATGTGGAAAGTTGTTTTTTATTCCCCTTTCTCTCTATCCGGTATAAAAATTCACACAGTTCGACAGATGGGAAAAAAAAGAAATGATTTTAATTAATTAAATCTGTCGTTTCAAAATTTTGTAAATTTTCTTTCGGGGTGGGGAATACCCTTAGAGATAGGCCGTGATGACCTAATCATCGTTAACGATAACAATTAAAAACAATGAAAACTATGATCATGGTAAAATTAGGTCCCTTATTTTTAAAAATGCATGACATTTTTTAATTTAACATTCAATTGTCAGTTAAACGTATATGCGTTATTCTAGTAGAATTTTTAAGTCGTTTACCGTTCACTACTAATATCCTCTTCCACACTTCTGGATAAAAATCTTGAAACAACCGGAGCCAGTCTAGGCCTAATTCTATAACTAAAAGAGAAAAGAAATGATAAAAGCACCATATGGATAGTTTTCCTCGTTTTATTCATCAAAGAATTGAATCTTTAAAATTATAAAATTGATTCATGGTTATAATTGCAGTAACTGTTTGTCAGTATGTCCATAAAAGAATGTTTCAGTTATAAATTTTAATAATATCAATTGTAAGTGTTATAGAGTGTTGATTGGAAGTCATAATTAAAGTCACTCAAACAGTTTTAGATAAGCGCATGCGCAAGTACTGCTTTGTGTTTTTCCTCGCTTGCAGCGCCACATATACAAAAGGGCAAATCCTGACGTAGATTTAAGAATATCTAGATGAAGCATTTAATGCTTCTAATCATGTACTTTTTGGTGCCAAAAACTCACATCATGTATGCCACTACAATGGTTGCCGTCAGTGACGTAGCCAAGAGGGGAGATAGGGGGTCATACCCCCCCCCTCAATGAGTAAATTTTTGCCATGCAAAATGTATATTCTGCAGTCCCTTATCACACTCACGTATACATATATGTGAATTGCAGTAGTCATAATCCCCCTCCAATGAAAGATTTCTGGCTACGCCATTGTTTGCCGTCAATTTAAAATAGAACATTAATTGTATTACTTTAAAAAAATAAATAAGTTCGTGGGGAAACATTTCGATACGAGTACTTTTTAAAACACAGATTGTTCTAAAATAATTGAAAATACCATTATAATTTAAGTTATATTACCATTCTGCACATGCGCATGCTGCAACTATGGCTACCGTTTAGAGGCAACAAGTTCCTGAGTACTCCTGAGTGTAAAGTGCTTTCTGATCTGCCAATAGGTAAGAATAAATTTTTAATTTCCACTCAATGTGTTTTTCGTTTATAATTTTATTGTGATCCCAAAATTTGAAAAAAAAAAAAATCCACTGATGGTACAAACAATTAGCAAATGACTGGATGTGTTTGTAAAGGGAAAAGCACGGAACGACCAAAAGTATATCTGTACAGTATTCGCTGGCCTTCACGTTCACCTGAAGTGAAGACATGAGATTTTTCCTTTTGGAACTTTGTAAACGATCACGTCTAGTTAATTCATGTCAAATCGTTAGGTTCCGCTGCTACATAACGATTTGCCAGAATTGAGGTGCAGAACTGAAGAGGCTTTATTGCTTCCATCACTCCGAACCTGTTAACTGAAGTGTTTGAAGAATTGGACTTAAGGCTGGATGAGTACCGTATAATTAAAGGTGCTCAAATCGAACATTTGTTTAAAAAAAAACTCTCTTAGTTTACTTTTAATTTTATGTATGATTTTTTTATAAATAGTTTAACTTAAAGTGTTACAATATAATACGGGTAGCCCAAACGCGGCTTGCAGCTTTGTAGACGAGTTATATGGCTCTTATACAAATAAAATAAATGTATAAAATATTCCATGATGTCTATTATAATTTTTTGTTCCCGTTGAGTTTTCTGTTTCTGCTTAATAAAGCTATATTTCATCAGAATAACTGCAATTATTTCATGAAGACATGCGCCAGTGATTTGCAGTTAAAAAGGGTACACTACAAGGCCCTTTGTATCTAAGCTAAGATTAAATCTAATATGAATCCGTACTGCATAAAAATATTATATAAATTTCTTGTTTTGTGTTACTTTTTTCCATATCTATAGCTTAACTTATTATTCAGGTTCTTTTTAATTAAAAATAATTAAAATAGCGACTAAAATGTATACATAACATTTAGTGCTTTCTCAAAATCCCTTGTCCCTTTTCATGAATTGAAAAAACAAAAATTATAAAATTATAAAAAAATAAAACGATTTTCTATTAATGTGATATTTAATGAAAGATTATATTCCTGTCTTTAATTGTTGTTGTTGTTGTTTTTGTTGTTCAACTATAAATAATTAAATGAATTCAGCAATTCTTTTTCTGTTGATTATCATTTTTTTGTCCGTCGTATTTTTTTATGTCCACCATGCTACCAAAATCAAAATTTTAATAGCTAAATTTCCCATCATACGGCTGACACTTTTTGAATAGTTACCATACGTTGTTAATCTGAATGGCTCTTTTTTGGACAAAAAAATTCACTTACATATGAGAGTGAATGCATTTATTCACTGTTACCTTCTTTATTTTAAACATTTTAAGATTTAAATTCAATTCATTTTTAAAGCCTTATCGAACTTGATGATAATAAGGTAAAAGTCACGCCTAAACAGAGTATACGAAATGAAAAAACCTCAAATGAAGCGTTTTTTCTCCACTCTGTTACCAAAAGTTTTAAATTATTTTTTTAACTTTTATATTGATATATTCAAAATATGCATACATTCTTGTAATCTTAGTAATTAGGATCACGATATATTTATTTTTGTAAAACAATAATCTTCCTTTTTATCAAGGAAAAATATATTATTTTTATTGAACGTGACAGAGTAGACATACATTAATAAATAATTTGCAGAGATATACTTTTTAAAATATTATGGGATATTTATACTTGTTACCTGCAAAATTATTTGTAGAAGCACTAGAATTGTTATTTTAATTTTCTTTAAATGTATGATAGCAGGGAGTGGACATTTTTCACCTTTCAGCAGAAAATTAATTTTGTTACTTACAATGAGAAAAGTATGTAAATTTTGGCACATTTTATTAGAAAAACTAGTTTTCGGACGAATAATAAGTGAAATTTATAGAAAAAAGAAATTTTTTAACACACTTAACGGAGAATTTGTAAATTTTTTGAGAATGACCGTTGTACGAACAATTCAATCGAACCGGACACTCAAGCATTATTTTATCAAACTCAAAGCTAAACATCAAATTAGTTTTATGTTTACTATCTTTATAATAAAAAAATATTATTAAAGTAATTCAATATTGTTGCCATTATATTAAAATAAATCACAAACTAATAAAATTTAATTTACTTAAATATTAGGAGAAAAGTAATGCCCTTTTATCGTATGTCAAGCCTAACCGAAACTACTGAATTTCATAATATAAAATTTGATTGTACACGGGGTTTGTAACGTATTTTTTAAGAGCTTGATTAGGAAATATTTTCCCAAATTTGTTACCCATGGAAGTAAAGACGAAAAGTTATTTTCGCATTTCTCTTGCAATTAAGAAAAAAAATGCACAACCATAAAATTCAGAAAATTTTGAAATTCGCCCTTTAAGTAGTATGAGCGGTCATTCTCCCCTTATTTCAAATATCTTTCTTAAAAGAAAAAAAAATATTTATCTATTAAATTCTTGATTTAAAATGTAACAAATATGATTTCATTGTTTAGGCATAATTACTTCATCATTAAAACTTGTTAAAATTTTATTTGTTAGAATATTGTGTAAAAAGAAAGACATAACTTTCCAATAATGTTATATGAAGGTTTTTCCCCCTCTGAAGCCAATAATCATCAGTGTTAGGAAGTGGTGTGGCTTCACATATAAATCAAACGAATCGTTTATTCACTTAAAAATTTTTCTATGACTGCGTTTTGTTACATTTAGTGCAAGTTCAATTTTATGAATTAACTCATCAACACGCATATTTTTCGCCTAGAGGTAGATCCTGATGTTTATTATGCCTCGTGGACTCGGGCCTAAAAGCCCTCAAATGATGATTTTTCATTTAACAATTTTTTTTATTTAAAAAACTTTTAAAACAATTTTTTAATAATGACGTAATTTTTTAAATTCTTCTACACATCAGTTCTTGGTAAAATGGTACTTCTAGTGTTTCAAGATTCTTTTGTTTGTGTGTCAAAATTACAAAATTCTCGCCCACATCAAAGTTAAGGGGTCCCCATCTCGAGTTGAGCCTACAGTCAAGAATTTTCTTAACCGGGCTCTGCCTAGAAGTGGAATTTAAAAATTTCTTTCAGCGGTTAAACTTAAGCAAACAAAAAAAAAAATTAGATGAAGCCTACACAATATTGCAATTTACTTATTTGAAGACACGAACTGCCGGAATAGTTAAAAATCAATTGTTATGACCCATCTTCTAGTGTTGCAAGGTAAAAGGTTGGACACCTCTTCACTCTAAAATACAGGTATAGATTTTATCCAGCTTCCACTGATTACTACTTGCAGTTTAAAATCAAACGTAGTCTGACTTACCAGCTTGAAAAAAAACCTGCCGCAGAGCAAAACCCTCCATGTCGATTATGTAAGTGATTTCGTCGATTTCTCGGCCTAGCTGCAAAAAGGAAAATATTTGATCATGTTCAAGAACAACAGTTACTCAAAGTGAGAAAAATCAGCATTGTTAATTTGCTTTCTAACTTAACCCTTTAACGCGCAGTGTTCCCGCTCTGGGAACACCAAACTCTGACGTTTTGACTGTTGCCAGTCACGAAGATTTCTATAAAAATAGTTGCGGGTGACATAGCTCCACGAGAATCCTTTACTTTTTAGCACGACATTTCCCGTCAAAAAATGGTCACGATTATTTTTAACAGCACTGACATCTGCTGAAATATGGAAGAATGCGAGAACAGCTGGATAGATTGCCCAATGCTGAAAAAAGGGCAGCCGTTGCCATCGCTCGACTTAACTACCAGCAAGATGGCGGACGATCGAAACGTTCATCGCGTGCCACAGATCTAGAGACCCTTTTTTGACGAAGCTGTGTCGGCACAGCCAGCTGTCGTCAAAAAAGGGTCTCTATATCTGTGGCACGCGATGAACGTTTCGATCGTCCGTCGTCAAAAAACGGTCTCTAGATCTGTGGCACGCGATGAACGTTTCCATCGTCCGCCATCTTGCTGGTTGTTAAGTCGAGCGATGGCAACCCTTTTTGTAACGGCTTAACGGTTAGTAACGGCTGCCCTTTTTTCAGCATTGGGCATTCAGCATTCAGGCTGCTATGCTTTTATCCAGCTGTTATCGCATTCTTCCAGTTTTCAGCAGCTGTCAGTGCTGTTAAAAATAATCGTGACAATCTTTTTAAGGGAAATGACGTGCTAAAAAGTAAAGGTTTCTCGTGGAGCTATGTCACCCACAACTATTTTTATAGAAATCAAATCTATTCTTCGTGAAAGGCAACAGTCAAAACGTCAGAGTTTGGTGTTATAGTAGTCGCGCGTACAGTACATTGCGCGTTAAAGGGTTAAAAAGCTTAGAGGAGCCTGTCGACGAGAGATAAGGTGAACTTCTTGCAACTAACCGAGAGAAATTAGTTTCTCCTTAGAAGAAGGGTACATCATTCGGTTTATGAACAGACAATGCCAATTAGCTCGATATATGCTTCCCTATACCTGTTGACGGTTCACTAAGAACTTGGAAATCAAAACTATTTAGTCGGTGGGTGTTATTTCTGTAAAATGTCAAAGAAGCTAAGGTTACTGCAAAAGTATAAAAAGCTGACAGCTATGATAGAATAAATAACTGTAATAAAACTAGTACTAAGTAATATTCAAGCATTTCTGAAGGATCTTTCTACCAAATTTCAACAAAATTTAATGCTCATGGATTATTTTTACATAATGTTATTAATCAGCGTATTTTTATTATTTTCTTAATTAATTAAACTATGAGATTAACTTTGATTCTGTATTTTCATAGTCAAGCAACACTATATCAATATACAAAATTCTATATGGATTGGCCCACAAATTCAAATTAAGTTTTTTCGTTGTCACCGAAATAATGAAAAGTTTGTTAAGGTAGGAAACAAAAATCTAAGGGCAAATAAATAGACGCTGTAAATGAAAGTATGTCGATGAATGATTTGGATTCATGTAGAGAACAATGCTATTCCAAAATCTTTTAGATTGTAAAGAATTAAATAACCTATAGTTTTTCTTGTATTACTAAAACTTAGCGATAACTATCAATATTGTTACAAAACTGTAATATCGCTTTTCTGCCATACTGAGTCTATGGTGAGAAAGGGAGTTTTACAGACACGGATCGAGCAAACCTATGAGCCTTGACCTTGCTAAGGAACTGGCGAACTTGGCGATCGTTTGGTGACTTGGCTACAAATTTGACCACAAAATTAAATTTCACGAACCTGTTGATTTTATATTGACTAGAGAAAGAAATTACGAGGAACCATCCAGAAATTTCTATGTGACGTCATACCCAGCCAAGAAAGCTATCAAGAGAGGGATCGAGTTGATATTGCAGATGGACAAGCCCTTATAGAACCTGAGCTCTTTTGTTTGAGTTATTACTGTTATTATTAGCGATTTACTGATGGTATGCGTTACTAATTTGCGTGCCAGATTTGTACTTTTTGTGGTACCCGTGGTGTGATTGTCATTGAATAAGATTTCCTTTCTAGTAATCTAGCTTCCTGGGTTATTTAACGAACACCCAATTAACGGTTTTCGTAATAATATATAGTACCAGGTTACCGAGCCATGCTCAGAATCTAAAGGCTCCTTAAGTGTAAAATAATGAATACGTAAATGCCTGGGCACGTATCAATAATCTTCAGGGTTGCCAAAGATGTTCATCGCTGTCGGATCGCCCATACTTCATCAGGTAAGCTTTGGTCGGCATTCAATGTTACAATGGCATATACTTTGTTAAGAAGAGGGATACTAAATATTCGATGGTCGGTGCCATCAGAGTTAAGCAAAAAGTAGTTTAACGTAAGGTACCTCCTTTCCTTCTGTAGCAGATCAGCGAGGGTATCAGCGAAGATCTTGGGCGATGCATTCACTAACAGCGTCTTCATTACTTCAGAAATATATCAGTCCATATTGAGGACGTTCAAATTCAGCATCAAGAATTTGAGTTGGCTGAACTGTCAGATGAATGAGTTTATAAAAAAAAATTCATCAAGTCTGTTATACACTGTTCGCAACGTAGCAGTACACACCAAAATCGTTAATAGTTTCACTCGTCATATACTGTGAACAAAGCCATTGTAAAGTATGCTTTCAAATTTCAAATTCTTTGAACTGTGGGTGACATCGAAGAAACAACCACACCAATTCATTAGGAAATTCGGAATGTCCTACATCAATCTTACAGTCCCCAAAATGGTTTCGGTTAATTTTTGTTTTTACTCTTCAGAAAAATGCAAAGCTCCAGGGTGAATGCAATCCATGTTAAAAAGTTTTAAAATATGATAATAAGTACCCACATTTGTGGCAGCTTTGTAGATACTTAGACTGTTTACCCGAAGTATTTGTCGACGTCTAGCTGTTCCATGTCGTTCTCCTTCCACATACTAATCATCTGTTTCATCTGCTTGTGTTTGAACTGCACGTTCACACATTGGGCTAAGTGCTGCTGTCGGTGATCATATGTTTCCACAGCTCGTTTTTGAGCTACACTTCCATGCATTTACGTCTTTATAATGCATCTATGATGATAATTCTTTACAATTGAAATTGTAAATTTCTCTATAGTGCTTCAATTCAAACATAAAATACTTATTTTTTTCTAATTCAAAGAAAATACATCATGCATAAACAAATTCTACAAACGTAAATTCAATCTTATAGATACATAAATATAGATGCCATAAAAGTATTATCTTAAATAAATATGCTTTAAACATAATTTTATTTTATAAACTCACGCTTAAGAAAATAAAAAGTGTAACGCAATTTAAATTATTAGTACAAAAGGACACTTCGAAATCATGAAATCAAAAACAGAATAGATCAAAAATATTCTTTTACAATAACCCTAACAACTACTTAAACCTGGGCAATAATAGAACAAACAGATAGACTGAAGAAAATGGACAAAAGGATAATTATAATAAATTCAGGGAATTTTTCACATAAGATTTACGAATAGTTTTGTATTAATAACTACGAATTAAGAATAATTAAATTATTTACGTATATTCCATCAAGGTACTTGCGGGGATGGCAACGAAGACTCTTTTCTCTTTTTCTTTCGCTGGTTGCCAGGACGACATTTTGAAATAAAAATAACTTTTTAATTCTAAACTAATTTATGTAGCTGAATGGTGTAATATATCTAGCTACTAAAATATTTATTTGTCTGTGTGCTGAATATCAAGTTCCATTTATTTTGTTTCTTTGCGAAATTAATTTTTACTATTACATATCGATGGCGTGTATTTTTTAATCCGCCCCAAACTTATTTGAGCGTCCCTTTTAGGAAGATTGCATCAAGTGTGTTTTTCAAACGCTCAATAGATGGCGCTACCGTCCAAAAATTTTTAATTTTAAATTTTGAGCGTTTTAGAGTTTTTTCAATTAATTGACCTAGCTCAATTGTTTCAGGGGCCCAAAAAACCCCCAGGTACGAAATTTAAAAAGAATCCTTAGAGCAGTTTTCGGGATCGTTCGGACATACACACACACCCACACACACACAAACATTCCTCGTTTAATATAAGAACGGATTACGAAATATAATTCGAAATTTTCCAAACAAAGTTACATTAATATATATAGATATTTACTTTTTTAGACTGCTCTCTACACCTCCTCAGATCTCTTTCGATTATGCATGCGCAGTACTTTCCAATATCATACACATCCGCGCTCAGTATAAAACCTGTAAAAAAAAAGTACGCATGTAAGCTATACAACTGTAATTGAAATGGCACGTTGTATTTGTCGAATAAATTATAAATTGTCGAAAAGAAAAACGATGTCCGTGCTAGTAAAATAACCCCCCCACACACACCGCACACACACCAGTTATTTCTTTATGTGGTACATGAAATTTAGGGGTATATACACATTTCACCTTCTTAGGTATGAACTCATTCCATCTATTAATTAAACCAAAAAATTTGGAAGTTTGATTGTTAGAGGCTTGTATTTTATACAAATCCACGACTTTGGACCGATCTGAATGAAATTTTATACAAATACGTAAAAAAATGTAGAAAAAGATCTGTGTTACTCTAAAACTATAAAAATTTACTCGTTTTCCAAATATTAACAAAGTTTTTCCGAATTTTAAGTATGTAAACCAACTCGGAAAGCGACAAAAATGACAAATAAAAAATTAGTAAACAAAAATTTGTCTCCCGACAGTAATTTCAAATCACGATTTTAAAAGTCTGTGAGACTGATAAACTCTACAGCAAAAATTACGTCATAATTAAAAATTCTCTCTGGATAGCTTCTCGAAATGATCCAGTTCGATTTTTTCATGAAATTAAAATAAATAACTTTCCCACTGCAGGAAACATTGGATATAATGTTTACTTTATTGAGCATTTGAGTGGTCAAACTGCGAACGACTATTTTTAAATCGTAAGTGTGATCATTGATATTTTTAAGTCATGCATTTAAAATGACATTAGAACTTAAATGTATATAAGCTCTGTTGAAAACCTTAGACCGCGTACAAGATAGCTTCGAAACCTTGAAATTCGGATTAGCTGGAAATAGCCACTCAAAATACTTTTCATTCTATTTCATAAAACTAAGAAAATGATACTACTAGTACCATATTCCTGGATACCAATCCAGTGTCTGTCATCTGGAATTGGCTCAAAATTAGGAGACCACACATAAGAGGCAGCGTTGGTCTGCCCATAATGAAATGACCAGTATCTGTGGTCCACGCAGCGATCAAGCTTACAGTAGGCTGCTTACTTGGACATTAGAAAAATAAAATTATGAGCAGTGCAGGAATGCTTTACCCATCCTATCACATACTAACGTCGCATTTTCGCGACTTTTAAAAGGCCTCTTTTAATTCAAAAAATCAAATTTAAAAATTATACATTGATTATGTTACAAAATTTTTTAATTTAATTATTAATTTAGATTTTTTTCTAGTATTTTTACGTTTTAAAAGTAATTAAAATACTCTTTTAAGCATTAACCAGTCTGCATTATTAAGGCATATATGAGATCAGGTTTCTTACAGTCGACTTTAAATTTTTATATGAGAAAACACTGACTTTTACTTTAAAGATATTTCATTTATATTCTCTTAAAAATTAAAAAATAAAAGTCAAAGAAAAATGTTTTTTTTTTTTTTTTTTAATCTCAAGCACTTTCATATTTTAAATACGCACAAAAGTGCTATATATTAAAAGCGTATCATAATCCATGCGTCGTCCTTATTTTTTTTCCATACTCCATTGAGTTGTAAAATGTATCATTATTTATGAATGTGCCGTACTTTTCTTCCTTGTTCTATAAAACACTTCTTTGAAATCGAAATCTTTATTAAAATTGCCTACTAAAACTGCTTAGCAATTTTCGACAGGCATATCCTAACTATACTTCACCTTTATAAATTCTATTTGGAAAGTGAATATCCAAATCCATGACCAGGGGCGTAGCCAGAAATTTTTCATGTGTGGGGGGGGGGTTACGACTACTATAACTCATATATATGTATACGTATGTGTGATAGTGAAGAATATACATTTTGTATGGCAAAAATTTCTCGTGCGGGGGGTTATGACCCCCCTTGGCTACGCCCTTGTCCATGACTATACCGTATTTGTCTTTCCTGTTCCATAAAATACTTCTTCCGAATTGAAATCTATTCTAAAATCGCCTACTAAAACTGTTTTACAATCTTCACCAGACATATTCTAACTAAACATCGCCTTTGTAATAAGCTGTACCATTCGCCAGTGTCTATACAAATTTCCCTACTAGCAATTTTGCTCGGACTACCACCGGCCGCGCAGCCAGCCGATGACGGGTTGGATGATATCGCCAAGCTTGTTTCCGTTTTGAGAACTTATATTTGAGAAGAACTTGGCGATGAAAATTGCAAACCTTCACGACTTTTAACATTTTATTTTCCATCACCCACACCCACCCTCGAGCTATCTGGCACTTTTAAGTATTATCCCCATAGGCCGTGACGAATGAGAAATATTTTCTACAGTCCTGTAAAAAACTATAAGTCCTGTAGACACCAAACTCAATATCAGTCGTACGACGGTGGTCTATAATATATGTACCAAATTTGAACTCAATCGAAAGCACTGGTACTCTGTTGAAACATTCAACATAAACGTCGTAAATCGGTCCACAAACTATGTCAACAGAAAATACCGGAGAGAACGAAATAGTACTGTAGTACTAAAAATTATCAGATTATATGCAGTCTCTATATATAAAGGAAGATGTCCTGACTGACTGATTAACTGACGATCATCGTCCAGCCAAATCTACCGGAGGTACAGACATGAAATTTTTGGAGCTCATAGCTTTTGTGCCCAAGGCATCATTTAAGAAGCGATTTTTAAAAATTCGTACCCAGACGGAGGTGGCGGCTGAAAACGTTCTTTTCATGTTTCCCTGCATGTCTCAGAGGAACAAAGAGATATCCGTAAAATTCTTGCTTTAAAATATAACTAATACAAACACTTAAAAGTCATTTTCAGGGTTTTTTTAGAATTTGTACCCAAAAGGGCGTAAAGGACCGAAACGTTCTTTTCACGTTTCCCTTTATATTTCAGAGGAAAAAAGAGATAGCGGTAAAAACCTTGCTTTAAAGTACAGTGAACACAAATGCTTAAAATTCAACGGGGATAAGGGGCCAAAACCTTGTTTTCGAATTTGCTATCATATCTCAAAGTGAAATAGAGATAGCCAAAAAATTCTTGCTTCAAAATGTAACGAGCACGAATGCCTAACAGTCATTTCAGGGTTTCTTTAGAATTCATGTCCAAACTGGTGTGAGGGGCCAAAACGTCATTTTCATATTTGTCTTCATATATCGAAGGAAGTTGAAGATAGCCATAAAAAATCTTGCATTAAAATACAACAAACAAAAATTCATAAAAATCTTTTATAAGTTTTTTTAAAAATTGACCTCAATAGGGGGTAATTGACAAAATAAGTTGTTGTTTTTTTTTTTTTTTTTTCACTTATTTTTCAGCTCTTGAGTGCTGTTAATTTCAGACAAAGAGTTCTGTCTACCTGATGAAAGGGCGAATTATTTTTCAAGGGTTGCCGATTAGTTGTGAAAAGTCGCCAAGGTTTGACATTTTTGGTGATTTATCGCAAAGTGTGGCATAAAAGTAAGTCCCCAAAACTGGTCCCAACTTGGCGATATCTTGTCTTTGTCGAGAAATTACCTAACCCTACTGTTTATTTAATTGGAATATTGGTGTCTATATTGGTATAAATAAAGTTGAAGTATAGTTAGATTATGCCTGGCGAGGATTTTAAAACAGTTCTAGTAGATAACTTTAACACAGATTTCAATTTTGAAGAAGTATTTTATGGAGCAAAAAGACAAATACGGCACACTCGCAGAATATGATACACATTCCAAACAGTATTTAAAAAAAAATCAAGTATAGTTAGAATATGCTTGACGAATATTGTAAACCAGTTTTTGCAGGCGATTAAATCTATAACCAAAATATATTTAATATTTATTTACTTATTTGTATTTGTTGGTTTAATAATATCCATTCCGTGCGAAGAACGGGTGCTTCAGCTAGTGCTTTTTGCCATGAATACACCAAGAAGAACAGTGCTTTTTGCTAGTGTTTTGCGCCATGAGTACACAAAGAAGAAAAAACTTAGTGTTAGCATGGCGCAATTTACAATTCTGGGATATTTTGTAACTTGCAAACCAAAATATATAAATTTCTTGGAATTCCTTTGTTATATTAGTTTTTTCCAGCAAGTTCAACAAAACAATAGCATAGACTTTGAAGAATATAGAAAACAACAAGACAGGTTCGTAACTGGTTAAGTACATCAGATACCAAATACCAAGACTTCAACAATACAAGAGCAAAGATGTCCATACATTTTTCCTAGTTGAGTTTTAAGGTCGCAAAAAATCATGCAAAATCAGATACTTCAGCTAGCAAAAGAAAAAGAAAAATTTTGCGTGACGTGAGCACCGAAAGTGTAGTGGTAGTTGGAAAAGTATTGAACGATACCACTAAAACATACAACACGCCAGTGGACATAAAAAAACTTAATAGAAAGTTGCAGATGCACAGTTTAAAGTTTAAAAAAAAACGCTCAGGTGGTCCCTTAAGTTGAAACTACCGAGGGATATATTAACGATTACTTATCGTTGAGTTAACTGTAAGGCGCCCGTTGGAAAATGACGACTACAACACGAACACTTTTAATTAAATATACACGACATATTTAACATCTCGGTATAGTGTACTTTAATTCATATTATCTTAACAAATTTTCTAATAACCCGTTTTTATTTTTAACATTCGCAATCTAATGTTGTCGTTACATAAATAAAGAAATTAAAAGATCATGATCGTGTCTAAATATAAAAGCAATGCATGCAGAATCTGAAATGCTCGATTTAAATATTTAAATCCCCATGGTTCAGCAGAAGAAAATAGTTTATGCTCGTATTTTAATCTCGTAGTCTCATCGTTGCTTGTCACTTTATGGCGACTCTGATACGGCGTTGTATTGGAGAGCTAGACTTTTAAGACAATGACTTCGGTCAATTTTTGTACTTTAAGACATCGGTAGTTTCTTTTTTGTATTTTACCTGTTGCATTTTTACATTTCTTTTGTATTGCCTTGCCATTAGAAATTTTAAAAAATTTAAATCTCGTGAAAAATATCAAATCTCGAGGAACAATTTAGAATCCATAAATTGAGAATTTATTTTGATGTGACGTAAATTTTGTGACAGAGTTTATTTCCCCACAAGAACTATATTCTTAAACAAGTTAAATTTATGACGCCACTATTTTTTACTTCCGTAAAAAAAAAAAAAAAATCCTAGTTAGTTCACTTTTGAACTTAGTAAAGTCAGTTTCAGTATTGTAACGGAGTTATTTTATAACTTGAAACGACGTAAAAAAAAAAATATATATCTAAGACCGTTATGAGGGAACGTAATCCTACGTTAAAAATAGAGTTGAGAAGATTTCATTACTTTGACACTGAAAAGTAACAATTATAAAAGCATAAATTAAAGCTTATATTAATATTAATAAACTGACATGGATATAGTCTTTGTAAGGAAAATATCTGTTACGAAATTAACACTGGTGAAAATACACGAATCCAACATTTATATAAACTTATGAAATCAAGCACATTCATCCTAATTTTGCTTTAATCTTCGTAATCATTGAGACAAATTAATATATTTCAAAGATAAAAATTTATATTAAAAAAACAAGTATTCCTTAAAAATAAAATTAATCCCTGAAATTTAGTCTAAACATTAGACGTTCTTTGTCTAACCATTCATTCGGCCTTCTAACAGCACTTCGAACAATCTTTACACAACCCAAGTAGGGCCTAATTTACCTGTATACCATACAGAACTCGATGTAGGCATAACAGTAAACTAGGCCTTACTTGGGTTAGGCTCTACTTGGCTCTACAAAATTTCAAATTTTAATACGCCTTTCTCATACGTCGAAAAAATGTGTGATTTCCATCCACCGGTACGTATAATCTTTATTCAACAGGAACAGGGGCGTAACCAAAGGGGGGGGGGGTCGGGGGTCATAACCCACCCCATGAGGAATTTTTTTGCCATACAAAATGTATATTCTTCACTCCCTTATCACACACATGTATGAATATATGTGAGTTGTTGCAGCCGTAACCCCATTCCATGAAAAATTTCTGGCTACGCCCCTGAACAGGAATGATTTCCATTAACAGGTATGCAAGAACCGTCTTAAAAAGATAATGTAACTAAAGCTTAAAAAATAAGTCCAAATTTTGTGCAATTTTTACATGAAAGAAGCTACAAAGAAAAAAGGGTTTTTTTTTTCAACTTTTAAATTGCCCTTTTACAGTCATACTGTCGGGATTTTAGGTATTTTCCCGTTAACAGAGCAGCTGAAAATATGTAAAAACGCATAAAGCACATGAACTGACGGCAAATCCTGCTGTTAATTAGAATTAAAGGATCATAAACGCACAACACACATTTTTTGGCAACAACAACTGGAAGGGGTATTCATAGATACAAACGCCACTTGCCATCAGCATTTACTAATTCTTTCCGTCAAAGTAAACAATAAAGTATCTAACTATGTAGATATTCAGCAATCACTGTCATCATCATTCTATATCATCATTCCTATTTTAGCCAATTGCAGTTGTAAATAATTTACAATTATAGTAATGCACTGTAATCATCCTGAAATCGCGCCGTTCTTTCTAGATAGTAGTCCTTTTATATCAAAAGTAATCTGGGTGATTCCACGGTAACTCATGTTACATTTTTTAATCGCATTTTAAAACTAGTGTAATAATAAAAAATGCCTTTATTTTCTTTCCACAAAATTCATGCTGATTACAAATTGTTTTCTTTTTTTCAATCAATCATTGAAAGTCTTATAACTAATTAATTTTTTGAAAGATTAATTTAAATTGCTTGGTAACTCATGCTACCAAAAAAATATATTAAGGTATGGGCAGAAAAGTCAGAGTGGTATTTCTGCTAAAATTCTAATTCTTAAGTGCTAAATCTTTATGAGAGTTTGTATGTACCTTTCTTATCACAAAAAATCATTTAGTTTTGTAGTATATAAAATTGGTTATTGAATTAAAATATACTATATGTATGGTAACTCATGCAACAAAACTGGATAACTCATACTTACAACGTAGATGTCTGACTTTCAAGTGTTGCCATTCTGATAAAAGACAACTTTTACTCAAAATAAACTGTTGCCAACACAGCTACAGCAATTCGGAATAATTTCTCTCACAATTTATTAAAAAGTTAAACTATTTGTTTGATAGTCAAGTCCATGTTCATATGGAATTGTCCTCCTGTTTTATTTTAAGATACATGCATATTTCATTTTCTTAAATATTTTCATTCTTAGGGCCCACTGTGGCCAAGTGGAAAAGATACTGACTATGGTAGATGGCGTAATTTCGAAGGTCCAGAGTTCTGGCCTGCCACTCGGCTGTTAATCCAACGGTCTGGAGTTACGGGCGGTTTTCTCCAGATGTGACGTGAATAGGTGTATTATAATCCCTGAAAAAGTCCTCCGCTCAAGGCACCCTCCCCGTAGACAGATATCACCCTGGGGAAGGTTTGCCTTAAACACAGTGCAACACGCTTGTCATTCTTAACAAAAGCATAATGTTCATTCGAAAAGATATCGGACTAACCAAGCTGTGTTAATCAAACCCACATCCTAGAAACCCGAATCTATCCATATGTACACATTCTTTAATCCTTGTTGTTCTTTAATAGTAACATTCGAATTTTGAAGCAGTTGATCATGCTGTACTTACCTTTTAAATCACCTCTTCCCATTGCGACGTAATGAATAGGCGTGCCATCTCTTGCTGTACCTAAATGATTTGCAAATTCATACTTCTGAATAACCTATGATGAAAACTTTCATTAGTATTAATATTCTCAAACAAAAAGAGTATTAAAAGATTACCGGGCCAATTTTGTAAAAATCGTATTAATAAGAGACATGCACATGCCGTATGTAGAAAGAAAACAGGTCTGAACTCAAGTGTTCATTTGTTCAGCCTATACTTGCTGGTCGTAATATAATCTTATGTTTTCTGGTAACCCTAAATACAATGTAATCGCAGTTTCTTTCCCCCCTATTAACCCTAAATAGTATACTAAGAAGTTCTCTAAAGAACTTGAAATAAATAGTTTACTTACAGGTTCTCTAAATTATTAAAAAGTTTTCTATTGAATGTCCCCCGATTCACTATATTGTTACGAATTTTTAGGGGTGATCTGTCTTTTGGAGTTTAATTTAGGATAAAATTCACATTCTACTCGTCGAATAATTAAATTCTGCAGGCAGCTCTCGCCAAATATTGGTGGTAACGCTTGGCCGGCTTCATTTTTGGGAACTTATTTTTAACGTTAAATTTGGCGATATTCGCCAAAAAGTCGCCATGTTTAACAATATTTGGCGCGTTTACAACAACGGAACCTGTAATGTTTGCTTTTCTGCATAGGTATTACCCAATAGCATAGTATTACGCAATCAAAGTGTGCGATTAGTGGTTATTCCAGAAATGGAATCTCGTGGAATTTTCTGGAAAGTTCGAAGAGACTATATAAGAAGGGCAGATCATGTATAAGCAGTTTAGTTTTGAGTCACTGCTTGTAAAGCAAGCTGCATTGAGATCGGTGTTAAGAGCTCTGTATTGTTGTGTTATAAGTGACGGTTTCTCTCTAGTTTCGAGAATCCTATTTTAAAAGGCTATTTGTGAATTCTTTACTGTTATATGCTGAGGAACAGATAAGAATCCTGATCGAGAATTCCACTCAGCTTTTAGACTGTGGAAGAATTTTATTGTATAAGAAATACAGTATATGAAAACACTTCTGTGATCATCCGACGGCTATAAATCAAGTTACTACTTGTAATTCCTGCGAGTAGTGAACGGAGCATATTGTTCGTCGAATTTCTAGGACCAATAAAATGTGTGTTACGTCCTGTCAACTGGACTATTTACTATTACTTTCCATTTATACTAGAGTTTTAGTAACTTACGTAGTAGACTTTTACAATAAGTCTCGAGTTCATAGCTTAAAAAGCTATGAACTCGAGAACTAAGAAGAGTTTTCTGCAACAATATTAATAATTATATTTCATTGAATAATTCTGGAATATCATTTAAACCTATATATGTGCGTGTGTGACTGCTCAATTCACTGTTCTTTTGTTGTTGCTAGTTTGAGCTCATTTCCCTTTGATGTGTTCTGTATTTGTTGATAAATTTTTATTCTTAACTCAATTCACAGATTCATCTCTTGACAATACTATTTTGAATCTGAATTTGCCGCAGGTTTGCCGGCTTGGTTGGAAAAGCTGACCTTCAAGCCTTTCGCGGCAACTGTGGAGTTTATTACAATACTAATTAAATGAAAAAGATATACAGTATTGGCACAAATGAATTCCCGAATTTTAAATATTTATATTAAATGAGCTTGCGCGTAAACGCTCACCTACAAAAGGAACATTCCTAGACCCGAGCCAGGTCAACGCCCCCTAGAGAGAAAAGCCGCGGCGCTTACTTGTGACGTCACACCGAGTAGGTAAAGCAAAGCGTTTCCATTGGGTTTCTCCTCTCTCCCGCGGCGCGGGAGAGAGGAGAAACCCAATGGAAACGCTTTGCTTTACCTACTCGGTGTGACGTCACAAATAAGCGCCGCGGCTTTCCTCTCTTGGGGGCGTTGGCCAGGTAGCAACAACGGGTACAGAAGGGAGGATCGCTGTCGTCGAGTCCTTGCAACGGTGGTAGTGAACAGGTTTAAAATCAGTAAGAAATTAAAAAAAATTTTTGGGGGGAGATCACCGTCCTTAGAGCCTGAATCTATGAGAGTGCTTTCATCCTTTCATTTGCATCATAAGAACCCTCTCAGGACAGAAACCAATATAAATGGTTATTTCGAAGAAATTCTAAAAATTAGCTTAGAAACGAATTGATCGGTGTCATTTTTATTAAAAGGAAGAGCTCGGTTTTGCTGTCTGCTCTACTTTATCTCGGTACGCCAATTGGTACCAAAAAGTAATTTTTAAACGAACAAGTAAAGTTAATTAGCAATACATGCGCAAATAGGATTCTTGGAAATTTTTGGTAATTAATTCGTTCAGCATGATTTAATTTTCTTGTTTAAAAAGTCACGAATAAAAATTTGTATAAATACTAACTTCAGGGGCTTTCCAAACTTTATCAATTTCGTCGCTTTTGAACACAGCTCTTATCCTAATATTCTGAAAGAGATTAAAATTGAAAACAAAATGAAATGTAATAAATAAGCGCCATTCAGAAAACTTATAGCATTTTCATACATATAATGTAAAGTACAGCAGATTTATGATTCAAAAATATGGTCCAATAAGTGTACAGATCCCTACCATTGAAAGCACCTTCTTTTTGGTAGCATTCTTATTAGCTGTTAACTACACTTACAGAAATTGCTCTATTAATGGCAGGTTAAATACGATCGTTAGCAAATTTTTACTGTCTTATTAGAAAGTTTGTGATTTGGAAAAACGTTGTTCGTAAGATTTCCACCATGAATAAGTTTACTTTCACAAGTTATTGAGTTATGTCTCAACACACGTACGTATTTATGTATGTACAATTTACTTTGACCGACCGTTAATACACTTTCACTAGTTTTGTGGTGACGTCTGTACGTATATATATGGATCATTCTCAAAAAATGTTACAATTTCCATTCTAAAAAAATTTGTTAAGAAAATTTGTTTTTGTGAAACTCTTAGTTATTATTGGCTAGAAAAATATTTTATTTAGCAAACTTAGAGGGAACTTGTACAGTTTTCAAACTGTGAACGTTGTGTTCTCCTAACTTGTTCAACACATTTTAATAGAGTGTATAGTAAAATAAAGTTTATATATATATGGGTTTTGTACATGGGAGTGTTTCCAAAAGAAAACACTCTAAAAAAAATATCCTTACGAATTTTCTGGATTTGCTTTTTAGGGATTTAATTTACTCTAAAATTTGTATTCTACGCGTCAAATAATTAAATTTTGCATTTTGTTGAATGCAAATCGGTTAACTAGAACGTAAGATATGGACTTTTAAGTATCCCATTAGATAACATTAGGTTTGCCGGTTTCTCGCCAAATATTGCGATATAGCTTAGATAAGTTCAGTTTTGGAGACTTAATTTTTGCGCCAAATTTGGTGATATTTCGCCAAAATGTCGTGAAGTATGACGACACATGGAGAGATTTTATTAATGGAGCCTGTAATATTTGTTTTCCTGCATTATTGTTACGGAATAGGATTCCTATTACGCAATCAAATGACAGACTTGTCGAAAGTGTTGTGAACGAAAGCCGAGGAATACCCGCGAAACATGCGCAAAAAGTATTAATAATCGCTCTACAATTATTCAGTTGTGAGTTTTCTCTTGCAGAAAACACATTAGTTGTACTGGGAGCCACAGCGTTCAGTTCTGTTATATTGCGGTATCATAAGCGAAGCTCTCAAGCTTATTTTCAGAAGTCGATTTTTTTAAGTCTGTTTGTGAATTCTTCGTTATTGTATGCTAAGGAGCAGTTAAGAGTTCTACTAGTAGATTCCCCTGAGATTTTAGCCTGTGGAAATATTTTGTGTGCCTAACAGAGTATATGAGGAAGCCTCTGTTATCAGCTGATTGTTATAAATCAAGTAACCGTTTGTAAATTCCTGCGAATTGTGCATAACAAATTGGTCATCGAATTTCTAGAACCAATAAAGTTTGTGTTTCGTCCTGTCAACTGAACTGATTACTTAAAAACACGACAATTTAGCTATTAATCTTTCTAGAATAGCTTTATACCATATTTTCAACATATATTTACTTATAAAATAAATAAAACCTTTGTGGAAGAAGCACACATAAAATGTTACTTGTAAGCAGTTACTACAAGTAACATTTTATGTGTGCTTTTTTCACAAAGTTTTTATTTATTTTATAATTTAGCACCAATATTTTGACTGTTTTTTTTTTTATTTATTTATTACTTTCCGAACATGTACCATGTAAGGAAAGTATTGTAATCATGAAAAAATTCAAATCCGAGATTTTGGTGTATTTACACGTTTTGAGGTCTTCTGAATTCATTTACAGAGGCGCAGAGAGTCAAGTCGGGGCCCCGGGGATAAAATCTTTGGGGTCTCTTTGCTATCCAGAAATCCTTTTGATGTCGTATTAGATCAATCATATATTCCTTATTAAAATTATTAATTATTTAAAGAAACTTTAAATTAATAGTAATTGGAAGATAATTAATAGAATTAAAATTATTAATTTAAAAGAGTATTATACTTTAATAAATATCCATGCTCTCAAAAATACCAACATTTTGTTTGGAAGGTTTCGTCACCTCCACAGAGAAACTGTATTTGAAACATTAACATTTTTGCATGGCATGTTTCCTCAGTAATGAAAAAAACTATTTTTATTCATACTTCCATGCAAGCAGGCAGCCAAAAAAATTTCAGAAGGCCAAAATAGTGGAAATTTCAAAATTTGTTATAGAAAGTCTTGATCTTTAACATTTTGTTAAGGAAAATTCAAAATTTCGGAGGTTGGTTGGCCCATAGTCTCTCCGGCTATACACTTTCTTCCACTATTGAACAATGTGTCTCGGGGGAAAAAAAAAATATTTCTTGTTGAATAAATCTTTTCTACTTTGAGTCATGGCAAACCGTTGAATAACACTGTCCATGCCTACTTTTCTTGCAAAAGAAGATCAGCCAGAAACACTCCTGGTTTTTGTCAAGTGGGTGGTTTATGCTCTAGCTGGCTTTTTATAATTTCATTCAAAATTTAATTTGAAACATCCGGAGGCATAATCTGAATTTGGACTTTTTTTTTTTTTTTACAAAATCGACAACACAAATCAAGTATCATATGAACAGCAAAAGCGGGGGCCCCTTCACAAACTGAGGCCCTGGGGATTTATCCCCTACTCCCCCTCCCTCTCTGCGCCACTGTTCATTTATGCTATTTTTACGAGATGTATGTATGTGTGTGTGTGTAGGCCCGTTTACATGGGAAAATGGAAAGTGCCGGGTAAAAACAGAGTATAGGGGAAAACTCGCAATGCATCATGGGAAAGCGAGGTCATCTCTGCATTAACCCTCCTTCCGACTAGGAATCTTTCTACCCCGCATTTTTTCCCTATGTAGGGGAAGCGGGGTAGAAAGCAGAGTCCCGGCATACTCCGCATTTGTGTGCATGTGAACACACAAGCGTCTAGCCCCCGATGGGTCTACTTTGGCACCATTCAATGCGCATGCTCGTAGACTTCATTCCCTTCATACGGGGTTCAAAATTCGATCCGCTCAGGAAATGAATGGTGTTGCCATATAGTGATTACTTTTGGAAACTTTGTATTTCTCATAATAATAAGAAATTTTGAAATATTTAGGATTAGCTTTGAACTTGTGTTTATTTTTCCTTTTGTATTATAAAAAAAATTCTTCAAATATTTATTCTTTCTGATGATCTTGGAATTACCAATTGCTTGTTAATTAAAATTATGTATTAAGTAATTTCTACATAAGTCAATTATTATTATTTTTTTTTTTTTTGATATATTATATAATAAATAATTTTGCAGATTTTGGAATATTTAGTTTTAAATAAGAATGGCCTCACACACACAATCTCGTTTTTATTTTTATATCCCAAATGTCCCCCATTTAGTGATTAATTTTGGAAACTTTGATTGTATTTCTCCGTAATAAAAAGAAAATATATCAAATAGTTATATTCTTTACTGATAATCTATAATTAGCAATATTGCAGCTGGTTAATATTCCTACATAAGTCAATTATTTTTAAAATAGTTTATTAAGTAAATGATTTTAGCAGATTTTGAAATATTTACCATTGGCATTGAACTTGTTTTTATAGCAGTTTTGTATTTGTATTAAGTTAAAAAAAAAATAATACTGCATATCACCTCCTCCCCCCCCCCACCCCCGATATTTAATTTTAGCACGACATATCCCCTTTCAAATTTTTTTTCTGCCTACGGCCTTGGACATATATGCATTTTCTTGAATTTTAGGGGGGGGGGGGACTGCCCCCTCCTTTTATCTGTATATAATATTTTATGTATTCTCCAATTTTATACAATCGGAAATTTGTTGAAAGATTATGAAAACTATCTTTACTTATTAGATGCTTTACTTTAATCTTTTGAAATTTTAAAACATCTAACACAAAAATTTGTATTCAAAGAAAAATTTATTGAAACTTTTGCAGAACACTTTATTGAAACTATTGCAGAACATAGATCATGCAGAACATAATCATCTACGTTTATTATCATGAATTCTCTTATTATTATACAGTTGAACCTCGAATTAACGAAATGATTGGGACCCACAATTCCGTTCGTTAAAAGAATGATTATTGTTTACTGCGAGCTTAAAAATTATAAGTTATAGGTTAGGAGATCAACTATAAAATTATCTAAATTCTTTAATGTTACTTGTTCTTAAAACTACATACTTATTGGCACTTTGGAAAGAAATCTTTGATAGTGCTTTTTTTTTTTTTTTTTTTTTTTTTTTGTGGCTGTGTTTTGAAAGCACATGAATTTTCCAAAGCTTTTTGTATATATTAATTTTGTGTGCGAAAAATTCAAAGTTTAAGTTTTATGTGCGAATTTTATTTCAGCGATTGTTGTTGTTGTTGTTGTGTGTGATACACTAGGGCGATCTGCCAAAGGGCTGGTGCCTTGGTAGGAGAACTTTCTAAGGGGTTCTAACGCGTATTCACGTTACATCTGGAGAAAACCTACCAAAACTCCAGACCGTTAGATCGACAGCCGCGCGATGGGACCACTGAAAATTACTTAGTAGAAATTACTTAATACATAATTTTAATTAACAAGCAATTGGTAATTCCAAGATCATCAGAAAGAATAAATATTTGAAGAATTTTTTTTTATAATACAAAAGGAAAAATAAACACAAGTTCAAAGCTAATCCTAAATATTTCAAAATTTCTTATTATTATGAGAAATACAAAGTTTCCAAAAGTAATCACTATATGGCAACACCATTCATTTCCTGAGCGGATCAAATTTTGAACCCCGTATGAAGGGAATGAAGTCTACGAGCATGCGCATTGAATGGTGCCAAAGTAGACCCATCGGGGGCTAGACGCTTATCATGTAAACGGGCCATGTGTGTATGTGAGTGAACACGATAGCTCCTGAACGGGCATGCGATTGAGCTCAAATTGGGTATATATGTTATAAACCACCCTCGCAAGACCGGTATTGATTTTGGTGTGAATAGGGCTTATAGTTTTTCTACAGGGCTACGACAAAGATTTCTTTTACATTATGGCCTATGGGGGGAAATTCTGGAAAGTGCGCTAGCGTTTAAACGGTGCATTCGATTGAGCTTAAATTGGGTATAGATGTTATAAATCACCCTCGCAAGACCGGTATTGATTTTGGTTTGAATAGGACTCATAGTTTTTCTACAGGGCTACGACAAAGATTTCTTTTACATTATGGCCTATGGGGAGAAATTCTGGAAAGTGCGCTAGCGTTTAAACGGTACATTCGATTGAGCTCAAATTGGGTATACATGTTATAAACCACCATCGTAAGACGGGTATTCATTTTGATGTGTATAGGACTTATAGTTTTTCTACGGGGCTAAGACAAAAATTTCTTTTACATTATGGCCTATGAGGAGAAATTCTTGAAAGTGCGCTTGCGTTTAAACGATACATTCGATTGAGCTTCAATGTGGTATATATATTTGAATTATTCATCGATTCAAATTTATTTAAATGCTTGGTAATGATCTTAATCGTAAGTGTTCGGAAAGTCGAGTGGAGTCACTCCAGATTTTTTACTTATTCCATTTTTTGAGTTGTGCTCAGGGCTTAATTTCTAGCAAAAGAAGTGCCGGAGCCCTAATATTCTCTAGAGCTCATGTTCATACACAATAGTGTACTGTAAAACCCCGCGACCCCTGCAATACGGTAATTGGTAGTACATTCTATTAAAATAATGGTAATTCAACGATTTTTTCATGTAATTGTATTGGACATATTTCATTGTTTGCAGAACAGTAAAATGAAATGAAACAGTCTAAAATCAGTATGAAGAAATTCTAAACACTACACAGTAGAAGTCGCAAAATCTGTTGGTTCCAGGACTCTCAGATCGGTTCGAGACGAAACGAGTCTTGATTGGTCTATCCACTAAAATCGGTTTTTGTGTGAAAAGGAGGTAAATTTCGAATTAATGTATTGGTGAGCTCCGGAGTACAGTATTCATGAGCTGGGTTTGGCCTAATAAAAATTTACTCAGAAAAAAGAAGTACAGGAGCTGTGTTCCTATGCAAATTAAGCCCTGGTAGTGCATCAGAACTTTAGGACGAACTGTGGAATATGCTTGCTGTACGTGTGGTGGTCCGGCATTTAAAAATAATAATAATAAAATTTATTTTTTTTAAATTACCGCAAGTGTTACTGTGAACTAGGAAACTGTGAATCTGAATATGCAAAGGTACAAATTCTGAACCAGAACGCGTTTTGCCTAATAAAACGTATGGTCACGATCAGAGAACCCGTGTGTGCTTACTGGGAACTAATATTTTCATGTGTAATATAATGTGTAATATTTTGTAATATTACACATTATAAATTACAAAGCAAATTACATGTGTAATATTACACATGTAATTTGTGTAATATTTTGTAGTTTGGGTATTTTTAAAACTATATTGTAATATTCCTATTATCTGAATTACAAACAGTTCGAATGTGAAATTGCTTATGGCTTCTCTCAGCAGAGTTAAAAATCTTTTGCCCTTTTAAGAAAAGAAAGTTAGGGAAGTAATGTTTGAATACACTAAGAAACAATTGACATTTCAACTCACCTCACGATATAACTCTTCCGCCTTCCTCAAACTGAAATTTTTTGCTGCAAAACAAAAATAAGTCTTAGACACCATTTTTTATTTCATTGCGCGTAAAAGGTAAGTACATTAGCAAGTTCTGAAGGTCACAGGGATAAAAACAGCAAAATAAGTCTCCGCGGACAATTAAACTGATATATTTAGACATTTTAAGAAGAGACTTCTCAAAAGTTGATAGGCATGAAGAACTCCCTCAACAATAAAGTCCAGAATCACTTGAAAAATATATTTATTTTGATTAATTTTTAAACTGATTGATATTTATTTTTAATTAGTTTTTCTCTATGATTGAAATGATTTCTGATCTTTAATTTATTTGGTCTATTTTTTTTAAGGAGTCATCCCTTTAAGCTTTAAAAATCAATTTCAATTTTCTATATTTTGAGAAAATTTAGCCATTCGTGATTCCTTTGAAACATACTGTGTCGAAATAGTCTAATTAAAGTCTTAAAAATTATGGAACAAAGAAAAGTATTGTGTTGAAATATTTTTAATCTTTAATATTTTTCTAATAATCATTTTTATACCAACAATTACAGTACAAAAGAATAACTGATAATAAAATATTAGTGTTAAGTACTTAATAAATCATGCAATATTTTAACTCCGCACAATCGTACTACGCATTTTCATTTGCAAACTAAGCAGATGACTACCAAATCAGGTACAATCAAAAATTATATCCTCTGATTAATTTATGCCTTAAATTTAAATTACATAAACATAATGTTAGCTTTTTTATTAAATTTACATAAGAAATAAATAAATAAACAATTCGAAAATTGAAAACAAAACATAAAATTTCAGTTACTTTTAAGAGAAAGAGACAAATTGAAATATGCAATTATACCTCGAAGCCATTTCAATAAAGCATTGTCTGTGACATCTGGTTTTAGAACATCTGACAGGTTTTTTCTAAACTGGAAGATGGGGAAAAAATATTTTAATTCATGATTAAACATGTCATATGTTTCACTGTAAAATTTCATATGATTTATCCGAAGTTTCCATTCTCTATGCATTTCATTACTTCGCAAGTTTATTTATAATCACGATAAAAAAAATAAAAGATAAATCATGTTTAATCCATTGATTACAAAACACTTTCCAACACAATTGTATTACCATATTCTGCTGCCTAACGAACAGTTAACCAAATAATAAGAACCCTCAAAAATTTCATGTTTAATTGTTAAAATTAATAAAGAATTTTTTTAAAAAAGCACGGTATGAACGTTTCGGGTGGTACAAGAGGTCCACCCTTCTTCAGTTTTAAAAATTCCTGCTTCCACACGGGTATGAAAGTTTTTAAAAAAATTTCAATGAAGAAGACAGTGAGAATTATTTCGCTTTCCTGCCTGCATTGAAGCAGAAAATTTTGCACCTGAAGAGGGATGGACCTCTCGTAACATTCTAAACGTGTGTACTGCATTTTGCGTGAGCGTCTTAAAAAGTTCTTTATTGAATTAAATAGTTAACCTGTTCGCGCCCTCTATTGATAAAGACGTAGCGTCAAATATCCCTTTTCTTTGCTCAAAACTGCTACCCGATATGATCGCTCTGCAACAGCGGGGCATTCAAGGTATCACGGTCAGAAACTACAGTTTTAATTTGCTATTGCGCAAGAGCAATGCTAACCCCCAGCGAAGCTTTCAAAGAGCTATTTTGGAAAGCAGCATCTGCCAAGGAAGAGAGTTTTCTCTGTTATGTCTTTTTAATGATGCAAGCAACAGGTAAACCCTTTGACACACCGCGGTTGCACCGTGCAACCACCTTATTTCTGCACTTTCACTGCTTGTCCCAAGAAAATATGGTTGGAAAAGTGCAGACGTTTCCATCGATTCATTTAACTACCAACAACATGGCGGTCGATCGAATAGCCCATCTCGTGCTACAGAGCTAAAAAAAAAATTCTGCCAGAGCTGATTGTGCGACCGCCATGTTGTTGGTAGTTAAATGGATTGATGACAACGGCTACACTTTTTGAGCGTTGGGCAGTCTATCCAGTTGGTCTTCTATATTGATGTGAAAAGGCTTGTGCTTCAAAGGGTTAAACATGGACCCGAAATAAAAAATGGACAGGTAAACCAAAGAAAGAAAGAAAAAGGGCGACGCATCTCAGCTCTTAACCCTTTGAGGCGCAACCCTTTCCCAATGCTGAAAAAAGGGCAGCCGTTGCCATCGCTCGACTTAACTACCAGCAAGATGGCGCACGATCGAAACGTTTATTATTTTGACGCAGCTGGCTGTGCCTGCGTCAAAAAAGGGTCTCTAGATCTGTGGCACGCGATGAACGTTTCGATCGTCCGCCATCTTTCTGGTAGTTAAGTTGAGCGATGGCAACGGCTGCCCTTTTTTCAGCATTGTCGCATTCTTCCATTTTTCAGCAGATGTCAGTGCTGTTAAAAATAATCGTGACAATTTTTTTACGGGAAATGACGTGCTATAAAAAGTAAAGCGTTCTCGTGGAGCTATGTCATCAACTATTTTTATAGAAATCCAATCTATTCTTCGTGACTGGCAACAGTCAAAACGTCCGAGTTTGGTATTCCCAGAGCGGGAACACTGCGCGTTAAAGGGATAACATACTTCATCCTATTTATCGTCCAACCCTTGACACTTTTCTGGATGCACCACTGAGGATAAATTTATATATTTTTTAAAATGTTGTGGAAATACCTGTTTTAAAATTTCATTATCTGATGTGCTGTATCCATTCATACTGCAATTCATTCCCAGGTATCTATAAATTAAATTAAGAAGCTAAGTAAACAACAGGCAGTGTGAAATTAAACAAATATTTGCTCAAATTTCACCAATAAAATAAACAATGAAGTACGATATCGTCAACCGTAGATGTCACTAGCTAAGAGAATTAGAGAAAGTGTCCCTATTCCTTTAGTATTTTTTTATTACAATTTTTTAAAAATATACACTAATCACAGGTACTTTAAACAAGGTGTCCCAAAAAGGTGGTAACGGGCTTTAATTTTTTATCTATTAGAGATAAGTGGACAGCGTAAATTGGAAGAATGTTCAAAATAAGGTTGGAAATAAGACTCTGTCAAGAAAAAATGCCTCTCGTTCATTTACAAAATGTTAAACTTTTTAAATTTGTATACGACCCCCGTACGAAAACATTCCCTATGAGTAAATTGTGCCCCATACACTCATGATGTGATGTATCAAATTTGAGCCTTTCATCATACAACGTCACGGAGATATCTTGAAAGAGAGATGATCAGGAACTATACATGATTTTGAATGTAAACGTTTATCACATGAGTGGGGGGGGGGGGGGGAATCTTTCGTGGTTTCTGTACGACCCCTAAAATGCGATTATTCGATGTGATTTTTTTTCCCCTTCGAGAGCCCCTTCGGAAAAAAAATCTTTCGTGGTTTCTGTACGACCCCTAAAATGCGATTATTCGATGTGATTTTTTTCCCCTTCGAGAGTGATGGAAAAGGGGCCTAAGTCAGCGTTACATTTACCTTCATATCTTACACATTTTAAAGTATAATTCTCAAATTTTGTAAGTCTCCTCATGAGTGTATGGGGCACATTTTACTAACTGAGAATTTTTTTGCACGGAGGTCGTATGCAAATTTTGAAAAGTGTAACTTTTTGAAAATTAACGAGAGAACTTTTTTCTTCACGGAATCTTATTTCCGACTTTATTTTGATTTTTTTTTTAAATTTACACTGCCCACTTATCTCTAATAGATAAAGAATTAAACCCCGTTATCACCTATTTTGGGACACGATGTATAAACAACGAATAGAATTCCATTGTATGATATCGGCAGACTTTTTTATTAATTTGTCTTTATAGCTTTGTTTTTGGCTAACTAATCTTAAGGAATATTTTTTTCTCTTAAAAGTGGGCGCCTTGCATTACAATAATAACAATCTGTGTAGCATGCATAAATACGTTTATGTAGTTGTTTCGAGTTTTTAAAATATGCCTTATATATAAACGAGTTTTATTGTTACTAACTACTATAATTAGAAATGTAAGAACATGATGTCTCGTAGAAAATAAATATTGATAATTCATATTTAAGAGTACTAAATTGTTTCACTTGTGTATTTTATTAATAATCTTAATTGTATCTGAAATTCTTTTTTTTGGGGAAAAAAAGGGTATTATTTAGGAAATATAAATTGATACAATTTCTGAAAGCAGTGTACTGTTATTTTCCGAACATGTACCATGTAAGGAAAGTATTGTAATCATGAAAAAATTCGACTTCGAGACTTTGATGTATTTACACGTTTTGAGGTCTTCTGAATTCATTTATGCTGTTTTTACGAGATGTATGTATGTGTGCGTGTGTGTGTGTATGTGTGTGTGTATGTGAGTGAACACGATAGCTCCTAAACGGATCATTCGATTGAGCTCAAATTGGACATATATGTTATAAACCACCGTCGCAAGACCGGTATGGATTTTGGTGTATATAGGACTTACAGTTTTTCTACAGGGCTACGACAAAGATTTCTTTTACATTATGGCCTATGGAGGGAAATTCTTGAAAGTGCGCTAGCATTTAAACGGTACATTCGATTGAGCTCAAATTCGGTATATATGTTATAAACCACCATCGTAAGACCGGTATTGATTTTGTGTGTATAGGACTTTCTTTTACATTAAAAACTATGATTTCTAAGATTTCTTTTACATTATAGCATATGGGAGAAAGTCTTGAAAGTGCGTTAGCGTTTAAATGGTGCGTTTGATTGAGTTTCAATTTGGTATATATGTTTGAATTATTCATCGATTAAAATTTATTTAAATGCTTGGTAATGACCTTAATCGTAAGTCTTCGGAAAGTCGAGTGGAGTCACTCCAGATTTTTTTTCTTTTCAGACCTGGCAGTATGGAAGACATTTCGAGAGGAAATGGGGTCAGATATCTTGTTATGTATATTCACGAAGATATACTATAGGAGCTGACACCCTCCATAGCTGATTGCTGGGATTTGTGATCCCCAAACTAAGCTTCAAATATGTAAGCATTGAAAATTGAGTAATGTGCAGCGATCCTAGTTAAAGAATAAAACATTTCCCGCGCAGACTGCTACCTGTTTTACATGTTTCTAATTTCCCAACCTAGCATATGTGGACAAGATGATGAAAGTGAGCACTAAATTTTAATTATTTTTACCACTTTGTATTTACGTGGTTGCTGTAGTAACAAATGAATAAAAATGTTCTACCTGAGATGATTAAAATGTTGAGCTTATACATATTAAAATGAGTTTGAGTTTAGCAGGAGTATAAACTGTGTTAATATTTATCGGCGCATGAAACAAATGTAAATACTATCTGCTTGAGTGTGATCGCATTGGCGTAACTGGCCTGATTTTCTAGGGTGGGCTACAGCCCCCTTTATCTTCGCGTTAGTACGTTATATGTAAGTTATTATTAGTATATTATTATTAATTAGTGTTAAATTATGATATGTCCCGCAGTGGCAGGCTCTTAACCAGGGGGTGCAATTGGGATCACACGGGGATAAAAGTCAACTGCATAAAACGCACATTCGTTTGTCAAATTCTCTGCGGTTGCTAGAGAGCCTTTGAAGCAACAGTTTGTTATACTTAATTATACATTAAATTTTCAAATTTGATTTAATAAATCTTCCTTCTTGACATAAAAATCTGTAAATTTTATTTGGTTTTGAAATGCTGTTTTTCTCAGAATAATATGAAATGTTTATTTTTAGAAACTAAAATTAGCAGTTTTTAACAGTTTATTTAAGACCACGCCTGTACGTTTATACTTAATGTTTAGATTATAGGTTGTTCGATTTTTTTATAGTAAAATTAAAATCAGTAAAATTTCGGTTAAAAAATTTAACCATGCAGGAAGAAAAACCATAAGTTGTTTAATTTTTAATAAATAAAAACATTTTGAAGACCCACTGCTGTAGTTAAGCAGTAGAAATTTTGTTCTAATAACATTTATCAATTCTTAAAAGAAGGAGCTTAAGTTAGCAGATTTAATTTGAACAAGATAAGACCTATAAAACTTCTTAAGTTCTTAATTCTAATGGCTTGGGCTAAAAAATTTAAACATTTTTTATGAGGGGAGGGAGGAGGAAGAAACTTTTTCTTAGAAGCGTTTTTTTATAATAAATTAAAATTTAAAAACTACTGATTACTCTTTTTGTATGACTTTGGAAAGAAAGCACAAAAATACGCAGCATTCTTGATATGAATGCCAGATAGCGCTTTCGATTTCTCCACCTACCACCAAAGACCACCGTGTACAGGTGGTAAATGTGTGCACCTTAATTTCGTGGTTCCAAAAGTCCTCTGACCAATTATTCTCAGCTTCCAAGGGGTACCAACGTTCAGAATTTTCCCAAACTTCTGATGAGGGTCTAAGTAAATACATGCATATATTATATAATCGTACAGCGTGCCCGCTAAAGTCAGCTGTCACAGCAATAATTTCTGAACGGCAAGAGCTATAGTCATAAAAGTAGGATCTAGGTCTAGTAAGTTGCCGTACGGTACTTAAGGACACCGCTTACAGAGCCACTTGTTGGAAAAATTCCAAATTAAAAGGTTAAACTTTTTTTAGGGTGGTTTAACTGTGGTCCTAGTATAGGCCTACCCCATCCTAGCTCCCCTTCTGTTACGCCAATGCGTGATCGTCATTATAATAAGCATTTTTACTTTCCGAACATGTCCCATGTAAGGAAAGTATTGTAATGATGAAAAAATTCAACTTCGAGATTTTGGTGTATTTACACGTTTTGAGGTCTTCAGAATTCATCTATGCTATTTTTACGAGATGTGTGTGTGTGTGTGTGTGTGTGTGTGTGCGCGCGCGCGCGCGCGCGTGCGTGCGGTGTAGGTGGGTGGGTGTGCTTGTGTTTGTGTGTATATGAGTGAACACGATAGCTCCTAAACGGCACATTCGATTGACCTCAAAATGGGTATATATGTTATAAACCACCGTCGCAAGATCGGCATTGATTTTGGTGTGTATAGGAATTATAGTTTTTCTACAGGGCTACGACAAAGACTTCTTTAACATTATGGCCTATGGGGGAGAAATTCTTGAAAGTGCGCTAGCGTTTAAACGGTACATTCGATTGAGCTCAAATTGAAAAAACTAAGAAATTTTGCTGAATTATTCATCGACTAAAATTTATTTTAATGCTTGGTAATGATCTTAATCGTAAGTGTTCGGAAAGTCGAGTGGAGTCACTCCGGATTTTTAAATATTGTCTTCTATCTTATTTTCGATCCCTACACCAGCAGTTACGGAGTGGGGTGTTGCGTCATCTGTATGCAGTAACGGCGCTATCCCACTTTCTACGGTAAGTGTCCCCCCTTAAGGTTTAACTTCGTGTATACCTCTGCTGATTTAGTGGACGGGATTTGTCTATTTGCCTATCTATTAGTCTTTAAATATATAGGGGAAAATTTAGATGACAGTCGAAAATTTTGTCCTCCACACACCCGATTTTACGTTCCAGCTGAACATGTGCACCGTTGTGAATCGTATGAGATTGGCCATTGGCTAAACAAGGGATGATTTTTTTCTCTGTAATTTCTGAGAAATTTTCTAGTTCTGTTTGAAAGTACTTATGAGCAGCTTGTCTAACTGGAAGAATTTAACGAAAATTTACTCCCAATATTACTCTCCCTTGCTAGAAACATTGAACGTTTAAATGCTTCATCTAAACAATGCATTAATAGTTATTTTAGAAAGCTTATTATGTAAGTAAGTAAATTCATTTTATGTGTTTCTGAGTTCATATTATGAATTTTGAATGAATAGTTCATTAATAATCAAGTAGAAAATATTTAATTTTATTTGTTAATTTTAATAACCGGTTTATTTTATAAGTTCTCTCTCAGCTTGGGAAGTAACAAAAGCTGTCACTCCCTCTTTGGTTTTGAATAATGTTTGCCGCATATCAGCCGCTAGTTGAAATCAATTTATAGCTCGGAACGAATGTGATTTTATTAATCTCATCTCTCAGCGGGTATCTCATAAGTTTTGCAAACATTCGAATTACAAACTTAGTTATTCTAACAATGAACACATCAAAAAATAGCAAAACTGTTTTTACTTACCTTGTACGAAAGCTATATACAAAGTGCCACCAGAAGGCTGTATAAACAACTGAATAATGATACCAAATTTCAAAACCATTCAGGTATAAAATTCGTGTCTAAGTAGTGGTGCTTTAGCTATTTAAAAGCTGTCACATAAAAACAGCTTTTAAGGAAAGTTGAAACAGCTTGTTCGAGCATGATGAGGAATTAGAATTACATAAGTTACTCCATTTGCTCAAGAACAATGGTGACTCGCTGGAGGGGGGGGGGGGAGAGGATCGGAAAAGTTTTGATTGCAAGGAAATTTTACTTCATTGTGTGAAACTTTCACGGCTAAAAGAAAATAAGTGGTCAGAGAAGTATTGTTACTTAGGGTATTTTTTCCAACAGTTGTATTGGTTTTTAATTTGTTCTTTAACTTGCATTGACGTACATCAGTTCGTAGAAAGGACACTGATCTAAGCTTTTTCCCCCTTTTTTACTGAATTGTTTGAGTTATGCATCTCCACATTGTGTATGTGTTTTCCAAGTACGTAATACTTTACCAGATGTTCCATTTTACTTGATTAGAATGGCATCATTTAAACTATTTTCAGTTGCAAAAAGTTTCCTTGTGACTTGCAGGTACGTTTTATGCCGTACATTTTTTAAGTTGCAGTATATCAAAAATAGTAATAACAACTGTTTGTGGTAACCTTATGTACAAAAAAAAAATTCAAATTAGAAAATAGTCATATCTTTGAAAAATCATTTACAATAAATTCATTTTTTTTTTAAATATTTAGTGAGAAATCAAAGATTCAAAAAAGAACTTTAACAAGTTGTTAAATTTTTGGCTCGTAAAAATCGATCAAGCATTTTTCTTTTCTTTTTTTTTAATTCTCTTTAGAAAAATTGAATTAAGTATTTCTATCATGGGCTCGAATTTAAACACCGAAAACGTCTATAAAGGAAAAACTTCCCCACAGCTGCTCGAACTCAACTGAACGCTTGCCTCACACTATCAAAAAAAAAAAAAAAAAAAAAAAAAAAAAAAAAAAAAAAAAAAACACGAACAAATTGGGGGAGGGGGAATCCACTTTGTATCTAATCTATATTTTCTTACATTTCAGAATTTACCCTTAGTCATTGGTTATAAATGATAAAAGTCGAATAACTCAGTGAATGTTGCGTTTATACACATGTGCAATTTCTTGTAAATAACTTCACTAAAAGAACTTCGTTTCTTATATGCCTGATATATTTTAGCTAATAATACACAAGGTGCGTCCAGGAAACGGGATGATATGGAAAAGAAACTACAGAAAAAATAGAGGGGAGACGGGCATGTGCTTCCTATGTTGTGAATCTGGACAGCAGGGAAAAAAAATTACGGATAGTTGGTCAGGTGAATAACGCACATGCGTTTTAACCGCTTAAAGGTTTTATTATTTTCAAGAAAACGGTCCCCTAACCATTCGGAGTTTTCCGTGGTTTTCTCCGAAACTTAGCGTAAATACGGATTAGAACCCCTTAAAAAGATCTCCACTGAGAGCATCCCCCTTGTGTTGCCCTTCTGACGAGGATTTATAAGCGAGTTCGAGACAAGCACAAAAATCCGATATACATGTTCAGAATAACATCAACAAAACGGTCATAAAAGTACCTGTTTTAGAAAATTGTATTAAAACAAGTGTATTTACAATATGTGTATTAATTTTAAGGTTTTGGACATTTTTTAGCACGAAAAAAAAAATTAAATTTCTAGAAATGGCCAGCATTTAGGGTTGTTGCGACTGAATGTGTGTTTTCTATTAAGCAGGGGAAAATTAAAAATACAGCCTGAGTAAAAACTTTAAGGCCAGGGAAAAATGTTAAGTAAATTTAAACATCTTAAACTAAGGATTAAAATATCATTTGATTGATAATTATTAGCCTTAAATACAAGTAAGAAATGCAGCAAAATTCATTTGTAAATATTTTGTCATCAGAAAATACTATAGAACACACAGATCAATATTTAAGCCTGAGTAAAAAGACGCCTTGAATATTATTAGCTCTAATATGTTAGCACAGGGATGGGCAAACTTTTTCGGTGGCGGGCCAAAAATCGAAAAAAAAAAGTTTGGCGGGCCAAGATAAATTTTTCTAACATTTTAAAAACAATATACAAGTATTACAATTTAAATATGTTAATGAGATGAATGAAATTACGATTTCCTTTTTAAAAGTTCCTTATATTGAGGTTTGAAGTGAGATGCACTGATTCTAAGGACCGAGGCTAAATGCTCATCTGTCTGTCTACTTCTGAAAGAATTCTTTCTAAGGTTCATAGTTGAAAACACTTGTTCACATATATAAAAATGAAGCAAACATAGCACTGATTTTCTGGGGTTGAGATATTAAATTTGGGAAACTTACTTTCGATAATGATTTGTAAAACTCTGGCACATTTAGAAACAACTGCTTGAGATGATTGTTAGATTGTAATTCAATTAATTCAAGCTGCAAATCTGATCTCACTGCTTCACAATTTACGATGAAAGGCATGGTAAAAATATCCAATTCCGTTTGAATGGCACTGAAATCTTGAAATCTGCGTTCGAACTCAAAATGCAGTTTTTTCAAGCCATCTTCATAATTCTTAATATGGATATATAATAAATAAATATATATTTTCTTTTGATTTCCGTCGGACTGGCATATTAAAATTCTATCCGCAGGCCGGATAAAACCTTCCGGAGGGCCGGATTTGGCCCGCGGGCCGTACTTTGCCCATCCCTGTGTTAGCATATAAGAAACGAAGTTCTTTTATTGAAGTTATTTACAAGAAATTGCACATGTGTAAATGCAATATTCACTGAGTCATTCGACTTTTATCATTTATCACCGATGACTAAGGTAAGGATAATTCTTAGGTAAATTCTTAAATGTAAGAAAATATAGAGCAAAAGGCCAGCATAGAAAATAGTATATAAGACAGAAAAGAAAAAACAAACTTTTAGAAGCTTGTGTAGAAAACCATTCCTTGGAATTACTTCAAATATTCTTTTTCCATGGATGTAACTAGTTTTTGTCAAAGTTCAGGGTCGTTTTATACCATTCGTCTTCGATAGTAGATTTCAGTTCTACTGATGATGTAAAATGTCTCCCAGTTGCATAAACTCTTCTAAGTTCTCTATTGAGTTAAGATCTAAAGAGTTAGCTGGCCATTTCAAAGTTTCAACATTGATGACTTGGAACCCATTTTTTAGACTGTTACTCGAATGGATACTGGATAGGTACATTATCTTGCTGATATTTTCAATTTTCTACTGCAAGATTCAGCATTTGGTAAAGATAGCATTGCTAGGACACTTTGATATACTTGTGAATTCATTTTACGAACACAAATGAACCCACACCATTCTAAGCAAAGCAACTCCAGTTCATCGCAGAGCCTCCACCTAATGGCGCTTTTAGAATATTCCTTTTTCTTTTCTTAAATCATGCTAATAGTACTTCCATCCGTCTAAATTCCTTTTCTTTACTTTTTTGACAGAAAAAATTATTTCTGTCTAATAGTTATCCCAGTTCATTACTTGATGGCTGAAGTTCAAACTATCTGATGTGTGCCTCTGCAACAACTGAGGCTTAGCCAATTTTGCTGCATAAATATAACTTCCAGGCTTGTATTATACACCGTTGTTTGACAATCATTTAAGCCTATCGCCGGTATAAGTTTCCTGGTTGACTCCTTTCCAGTAGATACAAATCTGCAAACTCTTCTTTCATCACGCGAAGACAAGCTTTAGGTTTTCCCCCTTCTTCTTTTTTGCCACAATTGTCTTTCAAATTAAAAAATTGTTGACTACAATCTACACTTCCTATCTATTGCAATAGTACAGCTCTTGTTATTCATTACTGCTGAAGAAAGACCTCTAACCTGCCATCTTTCATGATTAGCTAACTTCGTGCCTTTCGCCATCTTCACAAAGAGCACCTTCGAAGAAATGTATGACAAATTTGCAAATTTAAGAGTTGTCACAATCTAATCAATTTATATTTAAGCGAAATATGTATGTTTATTTTAAAAAAATTACTGGTGGCCTTAAAGTTTTTACTCAAGCTGAATAAACCGACTATATATGCGTTTTGTATATGCGACTTTTTCTGATAATTAAATCTGTATATAAAGGATGATATCCTGACTGACTGACTGACGATCATCACCCAGCTAAATCTGCCGGAGATACAGACATGAAATATTAGGAACCCATAGTTTTCGTGCCCAAGGCGTCATTTAAGAAGCGATTTCAAAAAATTCGAACCCAGACGGGGGTGGGCGGCCCAAAACGTTCTTTTCACGTTTCCCTTCATATCTCGGGGGGGGGGGGGGGAGTGACAGCCGTAAAATTATTTCTTTAAAATGTAACTTATAAAAATACCTAAAAGTCATTTTCAGGATTTTTCAAAATTCGCACCCGAACGGGCGTAAGGGGCCCGAACGTTCTTTCACATTTCCCTTCATATCTCAGGGGAGAAAATTGACAGCAGTAAAATTTTTGCTTTAAAATATAACTAATACAAATACCTAAAAGTCATTTTCAGGATTTTTTTTTTTTAGAATTCGCACACAAACGGGCGAAAGGGGCTGAAACGTTCTTTTAACATTTTCCTTCATATCTCAGAGTAAAAAAGAGATTATATTTTAAATATATTTTAAAGCAAGAATTTTACGGCTAACACAAATACCCAGTGGCGGCTCATCATTAAGGGCCAGAGGGGCCTGGCCCCACCGACTAACCACCGTCTAAATCAAAGTATCTTCCTATTATGTAAGACAGTTCTTTCAATAATTTATCTTAATTAAAAAATGCACGCATTTTAATACTATCCATAAAAAAAGCACTTAAAAAAGTGATAGTTATACGATTTTCCCCCTATCTAAGCCATGCATGGGCCATAGGCTGGCTTGCCCTAAATTTGGCGTAATTTCTCCGTTCACCGGGTTGACATATTTGGCATTGAGCCAAAAGCCATATTGACGCGGAATTAACTATTTGGCGCTGTCTTCGGGGCCCAGATATTCGGGCCGTCGCATTATGATCTACACGACTGTACGGGGAAATTTCGGCAATCGGTAGCTATTGGCGAAATTTTTCGCTTAGGAGGAAATCATTTTTTATGTGCGTGATCGTATTTTTGCACTGCAGTCAGATATTTTTCTATTTTGTTTTCTTGATTTACGAAAAGCGATGTACAAATGTCTTTTTTTTTTATATGCTACTATTGATTTTAAAATAAATAAATCATCTAAAAATTATAAACAAGCAGCTATAAACATAAATATTAAATAATTAAATGTGGGTTTTTGTTTCATAAAGTAAACTTTTCAATTTAACATAGGTAAAAAATAGCAGAAGTTGTATACTAATTTTGATAATCATTTGTCATTTGAGAAATTTTAAACACTTACACTTTGTGCACGTGTGATAGGTTTGTCTATTTGTATTAATACTTTCGCGATTTTAATGGGCACAGTTGTTTTTCGGGCCCCACCACTGAAACAGGCCACGAGCCGCCACTGCAAATACCTAAAAATCGATTTCAGGTTTGTTTGTTTTTTTAAATTCATACCCAAACGGGTTTAAGGGTCCAAAATATTCTTTTTACATTTCCCTTTATATATCGAGAGAAAAGAAATAGCCATAAAATTCTTGATTAAAAGTATAGTGAACGCAAATGCTTAAAATTCATTTTCAGAGTTCTTTAACACGAATGCGTAACAGCTATTTTTAGGGCTTTTAGAGTTCGTGTCCAAACTGGTACGAGGGGCCAAAACGTTTTTTCCATATTTGTCTTCATACATCGAAGGAAAATGAAGATGGCCATAAAAATCTGGCATTATGTAACGAACACAAATTCATAAAAATCTTTTTCAAGGTTTTTAAGAATCGACTTTAATAGGGGTACTTGACAAAAAAGGGTATTTTTCACGTATTTTTTAGCTTTTGTGTACTGTTAATTTCAGACAAACATTTTTGTCCAACTGGTGAAAGGGCAAATCATTTTTCAAGGGTTGCCAGATTAAATATGAAAAGTACCCAAGGTCTGCCCTTTTTGGTGATTTATCGCGAAGTTTGGCACAAAAGAAATAAGTCCTGGACCAGCTTGGCGATATCTCCCATACTTGTCGAGAAATTGTCAAACTCTACTGCTTATTTAATTGGAATATTGATCTCTACATAAATAAAGGTGAAGTATAGTTAGAATATGCCTGACAAGGACTTTAAAACAGTTTTAATAGGTGATTTTAACATAAATTTCAATTTTGAAGAAGTATTTTATGGAATAAGAAGACAAATACAGCACACTCGCGGAATATGACGCGCATTCCAAACAGTATTTTAAAAAATCAAGTATAGTTAGAATATGCCTGATGAATATTCTAAAACAGTTTTTTGTAGGCGATTAAATTTATAACCAAAATATGTTTAATATTTATTTACTTATTTTTCATTTGTTTTTGTTGGTTTAAAATATCTATTCCGTGCGAAGAATGGGAGTTTTTCTTCAGCTAGTAATTTATAAATTCTGTTTGTTGCGTTATTTCTTAACAATGAGCTTTAACAATCAATAATACAATAATATTTGAATTGCTTTTATTTCGTTTATTCGTTTTCTCAAAAAAAAATTTTTGGGTGTCAAAAATGTTCTTTAGTTCTGTGGCACGCAATGGACGATTCGATCGACCACCATCTTGCTGGTAGTGAAATCATGCGATTGCAACGACTGATTTTTTTTTTTTTTTTTTTACTGGGCAGTCTATCTAAATGTCCGCTTTAAGTATTTAAATGAAATCAAATTTATTCTTCGTGAATCAAAATAGCCAAAATATCAGAGTTGTGTCCTCGCAGCGAGGATACCGCGAATCAAAGTGTTAACCCTTTGAAAGCGCAACCCTTTCCCAATGCTGAAAAAGTGGCAGCCGTTGCCATCACTCGACTTAACTACCAGCAAAATGGCGGACGATCGAAACGTTCATCGCGAGCCACAGATCTAGAGACCCTTTTTTGACGCAGCTGGCTGTGCAGGCACAGTCTAGATTGTACCAGCTGACCCTTTTTTCAGCATTGGGCAATCTATTCAGCTGTTCTCGCATTCTTCCATTTTTCAGCAGATGTCAGTGCTGTTAAAAATAGTGACAATTTTTTTACGGGAAATGACGTGCTAAAAAGTAGGATTCTCGTGGAGCTATGTCACCCGCAACTATTTTTATAGAAATCAAATCTATTCTTCGTGACTGGCAACAGTCAAAACGTCAGAGTTTGGTGTTCCCAGAGCGGGAACACTGCGCGTTAAAGGGTTAAGCACTGTCTATCGTAGAAAACATGCAAATAAGCATTTTTAATAATTACAAAACTGCGAGATATTTTCACACTATTTACAATTTTAATTTCCCTTTTCGTTTAACACACTGTGTACGCCGATAACTTTATGAAAAGAGTAACCAAAATTGAGGTTACATCTCCGCCAAGCTTGTATCTAGCTCCATCTCTGCTCCTGAAACTCATATATAAACTTAGTACTTTAGGAATATACTGCTTGAATTGCCATTTTCCTACATTTCCTATTTTTCATAACTGTTCTCACTTTTTTTTAAATTTCGAATGTTTATTGTTCATATTATAGAACAAATTATTTCGCTTTAGGCGTTAACTTTCATTATGAAGGCACAACTTTTCCCTCCCAGCTATCTATTTAGTTCGAGAAAAACGTACACCGGCGAGCAATGCGTCAATATTTTACCAGAGCACAGCTCTTCAGATCAAGCACAGAAAACTGCATGTTCCAATTACAACAATTACAACACAGCAATCGCAGTCGAATTACTTAAAGATACATATTTATTGATTAATAATGTAGTACTTTATCCTGAAAAAAAAGCATTTCAAATAAAAATCTAATAATGCAACTTGCAATAGATATTAGAAGAATAATCAGAATTATTTCTATTTTAATTAATTTAATGTAGAGGACATTTACTCAGAATCCAGTACTAATACTGAGCAAAATTTGTTTTGTTTTTGTTTCTGAAACAGACTGAATGATATGACTTTTCTTATAGGCATTCACTTTCGATAGTGCTGAGTAGTTAAATTAACAAAAATCACAAATGATGTAAAAATCTCTACTGTAATGCCTGTCAGGAAAGCTCGAAATTTCGCTCATTATTATTGTTAATAATCTCCATTATATAATACACTAACGTATGCGGTACCAAAATCGACAATATTTCCACGCAGCGAACGGCAACAGCAAGATGTAAACATTAACATTAGTGGGATAACAATAACACATGTGCGAAAAAAAAAAAAATAATAACAGTTCAGTGACGTCAAATGGAGTAAGTACATCTACTTACATAACACGTTAACGTATGCGGTACCAAAATCGACGATATTTCCCCGTTGCGGAGGCACCAGCTAGATGTAAACGTTAGTGCAATGAAAGATAAAATTGGGAATATTTCAATAATTTACGTTGATTTGAATTAACCTAATGCTTCTGCGATAGGGAGGGATGCGAGACGAGACTAGAGAGTTTTTCAGCTTTTATGCGAGACGAGGCAGACGTTTTCATCATTACAATACAGGGATTTTGCGAGACGACACATAGTTTTGCAACTGTTTTGCGTGTCCATCAGAATTCTTCATACTTTTATGCCGTAGTGGTTAACTTAACCTACCAAATTTAAGAGCAGCGATTGTCGTCGCTGCCTCCGTTAACAATACAGCGGAATTCACGTGATTATCCATAGATGCGGATGTAATAAGAAAAGGCTATGATATCGAATTTTTCTTTCTAAGCTTTCATATTTAAAGATAAGCAAATAGATCTGTCATCAATGTTCATGTCGTAATAAAGAACGATCGGCAGAGTATTTTGGAAATAAAACGTTCTATTTTACATATGAAATTATTGAAGATTTTTATAACTTTCAGAATTGGTTGATTAGTTTCGCAGCTCATTAAGCATCAATAGAAAATGTATTTTACCTTCAGATTATTGTGATCGAAATTGACAAACAGGTTCGATCGTGAAATGGTTCAAAAATTAAAAGTGAACAGGTATCGCAATAACAAGGGAGACTTAAGAGAACATGTATATGACCGCAAAAGTCAGAGGTTCCCCTGCAAACATTTTTCTGGGGCTCCCTTTGAATTATTTATGTAATTACCAATTTTTATACCATCCCTTGCAGTTATGATACGAAAATATTGAATATTAATATTTGTAATGATTTGGAACAAAAAATTGAAAAAATGCTGGTTTTATAAGTTTAAATTTATCTAAAATGCACGATTACTCAATTATATAAATTTTAAAAAGATTTTTTACACAAATGAAGTGTTTTGTTAAATGCTGAACACTTTTATCAAGAACTAGTGAACACTTTTATCAGGAACTAGTGAATAGTGGCCCGTTTTTCGCACGAGGAAGATCTCTTTCTTTATTTTCTTTAAACACACAAAATCTATTATGGAACAAGGGAACTGTTAGATGAAACAAATTTTTCTGAACGCTGCATCATCGAAAAACTGAAACACGATTAAGGGGTCACTCTCACATAATATTAAATTTTATGTCCCAGGCTAAACAATGTCAGTTAAACATGTCACTCATAGATGTTTAAAATTTGTTTCAGCAATTCTTTACAAACACTACTCTGGGCACTAGTTTTTTAAAAAAAGTAAAATTTCAATATTTAAAAAATTTGAAGTTGAAAATGTCATTACAATGTGTGCCCACAGCTTCAGACTTTATTGTTTGAATCTTTATTTTAAAGAATTTTTTAAAAAGAACTTTAAAAGTAACTTCAAAGTCTTCACTTAAAGTAAAATAATAATTATCTTGGTAATTGCATCTCTCTATTTTCAATAAGGTGAAGTTTTGGACATTTGGGGGGGGGGGGCATTAATAATGATTATTTAAGGTTTGTCCCTAGAGGTAATTGTCTTTATTAATGGGTCCCCCCCCCTAAATGTCCAAAACTTCACCTTATTGAAAATAGAGAGATGCAAATGTGTAATTTGTGTAAAAACCTGATTATTTAAGGTTTGTCCCTACAGGTAATTGTCTTTTTCAAACTGTATTATTTTTTCTATAGTTGCCCATTAAAAGTAACTACCATAGTGAACTGTTAAAAAAACAGGACCAAATGTTCTTACTAGCAGACTATGTTTTAGTTTAAGCAAACAAACATTACTTTATTTTGTTGTTTTTCCCCAAATTTATAGCGAGTGCATTTATTATGTGTCATTACCAAGTTCATTATTATTTAAATACATAATTAGTAAATTTAAATTGGTTGTAGGATTTACAAAGAGCTTTAGGACTACTTTCAATGTAAACATTGCATTAGCTTTTAATTGTTATAATTTAGCCTTAAATAAGCTTAACTTTAAATAATGTCATTATCAAGGCGGTCATTGCAAGGCTTTCTGAAAACATGAAAAATGACTTTTAAGGGCAGAGTTTTACAGTAAGGGATAATTTTAGACTATTTTAAAAATATGCGTTTCTATACCTTAGATGATATTGTGCCTTCAATCAGGGCCGTACCCAGAAAATAATTTCGGGGGGGGGACCAAAAAGTGAAAAAGGCTAAATTTTTCACAAAAAGGCTTCATTATTATTGTTTTGTTAACAAAATTTTAAGTTTCGGAGGGGACCGGACCCCCTGGTCCCTCCCTTGGGTACGGCTTTGCCTCCAAGGCATTGTTAAGGCTCGCCATTTGAAAAAAAAAATGCGAACATTTTATTGCATGGACTAGTTTAGGCTTGCATAATTAAGTTATAATGTTCTCAAATGCTGTTACTACGTTCCTGTCTGTCATTACATTGTTTCAATGAAAAATTTGAATATTTAATTAAAACCAGCTATGTAACTAGGGATTTTCTCTCAGTTGAAAAATTTAAAGGGAAGAGAGGTCAAAATTTTTTTTTTTTTTTTTTTTTTTTTGGGAGTCGGTCACTGTAATTTCAGGAAATCTGGACCCCCACCCTTGGCTACCCCACTGATTAAAGCTATAATTGAGGTAAACGATTCCTGCTGGTTCTCCTTGATAGCAGTCATAAATAAAAGTACATCAACATAAAGAAATTGGGAATTAAAACAATTTTTTAATTTTTTAATTTTTTTTAATCAAAATTTTGCGTTTCCTGATAATGACCCCATTTAGGTACTAGCAAGATTAGAAGAAATAGAGAATAGCTGCTTGTGTAAATGCCACCTCTTCATAGGAGATTGTACCGTTGTAGGGGGGAAAAGTGAAGTTTCGGAATTGTCAGATAATTTTTAAGCTATAATTTACGCAAGAAACAATAGTTAAACACTCCAAATTGACATTTTGTTGCATATATATTTCTTTATTAGCCATTTTTCGTCGCATTGGGTAATATATTACTAAAAATTTCAAACTTTGGCAGTCATTAGGCACAGAAAAAAAAAATAAATAAATAAATAAATAAAAAAGTTATCTACGGATGTTTTAAAACTGTGACATGTGACGTAAGATACTTATAGTTTCGCTTGAAATTTTTGAGCGAAGTACAGCTTCTGTAGCAAAGAGGCTCAATTTGGTAATTCATGGTTCACGGAGGTTAATTTAAAAAAGTAACAGTAATTGAGGAACTATTCACAGGCTTAGAGTCAGAGGCGAGACGGGAATTAGGTTTGTCTCGATTCAGAAAACCCCTGTACAGTAATGATAAAAATGTGTCTCCTCTCGTATAAAATCTGTAAACCTTTGTCTTGCCTCGCCTCTCATTCATCCCTACCTATGCTAATCAGAATTTGAGAAATTGCAGAATTACTTCAAGAGTGGCGGGACTTTTTTCATTACAGACTGTTAACATATAACTGGGTTTTTAAGACATTTTTAAACTCGTGGCATAAAAATGACATCAATCTCACTTTCTGTAGTTATCTATATATCTATAAATGAACGTTTGTGGGTGTGTATGACGTTGAAAAACTCTAAAACCGTTTGACTGATCACCATAAAATTTGGTATACTTAAGTCTTTTGTCCCGGACAAGGTTTTTATGCTATCCATTTTCCTCTCGCTCGCCGCTAGGCAGCGCTGCAGAACATCGAATTCTATTCAACCGCTTGCTATGAAAATACCGTTTAACTTATTTTGACGAAAATTGGTACGTATGGATATTTGAACACTGAGAATATTTTTACACTATCTGTTTTGCCATGACTTGCTGCTAGATGGCGCTGCAGTACATCGAACTCTATTCCGTTCGACCGCTTCCTATGCAAGTACCGTTCAAACGATTTTGATGAAAATTGGTACACCCGAGTATTTGAAGACGTAGAACATTTTTACACAACCCATTTTGCTGTAACTTGCCACTAGGTGGTGCTGCAGAACGCCAAATTCTATTTCTTTTAAGCGCTTGCTGCGAAAACACCGGTCAACCGATTTCGATACTCTATGAAAATTGATATAGACTAGACAGATACTTGAACACGGAGAGTATTTTCGTGTTATCCATTTTGCTATAAATAGCTATTTCGTTGTGCCGTAGCACATCATTACTTTAAAGGTGGATTCATATCTGCCGCGCCGCACCGCAACCATGCCGTACTGATTCGCCGTTTTGGACCGTTGGAGGTCCGCGCGGCGAGCTTGCGGTGCCGCAAGTAAATACACCAATGCTCTTCTGTAATTGGCTGTAGCTTTGCGGTCGCTGCGGAATATCTGATCTCGCCAGATAATGCGCAAACCCTCGGCGCTCGCCGCGCGGGCGCCGTGTTGCTCCGCTACGTGACGTCATTGCGAATTCTTAGCGGTGCGGTACGGCCAGTATGAATCCGGCTTAACTCGCCAATAACTAGCGCTGCAACATATGAACTTCTTACTTTAATTCGTCGCTTGATGGCACTGCAGCATATAAAGACTGTTCAACTGTTCGCTATGAAAACTGGTATAGATAGATATTCGAACACGGAGAATATTTTGCTATAACTTGCCACTAGATATCACTTCAAACCAGGGGCGTAGCCAAGGGGGGGAGGGGGGTTAGGGGGGTCACAACCCCCCCCCCCATGAGGAACTTTTTGCCATACAAAATGTATATTATTCATTCCCTTATCACACACATGTATGCATATATGTGAGTTGCAGTAGTCGTAACCCTCCCCCCCATGAAAAATTTTTGGCTACGCCCCTGCTTCAAACCAATAACTTCAGGACCGTTCAACTAATCACCATGGAAATTGTAAACATAGATGTTTGAACGCAAAGAAGATTTTCGCTGCATCCGTTTAGCTATGAAAGCGTAACTCGCCTTCTGTACCGTTCAACCGTTTGCTATGAAAATACCGTTCAGTTGATTTATGAAAATTGGTACACACAGGTATTTGAGCACAGAGAATACTTTTACGCTATCTATTTTGCTATGACTTGCCTCAGGATGCCGATGCAGCGCACCAACTTCAAAGCCGTTCAACCGATCACCTTAAAAATTGGTATACATACACATTTAGGCAGAGAGAATATTTTTTTAGTATTTATTTGGCTGTACTCACAACTTGATGGCACTGCAGCCAGGGCCTGACTTCCGAGAGGGCATTCGGGGCAGGAGCCCGGGCCCCCTACAAAAAGGGAGCCCCGAAATTGCTCGTTAAGTATAAAAATTTCTAAAAGTTTTCGAAAGAGGGTCTCCTAATGAAGCTTTTGCCCAGGGCCCCCAACTCGGCAAGTTTGCCCCTGACTGCAGCACTTTATTATTTTAGCTCGCCATTAGACAGCACTTCAGCAATCAACTTCTTGATCGTTCAACTAACCGCTCTGAAAACTGGTATACATACACATTTGAACACAGAATATATTTTTGCGTGATCCATTTTTCTTAACTCGCCCTTTGATGGCGCTTTTACTTATTATTACTTTAATTAGCCACTAGATGGCGCTGCAGCATAGCCACGGTTGAATTGTTTCTATGAAAATTGGTACACATAGATATTTGAACATGAAAATATTTCGATGCTTCCCATTTTGCAAAAACTTCGACAGTTGATGGCGCTGCGCCGAATCATCTTTTTCACCGTTCAAGCGATCGCCATGAAATTCTTTATGCGTAATTATTGGACACAGATAATGTTTATGCGATATCAATTTTGCTATATCTATTTATAATGATAAATAGTAATTACAGCAAACCGTAATATAAAAAAAAAGAATCCATTCATTCCCGTACGAAGAACGGGGCATTCAGCTAGTCTATGTACAGGGTGGCCATAATTAAATTGTAAGTGTTCAAGGGGTGCTGGAGAGAAAACTACCAGGAATACTCCAGTGAAACTTGGTATCTACACGTTTCAGAACATGCGCAAGTCAAATATGAAATTTAAAAAAACGCCATTTTCACCTGATAGGTGGCGCTATATCGTGTTTTAATGCTTATGGACGTCATATATGCAAATTTTAAGCCCATCGAACAGTGTAAAACAAGAGCACATTGAGTAATGGTCAATCATGACTCTGAATAAGAAGGAACGTGCATTGTTAGTGAAGATATTCTATCAGAATGGTAGCAATTATTCAGCTACTCTGAAAGAATACCGGCGCATGAAACGATTAAGAAGAGGTCCAATGAGTGTCAATGAGAATAAATAATGTTTTGTTTTCCAAAGCGTCTTTATGAATTGCTTAATTTACGTTAATTTTTGATTGCATGTTACTGTAAAACTTTAATTACTGAAGCGAATTGTTTGGAATTTTGATAAACTGTAAATGATATTTTATATTGTTTATATGCCTTTTAGAATGCCACTATGCTCTGTCTATTGGTTTTGGAAGTTGTATATGCCACCGGTGAGCTTTAAAACACGGTACAGCGCCATCTATCGGGTGAAAATGACGATTTTTTATTTTTTTTTTTGCATATTTGACTTGCGCTTGTTCTGAAACGTGTAGATACTAAATTTCACTGCAATATTCTCTGTAGTTTTCTCTCCAGCACCCCTTGAACTCTTGCAGTTTAATTATGGCCACCCTGTATATAAAAATGAATGTTTGTGGGTGTGTATGACGTTGAAAAACTCCAAAACCGTTTCACCGATCACCATGAAATTTGGTGCGCCTGTTTTTAATCACGGAGAAGGTTTTTATGTTATCCATTTTCTTCTAGCTTGCCGCTAGGTGGCGCTGCAGAACATCGAATTCTATTCAACCGCTTACTATGAAAATGCCGTTTAACTTATTCTGACGAAAATGGTACGTTTAGCTATGTGAACATGGAGAATATTTTTACACTATACATTTTGCTATAACTTGCCGCTAGATGGCACTGCAGAATGTCGATTTCTATTACGTTCGACCGCTGGCTATGAAAATACCATTCAACCCATTTTGATGAAAATTGGTACACACGGATATTTGAAAACGTAGAATATTTTTACACTATCCATTTTGCTGTAGCTTGCCGCTAGATGGTGCTGCAGAACGTCGAATTCTATTTCGTTTATGCACTTGCTGTGAAAATACAGGTCAACCGACCTTGTTGACAATTGGTACACATGGATATATGAACATGAAGAATATTTTTACGCTATCTCTTTTGCTATAACTTGCCACAAGATGGCGCTGCAGCACATAAACTTCTATACCGTTCGACCAATGGCCATAAGAATTTTTATGATTACAGATTTGAGCACAGAGAATACATTCTAACTATTCATTTAGCTGTTACTCACTACTAGATGGCACTGCAGCGCATTATTACTTTAACTCGCCATTAGATGGCAATGCAGCGCACCAACTTCTTGACCGGACTATTGATCGCCATGAAAATTGATATACATAGATATTTGAACACGGAGAATATTTTCGTGATATCCATTTTGCTATAAATAACTACTTCATTGTGCTGTAGCACATCATTACCTTAACTCACCAATAGATGGCGCAGTAGCATTTTGGCATTATCCATTTTGCTATAACTTGCCACTAGTTGTCACTACAAACCAATAACTTCAGGACCGTTCAACTCATTGCCATGGAAATTCGAATTGAACGAAAAGAATACTTTTGCGGCATCCGTTTATCTATACTCCCCTTCTGTACCATTCAACCGTTTGCTCTGAAAATACCATTCAACTGATTTATGAAAATTGGTACACACAGATATTTGAGTACAGAGAATACTTTTACGCTATCTATTTTGGTATGACTTGCCGCTAGATTGCAGCGCACCAACTTCAAAGCTGTTCGACCAATCACCTTAAAAATTGGTATACATACACATCTGAGCAGAGAGAATATTTTTTTAGCATTCATTTGGCTGTACTCATCACTTGATGGCACTGCAGCCAGGTCCTGATTTCCGGGAGGGCATTCGGGGCAAGCCCCCTCCCCCCAAATTGTTCTTAAAGTTTAAAAATTTGTAAATTTTGAAAACATTTTTCGAAAGAGGGTCCCCTAATGAAGTTTGACCCAGAGCTCCCCTGTGTGCAGCACTTTATTATTTTAATCGCCACTAGAAAGCACTTCAGCAATCAACTTCTTTATCGTTCAACTAACCGGTCTGAAAATTGGTATACATACACATTTGAGCACGGAAAATGTTTTTGTGTTATCCATTTTTCTTAACTTGCTCTTTGATGGTGCTTTAGCATATTATTACTTTTAATTTGCCACTAGATGACGATGCAGCGTATCTTGACCGTTAAACTGTTTCTATGAAAATTGTTACACATAGATACAGTGAAACTTCTCCGAGCAGCCATCCCTATATAGCGGTCACATTTCTAAACGGCCAATTTTTCATGGCACGGATTTTTCTGCTCTTAGACCTAATGTTAAAATAACCTCTATCAGTAGCCACTCAACCCCGCTATACGGCCACCGAGTGGGATCGCCCATTTCATTTTTCAGGAAAATCTACTCACTCCATGCTTCAATTTTGAGCGGAAAAAATCAACATCAGTTTTATGGTCAAATACAAGACCCAGGAATAACTTGCCAAGTCCATTGGAGCAAAAATGCCATTCATGTCCATGTTCACAACAGTTTCATTTCATTAGTTGGTCAGTGATCTGAGTTGCAAATCGGAAAGAAAGTTAGCTGAATTGTTTGACTGCGGTAAAACGCAAATCAACAAAGTCATTAAAGAAAAGGATTTGATTTTGAAAGAATACGAAGACTTCAAATTTCGTGGTGTTAAACAGATATCTGCTTTTTAAAGTAAAAAACGAACTTTAGAAAATAGTTAATTCAGAGAAAAATAAAAACTTAAAACAGGCATAAATTGTATCTTTTTTTCAAAAAATGTAAGAAAGCATTAAATAAAATACTATTTTACTTAAAGTTAACAAAGTTACATAAAGTTAACATTAAATAAAATAGTAAAATAAAATACTAAAGATCAGTTTTAAATTTCATTTTAAAGAAGGAATATGTGTCAGACTTGTTTATATTATGCATTATAGCAATTATCTTATCACAGTAAATAAAACCTTTCAGAGTGGCCACCCCCTCTGAGTGGCCAAATATTCTCAGTATGGTGGGGTGGCCGCTCAGAGAGGTTTCACTGTATTTGAACATGAACATATTTTGATGCTACCCATTTTGCAAAAACTTCGACAGTTGATGGCGCTGCGCCAAATCATCTTCATTGTTCAAACGATCGCCATGAAATTTTTCATGCATAATTATTAAACACAGATAATATTTATGCGATATCAATTTTGCTATATCTATTTATTATGATAAATAGTAATTACAACAAACCGTAATATAAAAAATCCATTCATTTCCGTGCGAAAAACTGGGCATTCAGCTAGTCTATATAATATAAAAATGAATGTTTGTGGGTATGTATGCATGTGGGTGGGTGGGTATGTATGACATTGAAAAACTCCAAAACCATTTGACCGATCACCATGAAATTTGGTACACTTAAGTCTTGTCACGCAAAAGGTATTTATGCTATCCATTTTACTCCAGCTCGTCGCTAGGTGGCACTGCAGAACGTCGAATTTTATTCAACCGCTTGCTATGAAAATACCATTCAACCTATTTTGATAAAGATTGCCATTTATGAATATTTGAACACGGAGAATATTTTAAGACAGTCCATTTTGCTATAACTTGCCGCTAGGTGGCGCTGCAGAGCATCGAATTCTATTCTGTTGGACCGCTTGCTATGAAAATACCATTCAACCAATTTTGATTAAAGTTGCTATTAAAGGATATTTGAACACAGAGAAGATTTTCATGCTATACATTTTCCTCTAGCTTGCCACTTGGTGGTGCTGCAGAACGTTGAATTCTATTCCGTTCGACCTTTTGATGACGTAGAATATTTTTACACTATCCATTTTGCTGTAACTTGCCGCTAGATGGTGCTGCAGAAAGTCGAATTCTATTTCCTTTAAGCGCTTCCTGTGAAAATACTGGTCAACCAATTTTTATGACAATTGGTACACATGGATATATGAACATGGAGACTATTTTTACACTATCTGTTTTGCTACAACTTGCCACAAGATGGTGCTAACAACTGGTATGGATAAGAGTAATAAATTTTAAAAGTTTAAGCAGAAGTTAATTATTCGAAGATTTTACTTCAATAGAAAAACCAAATGAATACACAAGTTTGACTCAATCATCAACTTATACCAATCTATACAATTTTTACAGCACTAAAATTAAACAGAATTCTAGTTTATTAATGAACAAAACAAAATAAGAAATCAAGACATTTTACTAAAACACAATTTTATTAATCTTAAAAATACTGTGTATGAAAGTAGAAAATTGACTTTTAACGCATTTCTTGTTAATATATAGTTTTTGAATGCATTTTAAACTTTTGACAGGCATCAACTAATTGCAGTCTGTAAATAACTGCAAGGATTTATTACTTATATTGCCTCATGTTATCACATTTTTAGAATTAGCATATTTCAAATCATTTGTTTTATTAATTTAACCAGAAATAGTAGAAATTATATAAAAGCAAAGCACTGAATAGAGAAAAAAAAACTAAATGATTATCTGCACATCCAACAACAAATTTTACAACCATGCAGAAACACTAAGATAAATTTACATAAGCAGGACTAATGTGTTATTAGTTTGTTAAAGAATTATTGAATACAACTAAAAATCAATTAAGGCTGGAAACAAACTATACAATTAAATATAGAGTTCTTGCAATATAAAATATTAAATATGTAGAAATGATCTATTCAATATTAAAGATTAGAAAACATAGTAACACTACATTGTCTGAAAATTTCTCATAACTAATATTTTGATTTAAAAATTCTTCATTAAGTATCTGTAACATGTCAAACATTTAAAACACAAGGCAATAAATTAGATACTATGTTTCAAAATAAAATTATTGGAAGAGTAAATCTGTTTTTCCTTTAATGTATCAAACTGCAAAGAAACAAAAACTTCTATTAAAAGAAGTATTATAAATATCTAAATATGACTTCAAGCACATTAAAATTAGGATATTAGAAATATAATTAGCATTTCAAGCATTATAAGAAACAAAATTTTAAAAAGTATTCAAAACATTCTCTCCAATGTTTAATCACTGAATAAAATAGTAAATGTAATTGGAAATAAAATTGCTTGACAATGGCCATGCAAAAAGAAATTACCAATGAACAAAAAAAAAAAAAAAATATTTAAAAAATTCCTTAATATCATTAATTTCAGATCAACAATATGAAAAAAGTCTCAACAAGATGCAAAATATTAAAAATTATTTACATACATAATTATTTACATGTATTCAATTCAAGTAACAAAAATTCAATTTTCTCTTTGTTATGACTGGAGTTTGAATTTTTAAGTTGAAAACATACAATAAATCAAGGACTGACTAGCGGTACATATTATTAAAGTTGGCTTTTTTTTTCTTTTTTCTCCCAACACAAAGCATTGTCCAAAAAGCAGCTTTAAAGAAATAAAACATTGAAAAATATTTTTATGGGTTTAAATAAGTCACAACATCAGGATAACCAATACTAAACAATGTTTTTGATAAATTTCCGATGGTAGAAAATATAGGCAGTTCTTTCTTCCAAGTACACAAAATTGCTTCAGCCATACTGGAACACTCTCTTCTTTCCACTGCACTTAAAGCAGTTTGTTGAAACTGAGAATCTGAAAAATATTTTTATAGCTAAGCAAATATTAACACTAATATTTTTTAAAGCTACCAAAACAAAATTATTATGAATGAGCCTAAAACAACTACAAGATAAACAATCAAAACAGTTTCATAAAAACATATTTATACCATTTAATATAACTCCAGGCAACTTTTTGAGAAGTTTATTCCAATCTTCTTCAATAAATTCAGCTACAGTTAGTATATCTTCATTGGAAATAGCACGTTTGGAATCTGAGGAGAAAAAAAAGATGTAGAATTAATTTAGCTAGTCGATAAAACACAAGTCAATTGAAAATTCTACATATACTTTTTATTTCTCTGACCTTCATTCTGGCATTCAGTCAACTTTTCTTATTTTGGATGTATTAGCCTTTTTTTTTTACATTGATGTTTTATAATTTAATTTATGGTAACCTTTATGGCAATCATCCCCCAAATTTACTGACAATCTTAAAAACTACAGTAAATGTTTATGTGGTTACTTCTCTTTACATGGTTGGTGGAGGATGATATTTGGAATTTTACTTTCAGCAGGGATTGGCAATTTAAATACCCCATTTTGGAATAGAAAAACACACTTTTTCCTAAAAGGTGAATGGTGCGTGGCAGTAGTTGAAGGGGCAATTTATTTTAGCAATTTTTTTTTTTTTTCTCTTGGAACTGGTGAAGAATAAGAGTAACAGTTTAACAAGAATTGATTGTACTTGATATAAAGATTCAGAGTATAACTCAGTTGACTGTAAAAGCAATTGATTTTGAGGCAAAAAGCAACACAGGAATTTGTGTGTCAGATTCAACTCTTTTATAGTAAGTACATTTTTTAAATCATTCTTTTTTTTAGGGGAGTGTAAGTTCTTATTTTTAAACCATTTAAATCTAGCTTAAACAAATACAGTGTAACCTTGATATCTCGAACTTTAATATCTTGAAATAAATGTTTTTTCCTGCACAAACTGATTTCCTTTCATTTCCTCTCCTAATCTTGATAAAACTTGATATTTCGAATTTTTTCGGTGTTCCTTTGACTTTGAGATATTGAAGTTATACTCCAGTAGTATAAATAAAAATACACAGGGGTCGATCGAGGAATTTTTCCAGGATCCCATTTTTGTGAATTTCAATAATTAATTTCGTGAAATTCAGCACTTATTTTGTGAAATTCAACACTTGTTAAATTTTGTTGTTGCTTTTAGAGGAAAATTATTGAATAAAATTGACTTTGAATTTAAAAACTGGTTTCATTTTTTTGCCTACTGCACAATTTATGCATGTTAAGATATTTTGAGTTTGGATTTAAACTACCAAGACCAGGTTTTTGTCCCCTCTTAGCCAACAGTTATTACATGATGAGCAAACATAAATGTATGCAGTTTGAAACAATTTTCGCAAAATCTAACCAAGATTTTTTTTTTTAATTTGACACCTATAGTTTAAGTTGAGTGACTGCCAATCATGTCATGAAATTTTATTTCATTTACTTTAGTCATTACATGATACGCAAAAAAGAAAAGTGTCATGGACAGAACAGACAATCTTTTTATTTGCAGTCATACTGGATTCCCGGGTGCTTGAAATGGATGGAAAATTTTTGAATTCTAACTAATGTACAGACAAAAGTCTAATTTTGTTTAAACCAATAGCCTAATGTTAGCTTATGACACAATTTGTTTTCTAAAGACATCTTTTCAGAGAATAAGCTTGTTTTGCTTTTAATTCTTTTCTTCATTCAGTAGAATGTAGAGTTTTTAAAATTCAAAGGAGATGAATGGTATCTTTAGAATACCATATTCTGCTAATAGTCTGAATTATTAAATTCTACAGTTGCTCTCCCTGCCTTGTTTTTATAACTAAATGATCAATGTAATTTGGCAGTAGTATTTAATATTTCAATTGCTGTATTAGCAAAATGACATGCATTTTTAGGCCGTTTCCTGGAAATCACAAAATTTCCACATTCTTTCCACATTTCAAAACTTTATTTCATTAAAATACATCTTGTATCACCCATAATAGATAGTAGTAAACATCTGTAAAAATTATGAATAATAAGTAATAAGAACAGTTAAACTGAGTAATTGTTCATAAAGAAAACTTGCAAGTGTGCAAAATAATTAAAATACCAGAATAACAATAACTGTATTACAACTGGCGACTAAGTCTGGAATAATGGTTGTTTAATAATTTGCAACAACATATTTATCAAATGTAACCATGCATCAATATTTGAGGATATACAGTTGAAAAGGTGGATCCCCCTAAGAATGTGTAGGTAACTTTAGACAGCACATATAAATGAGAGATATGATTTATTATTTTTTTTTAACTTACCAAATATTCCTTTTTTGACTTTAATTTGTCTCGGTTCACTTGTATTAACACTAGAGTTTGGTGAACGTTGAGAAGTGTTACTTCTACCATTGTTTACAATGTTGATAAATGTTGGACCACACACCAAAAATTTTGAATTTGATATACAATAAACAGCTGAAGTACCTAAAAAGACACATTAATTAGGTCAGTCTAATATGTAGATAACTCACTATATCTTACAACATAAACCAGAGTTTTCTTTCTGACCAAATGCACCTCTCAAAGTTTTACTGACTGCACACCAGCCTATGAGACCTACGGCAGAAACAGGGCAACATGGCGACATTGTCGCAGAAACAGAATAATCCTCTGCAGACAAATTGTCTTCAACAGAGTTGAAAAATGCACTGAAGACCACTTTCATGTAATTGTAATTTTTAATTAACAATGTTTAAATGCACCCACATCTTTGCGTGCACATGCATGCATAAATATATAATATGCTGCAGAAAAATTTTTGTATTTCTGCAGCTTATCGCAAAAAGCATGATAAAATTTTACCTGGTATATGAGTGCATAATCAATTTTTAATAAAGTGACCTTTTTAAAACTCTGAGCACCCTGCCCTTTTTTGATCATAGAATGAACTATGGGAAATGTCACTAGTTATGTCTTTTCACACATTTTGCAATGCCAGTGCTTTTGTGCTCAGTGCTCAAAATTTTTTGTAGCAACACTAACCTAAATAAATTTAATGGCAAATATTGCTAAAACAAAAAGTATGATTTTCACTGAAATGAGTCCTCAAATAATTTGACCAACACTGTACTATGTAGAAAGAACAGTAAAGTATGGGGCTGTGGATTAGGCCACTTTGGCAGCTAGTATAAAGGAATTAAATATATCCTAGTATATAGCTAAGCTGATCCTTGATCTACTGACTCTATAACAATAGGCAACCACTACAAGATAACTTTTACCATCTTTCCAAAAAGATTAAAAGTTATGCACAAAAACATAATAAAATCTACACCGTTTGTACAATTCGCTTGAAATTTTTCATGCATAAAAATAAAGAAAATAATCTGCACTACTTTAAAAATCTGAAAATCCACACATTTTCTAATTTTCAAGCAAGTTTTTGCCGTTTTAAGCTCTATTTTATTAACGAGAATAAAAAAAGTTAATCACTTTCATGACAAAATTAGTCTCAGGTGATAATGACGTCATACTGAAGTTATGGCTCTAAAACTTTGAAGGAGAAATTGCAATTTCAATTCATCTAAATAATAAAAGTCCTGTCAGTAATGCTGCTGGGTTCGTCTCATCGCTCCTGGTGCATCCGGTGGCCATGTTGAAATTTTGATAAAAACGACATTTTTATATCTAACTAGCTGAAGTACCCGTCCTTGACGGGTTAGTGAATGAAAATTTCCAAAAAGCAAGAACTTTCGTCAGCATTGTAGGAGTACACAGAATGGATGTAGTATGTTACCAAAGTAAAGAAAGTGAAGTTATAATTTTCATGTATTGTTAAAATATTACAGGTTAGAGTGTAACTAAGTAATATCATTTCATTCGCTTTAGTCGTAATTATGTGATGCGCGAACGAATATTTACGCATATTGAAATAATTTTCGCAAAATCTCAAAATTTAATCAACATTTTTGAAAAATTTGAAGCCTAGAATTTAAGTTGAGTGACAACCTATCATGTCACCCAAATTCGTTTCATTCTCTGCAGTCTTTATTTCGTGATGCTGGAACAAATTTTCAGCATTTTAAAACGATTTTCGAAAAATCTCAAAATGTAAGCAAAATATTTTTAAAATTCAACGCCTATAAATTAAGATTAGCAACTACCTATCATATCACTCAATTTCGTATCATTCGTATTAGTCGTTATTACGTGATGTTTGAAGAAATATAAACGTATTTTGAGAGAATTTTCACAAAATCTCAAAATCTAATAAAAATGTTTAAAAAATTGGACTCCTATAGTTTATGTTGAGCAACCATCTTTCGTGTGACCAAATTTCATATCATTTGCTTTAATCGTTATTACGTAATACGGGAACAAAGATTCACTCAGTTTTAAACGATTTTCACAAAATCTCGAAATCTGATGGATTTTTTTTAATTAGATGCTTATAGTTTAAGGTGAGTGAGCACCTATCATTTCACCAAATATCATTTTTTCACCTTTTCAGTTATTACGTGATGTGCGAACACAAATTTACGCAGTTTGAAATGATTTTTGCAAAATTTCAAAATCTAATCTTTTTTTTTTAATTCCACGCCTATGTTTTAAGTTGAGTGACCACCTATTATGCCACTCAATTTCATATCATTCGCTTCAGTCGTTTTTACGTGATGCTTGAACACAAATTTACGCAGTTTGAAAGGATTTTCGCAAAATCTCAAAATCCAATCAGAATTTTTTTTAAATTGGACGCCTATGTTTTAAGTTGAGTGACCACCTATCATGACACCCAATTTCATATCATTCGCTTCAGTCGTTTTTAAGTGATGCTTGAACACAAATTTACGCAGTTTGAAAGGATTTTCGCAAAATCTCAAAATCCAATCAAGATTTTTAAAAAATTGGACACCTATGTTTTAAGTTGAGTGACCACCTATCATGACACCCAATTTCATATCATTCGCTTCAGTCGTTTTTGCGTGATGCTTGAATACAAATTTACGCAATTTGAAACAATTTTCGCAAAATCTGAAAATCTAATAAAGATTTTTTTTAAATTCGATGCCTATGTTTTAAGTTGAGTGATCACCTATCATGACACCAAATTTCATATCATTCGCTTCAGTCGTTTTTACGTGATGCTTAAACAAAAAAAGCGTCACGGACAGAATTACAGAATGATAGAATGACAGACAGACAAACTTTTTTTTGAGGGTCGCATCGGATTCCCAGGTGCTTGAAACGGATAGAAATCGCAAAATTTTTGAATTCCAAGAAATGTACGGACAAAAGTCTAATTTTATTTATATAGATTAAAAGAAAAGGAAAAAATTTTTGTACAGTTCGAAAGATCTCTAAAAAATGAACCTTTTTCGAAGTTGCAGGTAATTTCAACTCTAAATATCAAGCGAGATATCACATCTTGAAAAAATAAACACAAGCAAAGCAAAGATCGATGAACAAGATCGACGAGAGGTGACAACATCTATGAATTATATTGTTAACTTTGTCACGAAGTGACACGTGTGGAATCATTCCTCGATTCTGTGAAAAAAAATCACGGAACATAATCCCTGGCGTAGATTGATTAGATGACGTCATGCTGACGAAAATACTCCTTTTGCGTGACAAGCAATGGAAGGACAGTTTTATTTAAGTTCTTCGGGGACAGACCTCAATTTCTGTGCTTTTTTTTGTTTGCAATTTGTCCCCACAGTGTAAAAAAGCAATTGGAGACAATTTTTAATTGTGACATTGTTTTTTAATTAGATTACTGTTAATTACTTCATTAATTAGAAAATGTCCCCAATTGTGTTTCAAATTTGGGGAATCCTCAATTTTATGTTCAAAAATATGGTCACCTTAATTTAACTGAAAAATTTGATAGATTTTGGGCAAATTTATTGAGAAGTCTTTTTTTTTTTTTTTTTCCCATTGATCTCAGCTACGTTAATGGCATAACATTTGTGAAATCCTATTTTAAAAGTGTTTGAGTGTTTTAGATTGTTTTGGTGACAGTGTTTGTTTAATTTTGAATTCATTAAACAAATGCATTTTGATTTCAACATTGTTGGATCGTAACTTTTATTTCGACTGTTTTAGGACATTTGTTTTATTTTTGTCATAAATCCATAAGCATTTGTTTAATTTTGAAGTGTTTAATTGAGTGTTTTAGATTGTTTTTGGTGACATATGTTTTTGTCATAAGCATTTGTTTCATTTTGATTTTGTTTAACCGGATGGATTTTGATTTTAACATTGCTGAATTTCATAGCTTTTATTTAGGTTAATTTGGTGTAGTTTATTTTGTTTTTGTCGTAAATCTATAATTACTAGCCGGCAGAAGACCCGCAGGTTGCAAAAAGACTGTGTACTGTAGGTTGCACAAGCCAGTCGCGAAGCGGCCAGTGTGCTATAGGTTGCATATTTTGGCCGCGAAGCGGCCATCAACGGCCAAAACTGGCCCCCTAAGGCAGCTAGTTTAAAATAGTTTTTCTAGATTAGCCAGTTAAACATTTTTTCACAAATACAATTTATTTATATGACTTTTATTTTTATGACATTGGAGATTTAAACAAACGAATGCTAGTTAAAATATGTCATCTCGAGAGGGATAGAAAAAAGATTGACACTGGGAGGGCTGGACCATAATATTTATCGAATTTTACCCACCAAAAAATTTAATGTACAGCAAAATTTGCCAATTTGCAAAATAATAATTTTTTAAAAATCAATCTGCTACCCTACAAAACAAACAAAATTGCAGAAAACTAAAGACTTTACTCTCTGGATACTATAAACTCTGGAAGAAAAATCTTGTATGTACAGACTGTTTGTCACACTTTTATGTTTAGTTTATATTATACAAAATCACTTTTATGAAATTAAATCAAATACACTTTTATGAAATTAAATTTATAACTAACCCTGATCAGAAGCCTTGTTTTCAATGTCACATTTTGGAGAATGTTGAGAGCTTTTATCTTTGCCTTTTCCAGACAAATTATTCAATTTGCCCTTTATGTGTTTCTTGCTGTTTTTGTCTTGTTGATCTGAAATAAATGTATTAAAATATTAAAAATTATAGTAACTAATTAATATAAATAAAAAATTATTTAATAAGAAATACTGTAACAGAAAACAGAAGATGGAGAAGAGCAGCATTAGAAAGGTCTCATTCCCCATTTTCAAAACATCAAACTAATAACTACATTTAATAAATAAATGTTTAAAACCTTTCAAACAAAATTTAGTAATTTTATACATACATATTTAATTTTGAGTTTAGTATTATAAATCAAAAACATAAATCACTGTACATTTTAAATATTAATACAGATTTTTAAAATTCTATGTGTGGTGCGAGTCAGGCCAAATGCAGGGGAGGGCAATCGGGGCTGCACCTTGGGGCCTACACAAGAGAGCGGACCCCACAATAAACATTTTTACATAAAATTACCAAATAACTAAAAATTAACATCACGATCTTTATTCCCAAAGGGATCAGATGCAACGCATTTGTCCCTTTTTCCATACTTAGCTTTCATCATGAATGGCTGCGAGCCATATCAACGGTACAAGAGTGCAACCATTGGCAGCTCATAGCTTCAGTTATTGGGGGTGCTGCTTAAAGAAAATTTACCCACTGTTTTAATGTTTCGTGAAAAGCAACAACAGGTAAATATGCAAGGAAATTCTATAGTAAAAGAAAAAAAATAAATAAAGGAAATGAAAAACCAAATTATATTTTTTTACATTAATTGCTATACTTTTAAGTTTTACATTTGTTTACCTGCGAACATTTTCTAAACACTTGGAATGTTTCAATTTTATTCAGTTCTAATTTTTGTTCTTTAGCTAAAAGCAAAACACTTTTTTGATTAAAAAAAATATAAGTCACTAGATGACTCAGCTGTGCAGAATTATGTTGTACAGGAGCAGGAGGCAGGAGCTGGCTTTGATCCCGTGAATTTCATGTAGTAGATTGAAGTGTTATACGACCAGGCAAAACGTACCCAATTGCTCAGCCTTCAATTGCCAAGTTGTAGTGCATAAGTTGAGGTGATCTCATATTGCCACACTACTCCTCACAGAGAGAATTTTTTAAGGGCTGCTAAAAGAATTGGTCATTTTTAAGTTTTTCTGCTAAATTTAATTGTTTTATAGTGGCCCCTAAACTGATTTTGAAATTTAAAGGAATCATGTGTCTAACCAGTACTCCAACACAAAATTAAATTACTTTTCCACAAACAATTAAATGTTTTAAGAAGAAACAATTTTTTAAAACTAAGTTTTATTAAATTATTGCCTTACCTATTCCTAGAACATTTTTCATTAGCTTTGCAGCAATGTTTGATATGAATTTTCCAATTTATTTATTTTGATTTTGATATGGGAACTGTTTGAGAATTCCATGTAGCTAAGCAGTTACATGTGTAAATTTATAAATTTTCTTTAGGAAGGAATGTACTTGTTTTAAAGTAAATTTTTTATGCAGCAACTAAACATTATAATGCAGATAGCAACAAACCAAACCCCTTGTTGAGGAATGATCAGTCATATATATATATTTTTTTAATTAATTTATTTATTTATTTATTTTTTGTATGCTGCTGTTGTTGATGATAAAATTTGACTATTTCAAATTAACCAACCCACCAACCAATCAAGAAACTATCAAACCTTGAAACATCATTAAAATTTTGAGGGATGCTGCATAATAGCTTGGATGTAAGCCAGTCTTTATTTTATTTTTTTAAGAATATTTATATTTACAGTCTAAATTGTTTCTTAAAAAAAAAAAAAAAAAAAAAAAAAAAAAAAAAACATATACAGATATGTAGTACATGCAAGAGAATCAATTTCTGACTACAAAATCTGGCATGGGGAATTTATTTATGAAAGAAAACTGAAATAATATACTCTTTGTTAAAAAAGAAAAAGAAAGGAAGGAATACAATCTTAAATACCTGAATTGTCACTTTGTTTAAAAGGTCTGGCCATTATTTCTCAAACCTAAAAAAAAAAAAAAAAAATTACAATATTAAACATATTTATCTATCTTTTCATAGTACGGCTCATGCCAGTTCAATAAACATAGGGAGTGAGGAGGGGGTGACTCGGTAAGTTAGTAGCAATTCTATAAATTGAAAGACAACATTTTGCTGTGATCTTTGGCTAATCTGTACTCAACCTAAAATTGGGGAAAGAGAGACCTCAAGCACCTTACGTTTCCTGCACTACTGCACTGTAAGACACTGACATATAAATGTGTGTGTATAATGAAGTTGCAATCAGTAAATTCTGTGTATTAAAATCTAATATCTTATTTTGTAGTCACTTCAGAATTCTCATTTTATTATTCAAATCACCTTAAAACAGTTTTTAGATTTTCAGAACAGCCCTAGTCATTTCAACGAGAAGGAGGAAGTTTCTAGAAGGGTTTTTTCGATAGTAACTTTGTAAACAGAGAATAAACAAATTGCCCAGTCTTTCTGGTATAATATCTCATGTCAAATCAGAGTGTGACAACGTCATTCTGATGTAGTATATATACATCTTATCCAATGACAAGTTGAGAGGTTACATAACCTGACAACCAAAATCTAATGCAGAACTCAGAGATCGGCTTTGTAAGCTATATGCTCCCTGTTTTCCCAAACCTCATATCTGTTTTAGAACTATACTGCTGTTATTTGCTGATGTAATACCCGGAATAAAAGGTTCAGCTACCATGACGGGGCTCTAATGATTCATTTTTCCCACTTTAAAACATATACACATCACTATAAAATGATAGAAGAATACTACAAAGAAAGTATTTGATATGAATAAAATTTATAGCATAATAATAATATACAATCAATGTACAATCTGTCAATGCACAGCCCACTGGAGTCATTTTGCATTTCAAACAACATGTTGGATCAGTTTTCTCTCTTTTTTTAGCACTATAAAAATTTTAGAGAACCCACTTTTATGTCCCTAAGTTATGAGTGTTTTCTTACTTTCAAATGCAAACTTGCACTGCATGCTTGTTACTTGCAAATGCAAATTGAAAAACTATCTGCAAACTCAAATAAATAATTTCTTAAAAATAATTAATCTTTCTGGGGAAAAAAAAATGCTGTGTGCCTCCTCTGAGTTCAACAGAAAAGTACATTATTTAAAAATGACATCTATTTTTATCCATTAGTACTATGTTTAAATTAAAGTTTATACTGATATTTATTGATCACTTTATAAAAATAAACATGATTTATTTAAGAAATTAGTAAAAAAAAATTAAAGCTGTCTTAAAACGGCTTTTGCATGCATTCTATATTATCTGATTCTGTTCAAATGTTACTGAAAGTCTACCCAGAAAGCAACAAACCCAATCAACTTAAACTTGTCGTAAAGTAGTCCTAGGGTAGTAGTACTTAAGTAGTCCTAGGGACACGTAAATTTTTCCAGAGCTAGAAGAAGCCAACGCAATTCCTGAGTTGAAAGGCCCATTTAAAATGTAAATATATTTTTTATAGTTTTGATCTTCTTGAGAGGGAGAATCATTTTAAAATGTTACAATATTCCTACTGATTATGCAATAACATTTCTGTGCAGAATCAAATTCAGAATGAAATCAAAGTTTTATTTTCGCAGACAAAAAAAAAAAAAAAAAATGCCAAAACAGGATAAACTAAAGCTTGGAAATTTGTCATCAATGGAAAGATAAAATATTTTGTTTTGCTGCATATGCCAATCTGCAAAAAGCTATGCAAAAGAGATACATATAGAAAAGTGTTTCAATAGCAGCCTTCATAGGAAGTGATTGGTATTGTTTATGTGTATGCATAAATTGACAAAGAATGGAAACATTGCCATTGGTGCTAAATGAAATACACCTAGGATAACATTAATGCTTTTTTAAATTAATAAACTTTAGTAATAGACAATTTAGTATTTTTAAGAGACCTTTTTAAGTATGTTATAAAAAATTAAAAATAAAGCTTTATGAAAAATAAATTATTTAAAATATTTTAAACTTTATTTCATACCTTTGGACAATTCTGTGAGTTTAAAAAAATATTTATTTTATACCTACTAAAAAACTTAGATTTAGTAATTATTTTTATTTATTTTAAAGAATAGTGCTTTTTAAAAATCTTATAATCACTTTTCATGAATGAGCAAACATTAAATTAGAAGTGAAAGAGGAAGAACAAATATATTTCCGTGATTTGATATGGTGTTGTACATTCCAACCATTGGATGTAATACAAAATTTGCATGAATATGTCATTTATTCTAGCAATCTTCTGTGTTCTGATTTCAATTTTCCCAATTTCTATAGTTGTCAATTGATGGATGAGTTAAATTGTTTGATGCAATTTCAAATAATGTCTAATAGTGATAAAGGTATATATTCAGTAACTTTAAAAATATTTACGGCTAGGCTTCGATATACCCCCTACATTTTTTTTGCACCAAATTCTTTTTTTTTTTTTTTTTTTTTTTTTTTCACCAAGTCTGGCGATAAAAGTGATTTTCTGGTAACCCTAACGAATTACGTTGGCGACATTTTGGGAAGGCTATTTATGGCAAACACAGCCGGCCGGCAAATGAGAGTGTGCCTGTGATGCAATATCTCCCGCACGTGGAAGCTTGTGAACGTCATTTCCATACTTTTCTACAGGTAGTATGTGACTGAAGGGCTTCTACTGAGGTACTGTGAATTTTTGATATTCTATTTTGGAGGTTTTTATTAGAAATTTTGGGGAATGGCTTCTAAGGATGCTGTGAGTATTTTTTATCCGGCTGTAAGCAGCGTAGTGGAAATTTTCCAGGCTATAGTAATATTTGAGGAGAATTTAACTAAAAATATCGGGTAATAAACCCAGGTGGGTATAGAGAATACTTTCGTTATGAGTTATTTGCTCGTGGATCATATTTTTTCAGTTTTGTGACTACTTTTTTCGTCAAGAATGAACGGGGAAAGGGGGGTTGAGGGGGGGGCAGAGCCCTCCCTCACATAAAAATCAAATTATTTGTGAAATTTACGTTTTTCAAATTTTTAATCCTAAATTCTTGTTAGAAAACGTGATTTCTGTGTCGATCAATTCTTGAATTATTCGTGTTTAGATTCCTCACTCTAAATTATTTCTAGAATTTTTCTATTTCTAATAGTTTTTACGCTTTCCAGGGCTCCCACCAAATTTTCTATCAAAAAAGGGGGAAAAGGGACCATCCCTTTAAGAAAAAGGGACCATCTGTAAGAAAAAGGGACCAAAAAGGAACTATTTAATAAACGGTCATTTTTAAAGGAATAAAAAATTTCCTCTGAAATACAACCTCAATTTTACATCTCCTACTTCTTATGTCCTTTACACTGAAGTAAACACAATGAAAATATTCTCACATGAATAATATACAAACAACTTCACTAAACCACTTTAAAGTTTTCATACATTATTTTTGAATTGAATATTTTGAAAGATACAAAATTGAGAGTTCTACTGCATAATTTATTCAGTTCCCTAATACACACTTATTGTTCACAAAGAAATAAAATTGAAAGATTTCATTAATCAAATGTGTAACATTCTTCTGGAAATGATTACTAACACACATAATTAGATGAAATCCTGGCTCTTATAATAACTAAACAAAGCTTAAACTACATTCTTGTAGACTCATACAAAACTCAAACACAATTTGCTGAATATGCAGAATAAAAATAAAAATAATAAAATAAAAAAAAAAAACTGAAATCTGCCGATCGGCGACCCCTCCCCTCAAAAAAAAAAAAAAAACTTCCGCTTTGCACAGGCCTTATTATTAAAGGTCAAAATTAACGGTCGCCACTCGCCGACTGTATTTTTGAAAGTGGAGACTGCAAATTTATGTACCAGTCGCCACAGTTTATTTCCCCACTCTCTTTCCTTTTTTTACACAAAGTTTATATTAATTGAAAGTAAAACAGAAACGGGGCATTAAAACAGATGTTGTTGACAGGAGTCAACTAAACTCCAAGATCGATGTCGGCATGGCGGGAGGGGGAGAGCTGGATCATTGATAAAGGGTATTAGTACCACTTGACCAATTAGCAAAAGTAATCATCTGTTATGGAAATTTTCAAACGGGGATTACGACAATGCGTAAGATTGCGGTTTGAAGCAGACACCTGCACTTGTTTGTTTTTGCAAGGGCTCTCTTTCTGAGAACAAAAATCCGAAGAGTGGCGAGCATTCATTTATAAATTCTTTTCTTGTGATCTATTAATACCAAAAAATAAAATAAAATAAATAAATATTTCAAGATTTATTCCGGCATAATAAGGCTTATGGCCAGCATAAAGTTGATGACAGCTGTCCGTCGTGGAAAATTAACAATGTTCGTCATGAACAAAGACCAATGGAGTACGCAAATGCAGCCGCGGGGGATTTAAAAATAGGGATACTTTGTTCTCGCAAAAAGGCAATTTTGTGTACCATATAGAAAATATTCAGAACTGGTTTGGTGCAATCTGAAAATCGTTAAAGTTTATTCCTAAGCGTTCATTTCTTATAGTCAGACACATACATTCAGATCAATGGACGTCATGAAGTCGCGCAATTTAACTCGCAAAAAGGCGCTTTTCATTTCTAAATGAATCCGTAATTCCCTAATGGTTTGTAAATATCTTTAATAACTATAGATAATTTGAATTAGGAAGGCCAGATAATGATTATACTAAGCAATCATTAAAAACAAAAACTTGCAAGTGCGTAAAACAGCCAGTTATAAACTACAGAAGCTACCATTATTTATACTGACAGTTTTCACCAAAAACCTGAAGTCTAGAATTATGATTGTGAAATAATTATCAAATATAACACCCACATTGTAGGATAGGCGGTGAAGTTATTTTGAATCCTTTCTTACCCCCAACTGAAAGTTATGTTAGTTTTTTGTTGCTACATTAGGTGAAAATAAACACCCAGAGGTGCCTCTTTTTGAGTTACGCGAATGAAAGAAAACAGATGAAATGAATAAGCGATGACTGTCACTCTCTGATTCTGATAAGCATTCAATTAGGAAAAAAGTAACTTATTTTTAAAAGGAAATTTTATCCGGTTTCATTTACGATAAATGTCTGATTGCGTTGCTTGGAATTTTGTGAAGGAACAGTTATACAACGTGTTTAGTTAAGGGTCGTTTCAATCAATCATATTTTTGTTACGGTATCATTTTAATAGAAAGTGTTTCGTAAAGGGGCCCGTAAAATGATCGATAATCTTGACTGCGATGATCCATGTAACGGAAGGGGCAGGGGAATGGCAAGTTTTTGAGTGAAAACTTGGACATACCAGGGCAAAGGGGGTAAAAAGGGATGCCAATTGCTGAAAGGTTGTCGGGCGCCGTGCTTTCTCAAGAGTCGTAGTAGGGGGGCACTACAAAGAAATACTTTTGACAAACGCAAGGTAGTACTTACATTTTGTAGGGATTAATTAATATGAAACTGAAATTAATTTATTCTAACTTAAATTACTTAATTCTTATTTTCAATAGCATAAGTAAAACGTAACTAAAATTTAAACAAAAACCTTTCCCAGTTTCAAAACAATAATCCATTCTCCCGTCGTCGCAAAAAGATTTAATAGCTGTTCGAATTGGAGCAGCAGCATCGTTTGTAAACGGACACATGAGCTCTGGTTTAAAATCAAAACAAGTTTCATCGGCGAAGTTGAGCAGCGCTTATGCTGCTGGCCGTAATCTCTTTACCGCGATATTCATTTCTGTGCTGATTTAGCTCACGAGTCGTTCTTTCGCCACGTGCGAATCATATGCAAATGTTTCAAGTTTCGCCATATGCTAATATCTTCACTCCCGTATGTGGCGGTCTCTGATTGAACGCCACGTCAGCTAGCGGCATTCTACTGTTGTATAAGAACTCTCAATCTTAGTTGGTTGCCGAGCAGCAGAAAGGGAGCCGGGTGCATAGGGCGAAGTTCAGCCAGCGGCTGTAAGCCGTGTTTAAAGTAATGTAATGTAACGTAACGTACTTTAATTTATGCTGCGATTTGCAGACATCTTTAGATTAAATGGAACTTTAAGTTAAATACTTTTTGCCATAGTATCGGCCTGTTACGCTAGTTGCGTGAGCTTTGCAGAAATGTAAATGTTAGTTTTGAATTTAGCTTAATATCTCTTAAAATTCTTTGAAATGTTTTCTTGCTCATGAGACCGTAGAAATGTTTTGCATCCTGTGTCCCGTAAAATGTCATAATTGTTGTCATGACTTGTAAATAGAACTTGTTACTTAATAAAAATATTTTAGCCTACTTATGGCTTTGTTTTTTTCTATTTAACTCTGGTAAGCAGAAGTAGGACCTCACGATGTTTTGTTCCCTAGGAACAACACATGTTAATTCAAGGAAGGCTAGATGTAGCTTGCACGGATCCGATATTGGTATCGGGACAAAGCCACATATTTCGCCAATCACCGTCCTCAGATGAACGTTAGTGCGTTCTGGATGGTTCTGGAAAAAAGTTTTGCCGGACTGGTTGCTACGATGTAGACGATAAGCCGACCGACCTACGTCACATCGTAGCAACCCGCTAAGCTCTAGCCATGCGCCGCTTCAAAGTGAAGATGAACTAAGGATAATGGTTTAATCAACAATGAAAAAACGGTCATTCTGCCGATTTCAGATCTCTTGGCCGATGCCGACGATACACAATTATTCTTCTTCATTAAAATTTTTTAAAAAAACGGACCAATACGGACTGAAATAGCCTAAAACGGACCAAAACAGAACTGGCACCAAAAAACAGACTTTTAGGGAAAAAAGGGACCAAGTGAGAGCCCTGGCTTTCGGAAATGCATTTTTATGGCCCTAAATTCTTGTTCGAAAACGTGAATCCTATGTTCATCAAATCTCAAATTTTCTTGATTTTATTGTTGTTTACATTCTTAACCCTAAATTTTTTGTAGAATTCTTCTAATTATTATAGTTTTTCCAGTTTCGGAAACGTGGTTTCACGACCATTTTCTTATTTTCCACGCCGTCAAAAATGTCATTTTTGGCCACTTCTCTTTTTTTTGGAGCCATCAAAAACGGCCTTTGGCACCAAAAATCGAGGTAGGGGGTATATTGAAGGTGTGCCATCTTTACTTGGTAATCATTCAATAATTATTGCGAACAAAAGAATTTAAATATAATTCTGATTTATATTATTAAATTTTATTATTTTTATTACATGCTAAACACATCTATCCTAATCCACTTACACTGACAGTCCTTTTCTGTTTAAAAGTTTGTACCGATATAAGGGAAATATCGTATATGAATGTGATCCAGTAGTGATAGTGTGATAAAATTGAGTAACAAAAATTAACAGTCTCTCTGCCTTCCCCTACTGCCTAACAAATCATGTCTGGCTAAAAATTTCTAAAACCTTCTTCAATAAACGTACTATTCTTATAAATAACTAGCGGTTACCCGCGACTTCATCTGCGTCAGCGTTAGAATTAGGTCCCGAGAGAAACGAAGCATGTGTGAATAACAAATATGTTTGCGACTAAAGAAACTGCATTTAAAAATTATTTGCTTTTTACTTATTTTAAATGAAGTATAATGCATGGTAGTATACTTCATTTAAAATAAGAGAATATGCAAAATTACTAAATTTAGATTTTTTTCAGGCATTTGGCAAATAGAGACAGTTACGACAGTATTTGCGAACTGTTTTGAGTGTTCTTGTAAAAGAAATATTTATGCTATATGCATGAATTTTAACCTATGTTAATCAGGAATAGTGCAGCTTTCTATTAGCGAAAAAGTTTTAGAATCGGTTCTGTAGTTAAAGAGATGCCCATAGAGCGTAATTTATTAGAATTATTTTGAGTGTTCCTGTAAAGGAACTATTTGCGCTACATGCATGAATTTTAGCCTATAATATTCAAGAATAGTGTAGCTTACAATCAATGAAAAAAGTTTTGGAATCGGTACAGTACTTACAGAGATACACAGAGCGTAATGTAATTCTTATGAGTATCCCTGTAAAAAAACTATGTGTGATCTATGCATAAAAGATAGCCTATAACACTCAGGGTCCCCCCAGTGTCTAAGAGGTTCTGCTCTCAAAACTGGAAGGCGGGAGGTGCTGGGTTCAAACCCTGGTGGCAGTTTTCCGTGTTTTTTTCCAAAACCTCGCGAAAATACGGGCTAGGATTCCTTAGAAAATTCTACACAGAGGAATTTCCCATATAGACCTAGGACTTTCGGGCTATACAGTTGAGAGCCAAAAATCCGCCGACCTAAAATCCGCAAAGGTCCGAAATCCGCACACCTTCTCTGATGTAAATAATGAAATTCGAAGTCATCCGCCAGTGATGAAATTGTTTAAAAGTGACTTGAATCTGGATAAATATGATTCTGATGATGAAAACTTGGGTAATAATAATAATAAAATCCATTTGATAAAAGTTTGAAGTTAAGAGAAGAATACCTTCAATTTTTAGAACAGCAAAGTTCTGTAACAAAACAAGAATTAATGATAATATACAGTTTGCAAAAATGAATAAAGAAAAGAAGGAAAAAAAAAAAGAAACTGAAAATAGACAAAAATAATATTTTAAAATAAAACACCATAGAACATGCTTTCAAAATTAGAAAAAGGAAATTTTGAAACCATTTGCTTTGCTAGTCTTCATGTAATTTTCTTCTTTTTTCTCCTATGCTTTTGTATTTAATGTGAAAATATAAGTGAAATACTTTTGACTATTTTTACTTCATTGTAATTGTATTCTACTTTTTTAAAATCAGAAATGTAATGATTTATCTTTTATGGCCCGAAATCTGCAAAATCCTAAAATCCGCACAAGCCATGGTCCCAAGCTGTGCGGTTTTCTGGCTCTCTACTGTATTCCGTATACGGTGCATTGTTTACATATCGATGTTTTTGTTTGCAAATCCTTGGCGAACACTCTGACGCTAGAGTGAGCGATGCACCGCCAAAGTGAAGTTACCTGCCGGGGGTATTTGTGACTGGCAACCATAAGGAATACGTGTTTCGTCAGGTTTGGGAATTTGAAATTGTTTCTGTTATTGATGGAAGGGAATGAAATGTGTTATGTTAATATATGAAACGAATTTGTGCGTGTTTGTTAGAAATATAGTGTGAATATAACAGCTAAATAAAAGAAAGCATGCTGGTGTTACGTTATAAGCCGGTGGGTGTTGGGGACATTTCTGAGCGGTTATTAAAAAAAATATAAAGGTAAGTGCTCTTTTTTAACGAATCTTTGCAATGTTTAAGGTTTTTAATGTGAATTTTAAATTGATATTTGATGTGTTTATGTTTTCGTAAGTGCTATTTACGTGCTATTCTAATCATACTGACTTTATAAGAGATGTACAACTAGGTTGTTTAATCCACCGATGTTTTTTGAGTTGAAAACGGGCCAGTGTTTGCCCAGTTTACATTAGCTGTACAACTAGGTTGCTGAATCCACTGAGGTTTTTTTAGTTAAAAACGATCCACTGGTTGCATAGTTTACATAGCTGTACAACTAGGTTGCTGAATCCACTGAGGTTTTTTTAGTTAAAAACGATCCACTGGTTGCATAGTTTACATAACTGTACAACTAGGTTGCTTAATCCACTGTATTTTTTTTAGTTAAAAACAGTCCACTGCTTGCTCATTTTAAATTGCATGTTACTGAATTCGCAGACATTCTTTTGGCTAAATATGGACGTTGTATTTTGTTTTAATGTTTTTGTAAGTGGAATATATGTGCAATTTTAATGTGTGAAAATACTTAGCTGATCGTGCAAAATGGTTGGCGACAGTCGCTGAAGCTCCAGCGGCTGTCGCCGTGTTTATATGGGGTACGCACCGGCTTGTATGATTTTACCGGACTTTCAATCCGTGAAAAAAGTTTTAAAATCGGTTAGTAGCTACAAAATTTTCATAGAGCGCAATGCATTAGAATTATTTTGAGTGTCTTTGTAAAAGAATTATTTATGCTATATGCTTGAAAGGTTGCCTGTATGTTAATCCAGGGCATAAGCTATCTTCATTACAAATTTTTCCAACCATTTTTGTGTGATTCAGTCAAAAACATCCAAACACATAAACGTACACATTTATATTATTGGTAGGATTTGGAAATTTATGAACTTTTAAGAAACACATCTGGACTTTTCTTGGTACTTGCATATTATCCCGGCGGTCATTCGCACCAAACTGTTTTTTGTCAAATGAGTTGCCAAACTGTTGCCAATAATAATTCAAAACCATTAATAATTTCATGTATACCCGGCATTTATCTCGGCAAAAAATTGCTCGTCTTGGCGGACTGCCGGGATAATACATAAGTACACTTTTCTTTATTTATGCTTTTTAATTTGCCATAAAATCAACATAATTTCCATACTAATTTATGTTTTCCAAATGCATGTGATTTTGCAAATAGAATTTCTGCTTTATTTCAAAAGCATAAATCATTTTGTGCGGGCGATAAAACGGTTTTAAATTAATAGTTAGAAAAGTAATTAAAATTTCTGAGCCTCAAGTACACTTTACTGAAGTCATGGGCCCAGTCATGCTCAAATTTTCAAAGCTCTGCTTTCTGTAGATTTGTCTGGAGAACATTCATTTTTATTATTAGAGATAGGTAGATTTGGCATAAAACTGGCATAATTTCCGTATTATTTAATGTTTTTCAGATGCACGTGCTTTTTCATTGAAGTAATAGCATTCCTGTTAGCTCAAAGAACGAATCACTTGATACGGGCGAAACTCGCCAAGCATGGCAACGTAAAAACGGTTTTTAATTAATAATTAAAGAAGTAATTAAAAATCTAAAATTCTAAGTAGCCTATAACCTTCTCCAGTGTCCCATCTATATCTTAAACTAAAATTCACCATAATTTTTTCAGCGGTTTAGGCGTGAAAGCATCATAAACAAACAAACAAACAAACAAGCTCACTTTCGCATTTATAATATTAGTTAGGATAAACATGCACTTTGTGTAACTTCGAGAAAAAAAAATTAAGCAGAAAAATCAAAATTACTTATATTAAAACATTTTTTTTTAATCAAAAACTTCTAGTTATGTACAAATTTGATTCACATATTTATGTCATGTTTACAGGGGTCAGTCCAGGTTTCTTTCCCAGGGTCCTATTTTTGTGAAATTTTACCTAATTTTGTGAATTTATAGTTAATTTTGTGAATTTATACCTAAATTTGTGAATTTTTTCTATTTTTGTGAATCTTTCCTTATTTTGTGAACTTCTTCCAATTTTCTTTTTCATTTTTGAGCAAGAAAGCAATCACAAAATAGAATTGAATATTTTTTTAAAAATTAAAAACAAAATGGGTATAGTTAGTTCCCTTAAAAAAAGTTGGCCAAAACTGAATAATTCCTAATAAAGACACATAAAACATTATTTAATACGGCGGATTAATTAGTTAAAACTTTTTATTTGGGAATACCTTATTCCCCCGTACACGATATATATTTCGGTTACACACATAACCATCTTCAGTCGTTTCTGGAGCTCTCACTAATGGCGGCTTCTTTTTATATCTTCGTCGTTCTTCTTCTTGAAAGTTCGATGCATGACGTCGTCCCATGATTGGTCGATTGTATGAAGCGTATCGTTGATGCTGCCCTCTGTCGTCAATATTTCTAAGCTCTCACGAATGTAGGCATATATACTATTTTTAAAGTTGGCTATTTTTTTAATATTTTTAAAATCAATGGTAATGGGCTCTTTCAAAGCTAGACGGGCTAGGGCGGTACTTTGTTTCTGGAGGTTAATGTCTTTAAAATGTTCGTTTTTTCGTTCTTTAATTTTCCTTTTTGTAACGCCGATGTAGCAATTTTCTTTATTAGTATCGTTTGACATAAAATTAATTTTATAGATCCCTGCGGTTTCGATGGGGTTGATTGGGTCTTTTTCCGATCTAATGCGCTGAAAGATTGTTTTATTAGGTTTAATTGGAATACGTAAGTTCTTTTTACTGGCGATATTAGAAAGTTTATTGGCTATCCCTCGGCTAAAGGGGATAGCGGTAGTAAAACGTGGTTTATCTTTTTGACGGTTGTCTATAACATTTAATTTTCGTTGCCTAGCTTTGAAAACTTTGTCGAAAATTTCTCGAGGGTAGTGGGCGTCTTGACATTGTTTCTTTATGAAAGCAATTTCTTTTTGAAGGAGGTCGTCGTTAGAACACACTTTGAAAGCGCGGTCGATATAGGAACGAATAGCAGCAATTTTATAGTTGAAAGGGGTTTTAGATTTAAAATTTACTATATTAGTATTACAAGTAGGTTTTCGAAAAATGGTGGTCTCTATGAGATTATTGTTTCTGGTTATGTTCACATCTAAGTAATTGAGGCTATTATTGAGATCAGATTTAACGACACCATATACATCAAATTTGGCTTCGCTATGTCGACGATATCTTCGCTATCCTTACACACAATATGAGAAAATAATTTGATCAATCAACTTAATGCCATAGACCCGAACATTAAATTTACCTACGAAAAAGAAATCAATAATAGCCTCAATTACTTAGATGTGAACATAACCAGAAACAATAATCTCATAGAGACCACCATTTTTCGAAAACCTACTTGTAATACTAATATAGTAAATTTTAAATCTAAAACCCCTTTCAACTATAAAATTGCTGCTATTCGTTCCTATATCGACCGCGCTTTCAAAGTGTGTTCTAACGACGACCTCCTTCAAAAAGAAATTGCTTTCATAAAGAAACAATGTCAAGACGCCCACTACCCTCGAGAAATTTTCGACAAAGTTTTCAAAGCTAGGCAACGAAAATTAAATGTTATAGACAACCGTCAAAAAGATAAACCACGTTTTACTACCGCTATCCCCTTTAGCCGAGGGATAGCCAATAAACTTTCTAATATCGCCAGTAAAAAGAACTTACGTATTCCAATTAAACCTAATAAAACAATCTTTCAGCGCATTAGATCGGAAAAAGACCCAATCAACCCCATCGAAACCGCAGGGATCTATAAAATTAATTTTATGTCAAACGATACTAATAAAGAAAATTGCTACATCGGCGTTACAAAAAGGAAAATTAAAGAACGAAAAAACGAACATTTTAAAGACATTAACCTCCAGAAACAAAGTACCGCCCTAGCCCGTCTAGCTTTGAAAGAGCCCATTACCATTGATTTTAAAAATATTAAAAAAATAGCCAACTTTAAAAATAGTATATATGCCTACATTCGTGAGAGCTTAGAAATATTGACGACAGAGGGCAGCATCAACGATACACTTCATACAATCGACCAATCATGGGACGACGTCATGCATCGAACTTTCAAGAAGAAGAACGACGAAGATATAAAAAGAAGCCGCCATTAGTGAGAGCTCCAGAAACGACTGAAGATGGTTATGTGTGTAACCGAAATATATATCGTGTACGGGGGAATAAGGTATTCCCAAATAAAAAGTTTTAACTGAATAATTCCTGTTCACTGAACATCCGGGATAGTCATACCCTGGAACAATATTTTAAAAAAAATTCGATTAAAATTAAAAATATAAAGCTTTAAATCTTTACTTTTAAATGATTAAAAAACAGATTTTATAATAAACGTAGGCCTTGGTAGTTTTGATTTTAAATTGCAGGTACTAAACACTTATTTACACCCCAAATTCAAACTTTAGTAATTTTTAAATATTACAATGTCTGTCAGTTTCGACTAGAAACACTCTAATACTAGCGATGTGAAAAATGCAATTTTTAAATCTAGTTAAATTTCAACAATTGAAGGGAAAGCAAAAATAAGTTGCAGATAATTACAGATGGGAGAAATTAGCTAACATTTTTAAAAATTAATTTCAACTTGTACCATTAAAGAAAAATTACTTGTCAGTGTACACAGAATATCCCCAAAACACTGACCTGGGGTTTTATTCCTTAAATATTTTACAGTAAATCACAAATTTATATTTAAAAAAAAAAGGCACAGAATTTTACAGTAATGATTATAATAAATGTTGGAAGATTAAATCTAAATAAATACAAATGTACATTTTTATATGGTCTCCAAACAGAAAATTCCCAGTCTGTAAGATGTGCCCATGCATTAATTAAGTTTTAAAAAATTAATTAAGTTATAAATTTTCAGTCTTCTATCAAAAATGATAGGTTCTAGCAAAAAATTGCTCGCTACGGCCCTGCCTATGCCGATAGCATTTCTCTGTAGTGTACCCCTATGACCGCTCTTTAAAATGATATTAAATCCCAATAAAATCACTCCTATGCTTTGTTGTTCACTCCCAAGAATGAAAAAATGCAGTATTACACTATTTCTACCCCCCCCCCTTTTTCCAGCTTTGAGCAGTGATTGACCCATATTTATCCCATTTCACATTCCACAGTGTGGATTCTCAACCGATTAAATAGGGCGTGACACCCGGCAATCCTTTAACGCCTGGCAGTCCTTTTTCTCCCCCCTATGCCTGGGTATGTCGGTCCGTTTTTCTTTTCTTATTTGCCAAAACTTTTTCTCCTTCCTTACCATACAGTTTTCTTATACAGGAGACAATACAATGAAGTCAAAATTGATGTTTAAACGACCCTTTACAAAACAGGAGGTATAACTGTTCCTTCAAAAAAATCCAATCAGCTTTTTTTTTTTTTTTTTTTTTTAATGCAACGAGATAAAATGTCCTTTTATAAATAATTATTTTTTCTGTTTTCTTTTATTTGCTTGATCTGAAAGATGCCCTTGGAATGTTTGTTTTTTCAGCAATGTAAAAGGGCCATCTGGCACATTATGCTTTCAGTTGGGGGGAATGACGGCAGCTCCCGTTGTTTTGAATTGGATGTTATGCACTCTTGCAAGTTGTTCTTAATGATTGCTTTTAGTGTAATCAATACATGGCCTTTCTACTTCAGATTATTTATAGTTATTACAGATATTTACTAAACATTAGAGAATTACGGATTCATTTCAAAATGCAAAACGAATTATTGCGAGTTAGAATGTTTGCGCGATTTTGAAACATTGCATTGATCTGAATTTATGTCTGTCTTTTAGAATAAGATTTAGGACTAAGTTAATCATTTTGAGATTGCATCAAACGATTTCTGAACATTTAATACATGGTGTATAAATGTGCCAGTTTGGAAAACAAAGTGCTTTCTTTTAATCTCCTCCCCAATCTGGCTGCCCTTTTTACATACGCCACTGCCTTTATTCATGAAGAACGTTGTAATTATCCGAGAATGACAGCTGTCATCACCTTTTCTTCTGGCAGTGAGCCTTATTAATATTATAGTGGAATATGTCTTGATGTTTAATTTTTTGGCATAAACACAACTCACATGAAAAGAAATAATAAATGAGCGCTCGCTACTAGTCCGATTTTTATTCCCAGAAAGAGAGCTACATAGCAGGTGAGGGGAACTTAGGAGGAAGAACAAACAAGTGCAGGCGTCTGCTTCAAACTGCAATCGTAGGCGGTGTAATTTACCCTCCTGGCTTAGGGCCTCCAATCAACCTACCTCCCGTCATCATCATCAGCATTGTTTACATTTAGGCCAAATATTATTGGGTGACGATCAGCGATCGCTAAATGATAATAATTCCTAAATTCAATTGAAAAGTGCAATAGTTATTTTGTGAAAGGGCCGTTTTGGTCAAACTGAATTTTGCGAAGGGTCCGTTTTTCCGATATTGAATTTTGTGAAGGGTCCGTTTTTCTGATATTGAATTTTGTGAAGGGTCCGTTTTTAACTTGTTGAATTTTGTGAAGGGTCCGTTTTTAACTTGTTGAATTTTGTGAAGGGTCCGTTTTCGGACCCGATTTCGACCTGGACAGACCCCTGGTTTAGAGCAAAATATTATCAACAAATCCTTTTTCCTATTTCGCTTACACTTACTTCTACCAGATATTTTCTCCAAAAGAAGGGGGGGGAAAAATCTAAGTCAAATTGGGAAAAATCTAACTATGCATTGTAAGTCAGAAAAACACATATTACAACTCTACATGTTAAAGTTTCAGGGATCAGATCGTTTCAAACCAGTTTCTATATATTTTATCTACCTGTACATTCTTGTGGAACCCCCAAAGTGCCCTTTTTGAAATTCAGCATTATTAGGGGGTGTATATGTATATATATATATATATATATATATATATATATATTCGTAGAGTGCCTCTTTATATTCTGACGTGCCCTTAAAAGCTTAAATTGCCCTTTTTTTAAGGATTAGCACCCTGCCCCTTTTTAATCCTAGGATGATCTATGCTTCTATGAATGAATCACTTTTTCAAAACATGTTTACTTACCTAAAACATTAAAAATATACATATAAAATTAGTGATGTAACGAATATTTGGCCACTATTCGGTATTCAGCTGTTTTGCCGAATATTCGGTAAGCTGAATATTCAGTTGGTCGAATACTGAACAGGTATTCGGCCAAATAGTTGTGGCCGCATATTGCTACATATTCGGCTGAATAATTTCAGAAAAAAAAGAGAGAAAAATATTTTTTTAATGCATTTACAAATAATACTGCTTAGTTATACTTCAATGAGTTAATCTCATATAATAAAATATCCTAAGTCATTGAATTTTAAGCTGAAGAAACAATCTAACGCATTGATAATATTACTGAAATGCTGACTTTTCTACTTGGTGACACTACTTGACTTGATTTTCTAATTTTTTTATTGGGTGGGCGTAGAAGGAATTTTTTCAGATCCTTAATTACAAACATAATTTTGAAAAGCTGCTCAATATGTTTTGCTCAGAGTCTCAAAAACCCAAAACGTGATGTGATTATGTATAGTTACCAGATTAATGACATTTACCATAGCATATTTATTAAATTATGAATATCTCAAAATATAATTATTGGTACGAATTTTCGGGCAACCTGCTGTTCTTGTGTTAAAATAGTTTAAAATTCGTATTCTACGCTTCAAATAGTTAAAATGTGCTTTTTGTTGCATCAAAATTGGTCAACTTGAGCCTTCCAACTGATTTGTATGTTGTTTCTAGAAATCTCTAAAAATATTGGTCCTAGGCCTTCCATAACTTCACTTTTGGGGACTTATTTTTGGTGCTAAATTTGGCAATATTTCGCCAAAAGTCGCCACGCTTGGCAACATTTTGGTCATTTCGCACGTTTTTCCCAATGGGGCTTGTAAAGTTAGTTTTGCTGCATTAACATGCATAATAGTTTAATATTTCTCTTCTATGACATAATCAAAATTACTGTTTTATGTGCAATCTTTGAGAAATAGATTCTTCTGGAAGCTCCTTGTAGCTTTTGCCTCTCTTGTAAATATAAGCGGACTACCCCGATAGTCTTGCTTCTGCTTCCGCCAAGAGCAGATGTCCGTGAAGCTTAACGCTTTGTATTGAAATTGATGCTATAGAAACGGTAATTTCACTTGTTTATGAAGCTGATTTTTTAGTACTGTGAGTAAATTCTTCATTGTTGAGTCTTGAGGGACTTTTAGTGTTATCCTCCGTATATTTCTACTGAATTTTGAATGTGGAAGTGTTTTATTTTGTGTGAGAATTACAGCATTTGTGAAGCTTCTGTACTAAGCAGACTGTTAAAAGCACATTACTGTCTGATTGTGCTTATGAACTTTGTACAGCTGATGGTTCGAAGAAGTTCTAGAAGCAATAAAGTTTGTGTTCCATCCTGACAGGTGGACTGTTTTCTAGAACTTTCTACACCTACTGGCAGGGGCGTAGCCAGAAATATTTCAGGGGGGGGGGGGGGATTACGACTATTGCAACTCACATGTATGCATACATGTGTGTGATAAGGGAGTGAAGAATATACATTTTGTATGGCAAAAAACTTCTCATGGGTGGGTTATGACCCACCTAACCTCCCCCCCCCCTTGGCTACGCCCCTTCCTACTGGACTTTAGAACGACGAACCCAGGAATTAGCAGAGTATTCTGCAACATTATGCTGTTATTAGTGTTTAACTATGCAAAAGATATTTTATCACGACCAATATTTTATTAGTTTTATAGATAATATACAGTTGTGGGTTTTTAAGTACCTACAAATAATATAAAATGAATTTTAATTAATCTTTATTTAGTATTTAATTACAAAACTGAAAAGCAATATTTTATTTACAGTTAAAATGAAATTGAAAAAAAAAAATGTAATATTCAGCTGCCGAATATTCGGTATTCGGCCTAAGCTATTGGCCAAATATTCGGTATTCGGCCAAATATCACTACTTGTTACATCTCTATATAAAATCACACAATATTCATAAAATATTAATTCACAATGACAACAATAGAACACATTGACGTAACTGGATACGGGCTAGGGCGAGAAAGAATTTAGGCTACTCTAAAAAATTAAGATTTTCTATTACAATAATAGGAGATGGAAGCTGGAGCTCCTAGATTTAGTGAAAGATTACTCTAAAAATATCCAAAGAGCCACCCAGTTACGATAATGTTTGAACATAGGTGAGAAAACTGGCAAAAAGCAAGATTAGCAAGTTATGTATACTTTTTTCTGCGAAAGGATTGTTATAAATGTTCACTTGTTCAATTCTACTTCCAAATGCCTATTTCATAATAAAATTGTTACGTTAGCAAGGCAAAAATGATAAGTTTCCTGATTTTGGGGCATTTAAAAAAAAATTCACTTTGACAAAAATATCTGATCTGTAGCCAACCTGACATAAAAATAATTCTAATAACAACATTATTATGGCATAGTAATTCTAAAAATTTAATGGACAGTAACCAGAATGCAATCATAAAAGTAACAGCAGAATCTTAAAACCAAACTCACTTCAAATTTCTTTTTGAAGATCCTGCATCAGTGGCGTAAAAATAAACTCCTACAGAATCAGCTGAGTAGTTCTGAAATGTTTTTTTTTTTAGGGTCTCATACAAGTGTTCTAAAAAAAATGTCTCAAAATATTCTACGCCACTGTCCTATGAGCATCTAACTCGCCACACGTTCAGCCTCATTACTGTCAATAGGTTCATCTTTATACCTTGGAGGGTAAAGATTGGCAGCACCCTTTAAAAAGGAACTGTACAGATCATTCACATCGTTATTGTGGTTTTTTCTCCACAATAACTCGACAAAATAAGATTCTACTAAAGTTGAATCAAGTGTTTCCCCAACTGATTCTTTCATATGATTCTATAACATCTTCTCCAATATATAGGTTTCCCCATTAGCTTCTGGATCCTTAAAAGTGACATTGTTATCGATCGAAAATTGGTGAAAGTCTTTATCATCATATGTATCATATTCCTTCCAGCAATTAGAGATTACTACTGATCCAGGAAGAATGTATTTTCGAATCGCATTCAGTAACACATCTTTACACCTCTCATGCATCACTTCAATGAAACATTTATTGGAATCCTTTTCCATCGCAAAGAGAAACGAAGTTCCCTCAACAGATTTGGGCTCACTAAGTTTATGCCTCAGTATAGAACATTCATTCATTTCAATTATTTTTCTATATCCTCCTAAATTACTGTTCTCAAGCATGCATGCATTCATACACACTCTACGACAAAGGCGGGTAAAATTCGGGAACTCATCTTCCAAAATACCCGCTTCATGAATTATATCACGGCGACGATATTTACAGATCCAAAAAAATATAGCATATATAAAAAAGCCAACAGACTCTGAATTTCCCTCAAACATAGTGCCTGTCTTGATCGATCTAACGATATTGTGACTCGGGCAAGACCATTCAAATCCGTCAATTGCATTTTTTTGTTCGGATAATTCCATATTGCAGTGGCACACTGGACATTCATACTTATGAGGAAGTAAACGATTCTTTATACACCAATCAATAACTGATTTCTTACCTTCTTGTAACAAAGATATAAAATACCAAATGTTATACCCACTTTTTCTTTTTCGAGAAAGAAAGGACATTTTAAGAAGGTAAGATATTTGGAAATTTTGCAGTAACAAAAGCAAGACACAAAGCAATCACAAGCAGCAAATTTTCAAGCACGAGGCGCAACAAGCATCTACAGGTTAACATAAAATTTTATCACAATTTACCAGAAGAAATCATCTCGACAGAAAACTTAACAAAGAATGGAAGATTGCGTAAACCAAGCTTTCAAAATCGCTGTATTTTTACTTCCTAAATTGTTATTCTAGTAGTAGTAGTAGTGAAAGTACACATCACGTAATTATCCACAAAAAAAGAAAGTCTAATCTAGGATACTCGGTTAACCGAGGGCGTGTTCAGACTGCCACTTTTGGGTAAAACTCGAGTAAAACACGAACAGCTCGAGTTTTACTCGGGGAGATTGACATCGTGAACGGTTTTGGGTATATAATAGAAAAAAAAGGGGCGGCACGTATTTACTAACCTGTGGAGCCAATGGGAGCGAACAATAACAATAAACAAAGCTCACGTGCTCTATCTCCCCAACTTCCCAAGGAAAATCCTTGGGGAGTTGGGAAAAATTCGAGCTACTCAACTTGGCAGTCTGAACGCTTTGTTTATCTCCCCGAAAAGCTCAAATCGGGCATCGTGAACGGCTTGGGTTTTTCCCGAGTAACTCGAGTTACTCTAAAGTGGCAGTCTGAACGCATTTTCGCCGATCCCAACCGCCCGCGCGAATACCGCGTCTGCGCATGCTCAGCGAGATCGAGAGACCGGAAACCGCACAGAGCTTTAAGGACGGTGCTGGCGCCATCTGTTCGGTGAAAATGTAGTTAGTTTATTATAGTGATAATGGATATAGTGATAATGAATTAATCAATAAATTACATTATCTATTATCTTCAATGAATATTTTTCAACGCTCATTTTAATGTAACATAATTTTAGTTAATGAAAATTAGTTTATTTTATAATAATCAAATAAAAGTGACTGAAGAATACACATATTGAAATGTAAATTTTATTACCAGATCTTCAATTTTGCTTTAGCTGATGAAAAATAAAAGCATAAAAATGTTAAATTATAAATTTAATTTACATATGGAACGTAAATTAAGGCTTTTTAATGTAAATTTCTGAATTTTTTATTAAAGGTATTTTTTATTTAAAAAAAAAAACAATATTTCACATTAGTATTATTAAACAGATTTAAAGTTTTTGCTTCTTAGTTTTAAGAAATTATTTAAATCAAATGAATTTTTATAACTTTATGAAATGCTCAATTTCTAATAATTTAGTCTTGATTTTTATTTGTGCATTTTGCATTTTAAGTTAATATTGCATAATCCACAGTTTTTCTATTTCAAATTTGGTGTAAACTTACCATAGGCGTAGAGTTATATGGGCCCGTGGGGCTCGAGCCCCCCCCCCCCCAATAAATTGTGAATAGGGGCTGAGCCCACCCAATAATTTACCACTAAATACAGAAAACTAATTTATACTGACATAAAAAAAGTATTTTACGCCATTTACAAACGTTTAAAAAAAACCTTTACTTGTACTTTTAAAAATTTTCTTCTTTTGGTTTCAATCATGATTTAGTATTCATTGTGACGCCATGTAACACACAATGTTACTAATAAGCTGCCCTCGCCAGGCTCTGGTTAATTAAAATCAGATTATGCAATGTAAAGTATGTAATGAAGAAAAGTTCAGATGTGTCTAAAATGCACTATCTCATCGAAAATGTTTTTTTTTCCTATTGGATTTTTTTCTTTGCTTCTATTTTTAACTTATAACATGGCAGAAAGATACTAACATGGATACTTACCTTACATAGGTGTAGAATTCTATGGACCCATAGAGCCACTTTATGGGCGCCTCCAATAATTTACACTTATACATAGTAAGTCATAGCTGCCAACTACTACGGAATATAATTAACCACTTTTTGTAAACAGTATATTTTTTAATTATTTTTTTCAAAATAGTAACCAGCTCGAGCGCGCAGCACGAAAATTTTGCTATATTTTAAGCCGAAAAATCATGTAGAAAAAGTGGTTAATTCTATTCCGTACTAGTTGGCAGTTAAGAGTAAGTTATATGTACGTGAATCAGTGGCGTAGCCAGAAATTTTTCATGGGGAAGGGGCAGGGGTATGACTTCTGCAACTCACATATATGTATACGGTACTTGTGTATGATAAGGGAGTGAGGAATATACATTTTGTATGGCAAAAAATTCCTCATGGGGGTATAACCCCCCTAACCCCCCCCCCTTCACTACTCCACTGACGTGAATATATGTGGTTGTGGGGCCCGTCCCCCCCAATAATTTTGAAAACTTTACGAATATGAAACTTACACAGATATTTTTTTAAAAATTCATTGTTGCAATTATATTATTTGCATATACATGAAGCAGGTATGAAGCAAGAAATGTTTTGTTATTTGGAGTGGGTGGTAACAATAATAGGTAAATTTTAAAGTAACAATAAATAAAAATAGGTAAATTTTATATCTAAGATTCCAACTCAATACTCAAATTACTTTTATCATTGGTATTACAAATAAAATTTTATGAAATTAAACATATATTTCAGTCTGTGGTTAGTTAATTTTTTTCCTTTATCAAAAGTTTTACCGTAACACTGAAGACTACATCTGAGCTTCGCATGACAAAATTTCAAGAAGAAGATAAATGATTTTTACCAGAGATGGGTCATTCCTTTACCCCCCCCCCCAATTCATTTGTAATTTTGAACCCATGTTTAACCTTTTCATTGCCATCATTGAAAAAATGCTACAGACTCACCTTCTATCTTTGACGCATGTTTGGAAGCTACATCGGTTAAGAAGTATTCTTCATTGTGCCTTTTCAATGATGAGAGTGAACAGGTTAAACTCTTTAGCAACTCGAGAAATTTTTAGGTTTACTTGTAGTCAAGAGAAGGATGTACCCGCAACTGCACTAAAGTCATTTCAAGTTAATGTTTGGGAACATGTTCTTTTTGGAAAAATTACAAAATGAGTGTCTGTTGAATTGGGATAAGATGACACTGGACAGTTTTTACGCAAGAAGAAAAAAAAATACAGCATATTGGTATACACAGTCAGGGATTATTAACAAAACTGGTGTTATGGTATAATTACAATAAACAGGGGTCGATGCAAATGAAAACTGGGTCTGTTTTCCTTACAATTTAATCTGTATCAATTATTTTAACAAAAAAGTGATCTTTATTAAAAATTGGTATGAAAATTCACAAAAATCAGTGTTGAATTTCGCAAAATTAGTATTGAAATTCACAAAAATGGGAGCCTAGAAAAAATTCCTGGACTGACCACCGATAAAATACTTTGCATTAAACACACAGATAAAGAAAAAAAGCAATGTAATGTATGGTCAATATAAGGAGCGTTGACTGAGCCAGTATTATACTATTTACAATAGTAAATTGTAATAGTATTATAATACTGAAGTATTCTTTAGTATTAAAACAATATTCTTATATTGAACTAAAAAAAAAAAATCCCTTATTACTGCGTGTCTATTGTTTTTCAGTAGCAGTAACATTCAAAGAAAATTGCAAAATTAACATTACATAATTATTGACATAGTGTCTTATGAACATACAAAAGCACAAGTAATGTAGTCTTTATATATAAAAAAAAGTTTATTTAGCAATAACATAACAAAACTAATACAAAAGAAATTTTGAAATAATGATACATGCAATTCTGGTAATTTATATAAAATAGTGAAGCTATTTGCAACATAAATACCCTTACTCAGTATATAGTATAATTTTTTAGTTTTCAATTATTTTATTGGAGAAAAAAGAATATGAACCAGAAACATTTTTTTCCTCTTAGTAAACAGCAAAAACACATCTCAAATAAAAGGAATATGAATAGAATGCATAAAAGAAATTTAAAACATTTGGAATAATAATTTACTTTTATTGTGATTCACACACATACATAATTACTTTAAAAGAAAATCTCATCTCATTTTACAGTGATATATGTTTTACAATATAATCTGTGACTTTTTTTTTCTTTTTTAAGCATTTGAAAAATTTTTTGAAAGCTTCCTAAATTGATTTATGAGCCAGAAGGTATGTTTTTTCATAACATACAACACAAACAAAATTGTTTCTTTTTTTACATAGGACCCTTATAGAGGAGTGTAATCCTACTTTAAAAATGCATAAAAGTAAAAGCATATAAATTATTAAAGTAAAATGCAACACGAGATGATAGAAAAAAGTGATTTCAAAACTTAAAAGCTTACCCTTAAGACGAGAAATACCACATAAAAGCTTACTTTAATTTTGCAATAAATAGGTTATATAACACCATAATTATTTCTAGTTTATTTTAATACCACAAAATTGTAAATTAGAAAATTTAACCACAAACACAGAGCACAATGAAAAAAAATATATATATACAGTTGTGGAGGAATAATTGTTGTCATGCATGTACATATCATCTCTTATTAGATTTAGGTAAAATTTATTTAAAATTTGCATTGTATTCTTCCACCAAGGATTGAATTTAAAAATTTATCCTGCATGCATGCATGCGCATTTAGATCTTAATTAAAAAAGACGATTTTAAATATATAAAATAAAGATTTATAAAACATACATTATTTATAAAACATAAAACTCTTATTTAAAAAAGATAATTAAAAAAGACGATTTTAAGTATACAAAATAAAGATTTATAAAACATACATTATTTATAAAACATACTCTCGTTTATTTATAAAACATAAGACTCTTGCATTATTTATAAAACATACTCTTGTTTATTTTCCTAAAGATTTATTTGCATAAACATATTTTTCCAAATTATGTGGCATATTCCTTTGTTGTATTCCTGTAGCATTTCTTCTAATTTTTGAAACATTTTATCTCCTTCAAAATTACCATACTCATGTGAAAATTCCTTTTTATATAATTTATCAACTACAGATACTGTGGGAAGATAATGCCCATCAGTGGCAACTTTAAAATAATTATCTCTGTGTTCTAGCATTAAATCCATTTTTAATGAATGATGAGCTGAAGACGGATTGTGTCCCCCGTCGAAATAACGAACATAATTTTTCCTTTGTATCTACGGACATGTCTCTATGTTTGAGGCTATCAGCACAATGAATCGGATGGTTATGCTGGTTTTTAAAGGTAATAACAGCTGGGTAATCTTGAATTAAGAGGATCTGCTGTCTTACTCCTACTACCTTGTACAAATCTGAAAAAAGAATTAAAACATGAGTGCAATGTAGTTTATTTTTAATAAAATTCATGTGATACAATCTATATACGATAGTAAATAAGGAACTTGTTAGTTATCCACAAGGCAAGATTAAGGACCACAAAGCAAATTTTGGCAAGACGTAGTTATGACTGTTACACATGTTAATGGGGTCCTTTCATGTCGAGAAGAAGGACACCTCTGAATCAGCTGGTGTAGGTAAAACAATGTTAACCCGCCAATTTAATTGTATTGTTCTGCATTACGTTGTGGCAAAAAAAATTTTTTTTAATGATTTTTTTATCAGAGAAACCCTTATATCTTGTAGATTTTGGTGTGAAATAAATGGGAAAAGTCATAACAGCAGCTAGTAAAACTTTTATATTGTAAATGAACCAGAAAGGTTTATATTGTAAATGAAGAAAAGGACATCGGCATTATCTGTGCTGTGATCATCGGTTGTTCCAAAGGATAAGTTTGTAACAGATGCTCGCTTTGAAAGGTTTCGCATGTATTTGTGTCTGTTCATGTAAGTGAATGTGTATGTTTATGATGTTAAATAAATATGTTTACTTTCTTCCTGTCCAAATTAGATGGTTACTAGTAGAATTTTTTGATAAGTTATAATAGCTTTTCCGAGCTGTTGGCCATTAGGCTTAAAACGTAAACAAACATTGAATAAATGACATCCCCAGTAGAAGAATTTTCTGTATCAATCTGTAGCACCAGGATCAGAAACTAAAATTTATCTGTGACCTTAACATTCCCTGAATAAACTACAATCAAAACTTGCTCATTGCAATAAAAACATGCAACCTTTTCGTACTGTGCAGCCATTTTACACAACTTGCATACACATCGGCAGTAGAGCACACATGAACGAAACACAAAAAACAGAATGATATTCTTTACTACGATACCTTGCTTGTATGGTCAAGGAGTCTTCATGGGAATATGTCTCTGTTTTCTATTCGCCAGATCTTGAATATGTCTTTAATACTCTCCATGTTACATGACTTTCACTGCATAATTTATCCACCCAAATCTAAAAGGAAATACAGTCATAAAACATTTGCATTTACATAGGCTACATAGTTATATATTTACTAGAAGTCAAAGCCCATCGTGGTGTGGAGGCAATTATAATGGGTTCTAGAAAAGATGGTCTACACTCAATATATTCCATCTTTGTCACTTAAAAAAGAATAACTTCATATTCAATTTTTATTATGGTACATACCGAAATCAAAACTGCATTTTCCTATAAACGCGCAAAAAGTTTTCACATTTGAAAGATTGTATTTTGCTAAGAAAATCCATTCTTACATGAATATTTCATGCAGAGGAAATCATTTTATTTGTCAAAAAGAGTTAACTTGGTAATCGAGAAAAACTATTGTAAACTAATTGGAATCGCAACTTTCCCTTCAAAGCCTGATGACCAGGACTTCAGTATGATGCTATTATCATTTGCAACACCTAATTTTTTCACACATATGATTAACTTCATTTTAACTCTCGGAAATAAAATAGAGATGAAAATAGTGAAAACTCGTTTGAAAATTAGGGAACAGGTGGATTTTCAGATTTTTAGAATCGTGCAGATTATTTTTATACATTATTATGAAAAATTTCAAATGATACATAGATTTTATTACTTTGTCGTACAGAACTTTGTAATCTTTTTGGAGTGATGGTGGTAAGAGTTTTATCTTGAGTGGTTGAACCAGAATTGTTCCAGTCAATGAGTCAGGTATCAACATAGCTGTATAGTAGGATGCTATTTTATTAATATGCCTTCATTATTATTTTTCAAATTTAAATTCATATGTGCACACATGCAAGATTCCTCAGAAATGTAGAATAAGTCACCAATTTTTCAAATTCCAATACCAGATTTGTAACAACCCCCCCCCCCTCTCGGCTACCTTTTGTCCAATCAGGGCCTGATTATAGAATAGGGCCATAAAACCCATGTCTACAAAAAAAAAAAAAAAAAAAAAAAAAATCTTGGGCCTCAAAACTGCAATACTTAATATCTAAAAAATATATAATTATTTAAAAATTCATGTTCTGGAATTAAAAAAACTTTTAAAATTTGCCAGATTTATCAGTGAGTTTAAAATAATCAGCAGCACCTACTGCCATGCCGCACTGTTCCTGTTACCAGATGCAGAAAAATTAATATTTTTAATTGTAAACACTTCCTGAATTTTTTTTGAATCCTTGGTGCAATTGCATAATTTTAATCTGTGTACCAAGTGAGACAGATTTTGTTTCTTTGATTTTGTTCTTGTTGATAAAACTCCTGTGTGTATAATACAGAATAAATAATGCCTAATTACATTTCTCATTATATATACAAAATTAAATTAACTAACATAATATTATGAAACATCTCATTACTTTTTTGAAACATGTGTAGAAGAATAGATCAGATAGATATTTAAAAACAATAAAGTACAAAACTAATGGATGTATATATTTAATACTTACCTGTTATATATATAAATATATATTTATCAGCTTATTTTTTTAAAGTTTTTTTTATTTATTTATTTAAAGAAAAACAAAACAATGTATGTAACTTATTTATTGCATCCTATTATTACAGAGCAGTTACTTTTAGTTTTAAAACATTCAAAAAATACCTGATACTTACAAATTTATTTAAATCAACCGAATTTTTTTTTTTTAATGTAGTACATGTAAGTAGAAAAATACCAGTATATTTGTTTATATTCATTATTGAAAATGTTTATTTCAAAGACCATATAAGAATAAATACAATCAGAAATAAAAATAAAACACTTACCTCTGCGATCTGGTAATAAAATTTACATTTCAATATGTGTCATCCTCTATATATTCATTATCACTATAATAAACTAACTACATTTTCACCGAACAGATGGCGCCAGCACCGCCCTTAAAGCTTTGTGCGGTTTCCGGTCTCTCGATCTCGCTGAGCATGCGCAGACGCAGTATTCGCACGGGCGGTTGGGATCGGCGAAAATGCAGTCTGAACGCGGCCCGAGCGTTCGGTTGCAGACGTCACACGGAACTCATCCTACAGGGGAAAAACTCGCAATGCATCATGGGAAAGCGGGGTTGACTCTGCGTCTTCATTAACCCTCCTTTCGACCAGGAATCTTTCTCTTTCTACCCCGCATTTTTCCCCCTAAGTAGGGGAAGTGGGGTAGAAAGCAGTGTAAGTCCCGGGATTTACTCCGCATTTTTGCACATGTAAACGGGCCCAAAGTTTCCGTTTAGTTTATTTCTTTCAGAAAGAACTGAAGGAAAAAAAATAAAACAACTAAAAGCCCCTTCTACTCAGATAAACAATGAAATTCGACCTCTGAAAACGTTTGTTGTCATTGTGTGTGTAGAGTAAGGTGACCAGATTTTCGTAGTCAGAATCGGGGACATGTCCCCGATTCTGACAACAAAACTGGGGATGTTTATAATTAATGCAATAATTAACAGTAATTTAATTGAAAAACAATGCAATAATTAAAAATTGTCCCCAGTTCCATTTTTACATTCTGGGGACAATTTGAAAAACGTTCTGAAAATGGGGACTGTCCCCGGAAAATGGGGACGTTTGGTCACCTTAGTGTAGAGTGTACAGACATTCAATAAATTATTTGACTATGAGGCAAATTTCCTATTTGAGTTTTGTTAATGATTACTCACTTTTCATGAAGAATCATTTTTTAAATATGAGACTGACATACGAAATTTTTCTTGCACTCGAATAATTTTTTTAGAGGGCGTACTCCCTCCTTACTATGCCAACATTGGGGGGGGGGGGGGGGATCAAAGACAATTTTAAGCATTCGGTAGACGAACAGAAGCCATACAGTTGTAAAATAAAAAATTAAAAAAAAAAAAAAAAAAAAAAAGAGAGAGAGAGATGGCTAAAGGAACTTAAAATTGGCAATTTAATTTAAAATGGAAAGTTTCTAATAATAAACAGAAAACTATGTACGCTACTGTGATAAATCTATGTAGAAGTAATTCCTCCTGTTCTACGTTTGCATTATTTTTCCGAATCCGGAATGCTGGGATGGGGATTAATTCCTTTTATGCAAAATTTAAGTATAGTAAAAATGTAAATAAATTCGCAAAACTACTACATAATTTGTTTCTATAAAATACAATACAAGTGTTAGGTAATAACTAAAATTTTTGAGTTGATTTTGATAGTTCATGAAACATATATACAGAGAATAATATTTCAGGGATCTTTTCCGTATTTATAAAACTGATAAATATATAACATTCAAAGGGAAAATTTTGGATTCGCCCCAAAATTCCTGACTACACTACTGTTCCAAAGCATAATTTCTTTGGCCGTAGAGTGGACCTTTTAAACATACTGCTCATCCAAAGATAAAAGGTCGGCCTTGGTGCGCTGCCAAAAAATGGATGCTGCGATTTGTTTCATAGGAAAGATGGGTTCAGATGCACAAGGATTCTTAAAATTCTATACAGTAGTAGTGGGCCAAAATCTAGCCAAAAAGTGGCTAAATTGGCAACACTGTCAGCACATACTAGCGAGAGAATTTTCTGCACATCTGAATCCATCTTTGCAGCATGCCAAAGCCGTCCTTTTATCTTTGGGCGAGTTCGAACATTTTCCTTATTTGTAGGAATTATAGATTAAAAACTAGATACAGTGTGCCAAAATTAGAATTTATGTTACCTGGGGCAAACCTTAATTTAGCAACCCCGCCCCCCAAAAAAGGCAGGATGCCCGGAATCCCCATTTGCCCTCCTCGAGTTTTAGAAGGTTTTCTTCCAATAATATATTTCCTTTTTTCAATAACATTTATACTAAATTTCATTATATATCTGGTATGCAAGAACTATTTATGCGAGGCTATTTTGTTCTTGTTTGTGCCATGAGTTTTGGAAGGTTTTTTTTCCAAAGGCATTTGCTATTTTAAAACTGTGTTTAAATTCTATATTAAATTTTAATGCATGTCATCCAAGAATCTATTATGTGATAATTCAGAATTCATTACATGATAATATTTTGATCCAGTGGGTGAGCTGAGTTTTGGAAGGTTTTCTTCGAATAACATTTGATGTGTTTAAACTGTATATAAATTTTAATGTTAGTCTGTAATCCAAGAATCCATTAAGTGATGATACTTTGATCCTGTGTGTGCCTTTTGTTTTGGAATGTTTTCTTCGAATGACCTTTGATATTTTAAACTTTGTTTAGATTGTATGTCATGCAAGAATTCATTAAATGATAATATATTTTGATCCTGTGTGTTTTGAGTTCTGGAAGATTTTCTTTTTATGTAATGCATCTAAAACTGATTTAGTAAGTTAAATGCTAACTTTGAAAAAAGGAAATAATAACATGACGATCAAGTTAGTTTTGCCTGTCAGTATATTCTATACTGACAGGCAAAACTTAATACCAGTTTAGTGTGAACTGGTATTAAATTTATGTCACCTTCTGTAAATATTGTTATGGGAGGTATCAAAGGATTAATGCAAAATTTTAATAGTGGTTAAGTTAAAATCTTGTGGACTGTAATGAATTTGTCTATTGTAATATTTATATTTAATCTTGATATATATGCATACTTTATTTCTTTAAAGATAGGTACTACACCCGCTAATATTTAAAGTGAAGATTAATAAGTAAACGAATATTTAATCTGACTTGAAAACCAGTATTTGATCAATGGAACATGCTTACACTATCAGAAAAAATCTTTAAAAAGAACTCGCTGAATTTGTCTGTCGAGGGTGGCCACTCTTTCTTAGAGAAAAAATTCAAGGACATTTAAGGACTTTCAAGAATATCCTGAAACGCACAATGAGCATACATATTTTTGAGATTTTTTCGTCATTATTTCTATTTTCTTATAACCTAATTTAATCTCATAGTTTCATGAACACACATATATTGAAAATTCCTCAAAAACAGTTAATACTATATTAGGCAAGTTGGAGTGTTTAGGTTGATTAATTTTATTTTTTACCAACTACGCGAAAAATTCCAGAGCTGGGGATCGAAGCCAGGACTGCCACTTAGCATGCGGGTGCTCTACCACTGAGCTACACTGGGACGATTTCCAGATGAAATTTCTCGCATTAGAACCGTTGGCATTTATCATCTTCTTCTTCAAACCACAGAAGGAACAGATGAAACAATTAATTCGCGACAACTCCGTTACGCCATGGAAGTTATACATATTTTTAGAAAGTCTTTCTAGAAATATGTACACTTAATACTATTTCATAATTGTTGAGAGACAATGTAAATTGGAGCAAGTACTGCTTTAAGCAAATATTTTGATTTTGGCAAACACCATATTTTGATACCAGATATTACTTAACACATTTTTGTATGTATTATTTGATTTAATAAAAATTTTAAATGAGGAGGAAAGTATAAGTGAAAGGGAATTTGCATGTTTATGTAAAAATGATATATATTTCTTCCATTCCAAAATAGCAGCTTTCATAAGTAGGAACAAAACACATGCATTTTAGATGGACATGACTTAAATTCTTTTGGACATGACTAATTATTCTTTTCTTGACGAAAAAAGAATTCCTGTAAAATTTAAATTGAAGGAGGGGAGGGGAAGGAAACACATGCCTTTAAATACTCACATGGAAATATGTATTCCATTAATTTTAATGTAATAAAATATAATCAAGAAATTCAAAACAAGAAAACTATTTACAAACAAATTTCAGGATAATAAAAATTTCAACTGCAATTATTCAACAATTGTGGTTTTTCTTTTCCTCCAGGGTACATGGTTTCATTATCGTAGGGGGCTGAGAATAACCGATAACACAACAAAAATTCAGCAATTGGATGGTAAAATTTAAGAATATTCCAGATTTCCTTTCAAAATTCAAGGACATTCCAGACATCCATTCAAAATTTAAGCACATTCCAGGTCTTGAACTTTTTTGTAAATTCAAGGACATTCCAGGTTTTCAAGGACGCGTGGCCACCCTGTCTGTCGCATAGAGTTCACGCACGACACTTCTCTGTCATTCTCACTGCTCGCACTGAAAATTTTAGATCTAAAATCAAGGCAAACACATGGATTCAACCAACTTTTTAAAAAGGCAACCTAATACGTTTGGATTGGGAATAAAATAACCTTTCATTTGATGCATAACTCTATTAAAACACATATATATTAATATTAACAACACTTACTCACCTGTTTATACCTGACAACTCCATAGTTGGGCAGAGGCGAAAGTAGGCAAACTTTATTTTTTAATTCGTTGGGGTATATTCTTTCAGCTAATGTTCGATTTTCATAAATAACAGATGGGGAAGTTGATTGAAAAAACGTAATTAAAAATTTTAATAACATCATTAGTATGCAATTTAGCTAGGCAACCTACTTGCAGTGTAACAATGTATATATTATCTAGCATATATTCTTTATCATCATTAAATAACACATGAGGGTATATATTTCTTATACTGGATTTCTTACTAAAAAGAAAGGTTTTAGACAAAAGCCTTGCAGGCAGCCTTTTGAAAGGAAATGTTTAGTTTGGTTGCTGCCAGTTCACTACTGCTCTATTGTATTGTTTAGGAATGAGTTTAGAGGATTTTCTAGTTCTTTCGGTATTTCTAAATGTGATATTAATTGTTCCATTATGTCCCATGGTAAACAAAGTGCACAAGACAAGATACAACCTCCCAAGAGCAGCTTGCCTTCTTAGTTTAGAGCTACTATTGCTCCCAGAATCTGTACTACTAGGCTCCACCCATAGTAATAAAGTACAATAGACTCCCTATAACATGGTAGATGTAGGGATCTGTGTTGTACGGGTCAGAGACGGCCCGAGGGACGTGCGGAGGCCCCAGGCGAAGTGCAAGAGCGGGGCCTCTTCTCTATCATGTCTTATGAGATAGCAATAAAATGGCCCAGGAGCGGGGCCTTAGGCGATCTCCTACATTCGCACCACCCTTGGGCCGGCCCTGTACGGGTCCCGAAATATGCTCCACCTGGAATGTAAACCGCACTGTTCAACTGCTGCACACCTCATTTGAGCAATTCATTTCACATTTCACTTAAATACGGCTTACTTGATATTACATATGCACCAGAAATAACTAATATGCACTTCCTATCAATTAAATCGGGTTAAATTCGCAGATTTATTTTAATAAAATGTTTTATTTCTCAAGTTGAAATAGAATAAAATAAATCCTACAAAAGTTCTTTCTGATACATTTAATTTACACCACAATTAGAAAAAGCAGACGATATACGAGTATCTTTTAATGTGTTATAGGGATCCTGATCGCAAATTTTTTGCCGTATTCTAGGGGGTCTACTGTATAATATATCTTCAAGTAGACGTCAAAATACAGCTCTATTTTAAAGTTTTATAAAGATCTGGTTAAAAAAAAAAAAAAGATTAACAAATTTTGAATAGGGTGCAAATATAAGGCCAAAATTTATTGTAAAAGAAATTAGAGATAAGTCGGCAGTATAAATTGAAAAAATGTTCAAAATACGGTCAGAAATGAGACTCCATTAAGAAAAAAATTCCTCGTTAATTTTTAAAAAGTTACACTTTTTAAATTTGTATACCCCATACACTCATGAGATGATATACAAAATTCAAGAATTATACCTTAAAAAGTGTCAGAGGTATGAAGATAAATATAATGACTTAACCCCTACCTAATAATGATAACCTAAACCCCTTTTTTATGGCTCTCGAAGGGAAAAAGTCATGTTGAACATTCGCATTTCAGAGGTCATACAGAAATTAAGAAAGAAAATCTTTTTTTCACTCTAGCAATAAACATTTACATTCAAAATCATGTATAGTCACCGATCATCTTTCTTTAAAAATACCTCTACAACGTTGTAAGGTGAAAGGCTCAAATTTTGTATGCCACCTTATGAGTGTATGGGGCACATTTTACAAATTGGGAATGTTTCTGTACAGGGGTCGTATGCAAATTTTTAAAATGCAACAATTTGTAAATGAACAAGAGGAATTTTTTCTTAAAGGAATCTTATTTCTGTCCTTATTTTGAACATTTTTTCAATTAACATTGCCCACTTATCTCTAATAGGTAAAGAATTAAAGCCCATTACCACCTTGTTGGGACATCTGTATATACTGTAAAGTGCTATTTTCATTTAAATATTAAAACTACCTTTGGCTTGCTTCCTGTGAAACAAATTGCAAAATGGAGTAATATGCTATCCTTAAGCAATGACATTTTTAGTGTGTGGATGGGGGCTGGAGACCGTTACTTCCCCTCCTGGATATGCCACTGAATACTAACATTTTGAGTGGGCAAACCCTTCTTCGTGTCTCTCTTTCTTGCCTATGTAGAAGGAGGTACTTTTTAAAGATGAATGGTAAATCTTTAGTACCACTTGAAATGTTCATGCTAATTATTTTTATTTATATGCTACTTACAACTTTTTTTTTTTTTTTTTTTTTTTAGCTTAAAACTAGTTTTAAAAACCAAGTGTCTTTCATAAAATTTGTTCTAAATTTACCAATAACTTCAAGAAAATATATAATTTTCTTTTTTAATTCTGGAAGCTTTTTTTAAATTCAACTATAAATGAAGTTCATAAATGTGTTAATTTTAACTAATATTTTATTTATCTTGTCATAGAACAATGTGACAAATTGTACATAAAAACACAGAAATTTTGCATTGTATATTACATTCTGAACTTAGTCTTTGGCAAACCAATTTTCTAAACAAATTCTAGTTGAACTTTACTGTTTTACTGAGAAATGACTGGGAAGTTTTATATATTATATATATATATATATATATTTATTTTTACAGATCAATTCGACACATTTCTTAAATAAAAAGCAAAAATACTGTAAAGTTCATTATAGAAACAACACACATACATATATACAAAATCATGACGTGACTAATTACAATGTATATTTTATTTTTTAGTGCTACTATTTATAGATTTATTTTAGATGGTTACGTAATAAAATTCTTTTACAATAGATTTCCAAGGAAAAAATAAAATAATTACAATAGTAACCCTCATATAATTAATGCAGAATAAAAATTATTGACATGAAATTAAATTATAAAACAATTCAATTTTTACAATTACTAAAATTTACATGTCTGTGGACATTCTAATTCTTTATAATATTAAAAGTGTGATATCTTATAAACATTAATATTTCCTTTTAAAAAGACTTTTTAATATTATTCTCACTAACTAAACAGCAAATTTAACTTGCTAATAATAATAATAATAATAAAATGCAACAATCAAAAGTGTGTTTTTCTAATGCCATGACTGACACAAAACTGTATTATTTTAAGTGTAATAAGAACTTCCAATTAGAACTCAAATTAAGTACTCTACATATCTGTAACATAGGATCATGTCAGTACTTTTATTTTGTGAATCACAGGCAAGGGAAAAAAGAAAAGAGTAAAATGTTCACTTATATTGCATAGATTGACACTTAGGCAAAGAAATTGCATATTTTAGCTGCTTTACAGTGATGTGACAACGCTGACATCAAAAACTTACATGATTGATTTTATTGCCATCCAATAGCATAATTAAAAAGCAAACAGACAAAGCAAGAACAATCTTTCTACATTTGATTTCTGAACCCTGGTATATTTCTTTAATCTCTAATCAGGGAAAAATTTATTCTACAAATTTTCACACTGCTGCTAATGTCTTCACTTGTAATAACTATTTAGAAAAGTGTATATACATTATATATCGTAAATAACGAGTTAAAAATTAAAACACAGCAAATCTTATTTGTAAAGTTAGTAATGCACAGTCCTGTATACTTTTTTGTTTGTTTGTTTACACCACAGAGCTTTCTGACATGGAAAACAAGTGTGGTGGTACAGATATGAGTGAAAGATAGCACAAAATAAAAAGGGAGAAAAAAATTACAATACCCTACCTAATAATTTAAATATGCACAAAAGCTCAACCCTTCAATCATGATCACAACAACAATATCACTCTGACAACACATGAGGCAGTCTGCAAACAGTCTCAATAAAAATGTTTCTCAGGCAAAATATATGTTGTAGCCACATTAGAATCGCTAGTCTAAGGTCTAAAGAATATTGTCACTAGCAGGCACAGAATATAGTTTTCCATTTGAAACTTCTTTGCCTAAATTATTTAAGTTTTCATATCCTTGCTCTGTTGGAAGTGGACGATCAATTCCATTTACTTCAGAACAAGGCTTTTTAAATAAATCAGCCCAACAACGAGATCCCTCACGGCCAACCTCTTTATTGTCATCATCCCCTGTTTGGCATTTGCAGGGATCATTGGCTAGTGTGACTTTTTCGGGGATACAGTCTGGTGGAGAATTGACACTCTTACTCTGAGGTTTATCAGAGGATGGATCACAGTCTGTCATCACTTCAACCTCTGACAATGTGTTTTTGGCAGTAGGATTTACAAGATCCTGCTTAACATCAGTCTGCTTGATGCACAGTTCAGATATAGGAGAAACTTCACAGTTTGACTGGACATTTGTAGAGAGTTCCATGGATTTTGTGACTGGAGTAGGTAGGATAATATTAACATTTTTAAGCACTTCTTCATTACAATCTTCAGGGACTTCTACAGACTCATTTTCAGGGCGGAGATTTACAGGAAGCACCATAGGAGCCGAAGGAGGAGAAGGTATGTAACTGCCATAGGGGTGATTAAACACTGGAACATAATACATGGCAGCTGACGGTGCTTGTGGTCCAGACATCTGTGTGTAGGGAAGTGTGTGCAAGCCAGGCGGATAGCCATGTAAGGGTATTGTGCCACTTGCAACACCAAAAGTTGATGGTGGCACAGGTAAAGGCACAAGAGGTACAGATGTTGGACGATCACTATTGACAGTAGTAGAAGCAGGTGAAGAAACCGATATTGGCTCCTCACCCACAACTGCTTCACCACAAACGTCAGCACTGTCTGATTCAAAAGAATACTCTGAATTAGAAAGCTTCTTTTTATTACGACGATTCAACTGTCTATCACTAGGCCCTCTGTTCTTTTGAATAGATTCACTATCTCCCTGTCCAATAAATTTTTCTTGTCCAACTGTAGCAGGAACCATTGGTACAAACTGACCATATGGTGCAGGCATAGGACTTGACTCTCCAGTTCCTGGTAATGGACAAGCAAAGAATGGCACACCCATTGGAGGATAGGCACGCACAAAAGGTATAGTCCGAGAAACAAAATAAGGTGTATTAGCGTAAGGGCCCATTGTTGTAGGTGGTGGTGCAACAAACGTTTCAACAGGAGGAGGAGGAAGTCGTGCAACAGGGGGCGAAAGAGACGTCTGAGGAGAAGTAAACGGTATGGCTTGTCCAACTACTACACCAAGGACTTTGTCACCTTTTGAAGTTAAGGATTCTGTCGTCTCAGACGCACCTGAAATATTAATCACATTAATATAAAAATATTGCAACAGAATATAAGGTACAAAAAAGCTTTCCAAAATTAAGCCCAATAAACTTATCTGAAACATCCAACTATTCTGTTTCTTGCAGGTAGAAATACCAAAATATAATATACCTTATAAAAGAAACAAATAAGGTAGTAGAAAATTAAGTGATATTTGTTTTTTAAAAATCAGCAATTTAACATTGGGTTTTCCATAATTTTTTTAATTAAACAGGAAATTTACAAGATTTGCAATTTTCTTGTTCCATTTTTGTGATTTCATGATTGTAAATAAAAGTTCATAGAATTTCAAATACCGTTATTGCATCCAATAAACTAAGCACAAGTGTAATGTCAGCCTCATCAGCATGAATATTATTCTCTACTTCTTCAGCATTATTTTCATTTTTTGCATCATTATGCATTTCTTCCATTCTTAGGATATCTCACGTCACTATGTCTTGATCAATGAAAATATAATTAACTAAATTTCACTCCATGCAACAGCTCTTCATTTACATCATCATCAACCCAAGAAATCATACCACTAAGTAATTACAGTTTGCATGCCATATGGATCCACTTGATCTTCATTTTTGTTTCAGTCAGGAGAAATTTTTACAATGATGAATGCAGGAAAGTGATTTTTTGACGAATGAAAACATGCGGGTTTTGTTAACGCAAATGCAATTTGTACAGGGACCATAGAAATAAAACGATGAATGGTAAAACGATAGATCAAGATTCCACTGTACTAAAATATTAAAATTAATAGTTTTACAAAAATTAAGAAAATAAAGTGACAAAATTCATAAGTCGGGCACTGATAATAAATGTTTAAAGTGTATAACATTTTGATGATTTTGGAATGCAACTAAAATCCTCCTCTTACTGCAACAAAGTTTTCTTATATCACAAATGAGGAGAAAATTCCTCCATTGTGAAGTTGCCAACATTGCCTACTGAAAAGGGAGATAGTTGATCATGATTATTATTCTGGATTAGAAAACAAGATTCTTTTTTAAACAGAAAATTAACAGTACAGATGAGGGAGGAGTAAAAGCAAACAAGTGCTTCTGTTGAATGTGAGAGGCATATACCTCGTGAAGGATTAAGGTAAAACAATATCAAGAACTTCCTTTGATTACTTAAAAAAAGGAGGAGGGGAGGGGTAAAAGATAATTAAATGTTACTGTTGTACTACCTTACTGTACTATAATAAATGAAAAGAAAACCTCCAGCAGAGTGAAGTTACATTTTATTTTATTTTATTTTAACATAAGACTAGGTTGTAGGAAAAGAAAATTCTTGATCTCATCAAAATTTTGGACTTTTCCTCAATTTCCATGACCCATTGCTCAAATTCATAATTCTTATATGACTTATAATCAGCAACAGGGTTTTAGAAAACCTGGGTATTTGGGTTTTATTAAGATTTTTTTATACTATGACACTTTCTGGACTAAATTTTATAGTTTTATTTCAAAAGAGAACAATTTTAGTCTAAAAGAAAACTTTCATTACAAAATAATAATTAATCAATTAAAATATAAGAATAACTTCAACAGTACTATTATGCAATACCATAGCAAAAAATGCAGTGCCTCTTTTTCTGCTGGCATTCATAAAAGGCTTCTAATATGTTTTATGACCATAGATAAAAATATATTGCTGCTTACTTAGAAAAATGTGTTGGTTTTGATTGGATGGTTTTTATTACTTTTTAAATTTATGAATTTTTTTTTAACCTTTGGTTTTTAAGTTATAGTTATATTTTCTAGACTAGATAGAATAAAAGTCAGTAAATCCTTTGCAGGCTAACTTACTACAGACCTACTATTTATTTAATAATTTTCTATAAAGTTAATCTTATTTTTGCTTTAATATATATTTCTTTTTACTTTAAAAAATCTAGAATTGATAGCATGTCTGATATTAAATCCCACATAAACAATGTATGATGAATTAATTTTATATTGCTCAGTACTTAAGTAATGCAGCAACTAATACAATACAGGTTGGTTTCCTGAACCCGAATTCATTCTTGAGTGCATCTTGTAAGTTGTAAGAGACATAGTTCATTCTTATCTTATCTGGGAAAGGATTATTTTTTTATGTCATTATACTGATAATTACATATTTTATTCGAATTTGAAAACTTATTTATTAAAGAGATAAATTACTAAGTTATCCCTGCTTGCACTCACCACCTGTTCCTTTCAAAACAAATATTGGTGATAGAATTAGCTCAAGGTATTATTTTTAAAAAGGTTATTGTTCTTTATGTTGAAGTTGAAAAAATAATTACATAAAATTAAACTGGTGTGTATATATATATATATATATATATATATATATATATAATGCACTAAGTTATGTAGGTAATATTATAATGCATTCAATGTCAAATAACAAATGAATTAAATGAAAGAAAGGAAAATTTTCGATAATATTTAATAACCCCCCCCCCAAAAAAAAAAACAATTTCTGTGTGGTTTTTTTTAAAAGGGTTTAAAAAAAAAAACCACAGTAGCTCTTTTGGGTTTGTGGGTGGGTCCAAACCGTAATCAGGAGACACCCTGAAGATGTCTGCTGAGTATTATTTCGTACTTTACTGTCAAATGTCAACATTCTCGATGCTCTGATGGTGAATTAAAATTTTTTGTCACTTGAATCAAAAATGCAACTTTTTAATATATTGGGCAACCCAAAAAATTTAGATCATAACTTTATTTACATACATACCAAAAAAAAAAAAAACTAGAGGCTTAAAGCACTTTTAAAAGTTCCAGCCATCACTTTCTACTATAAATGAGATAGAAAAGAGCTTTAAGGCCAAAAAGTAGAATTATAAAAATAATAGGTCAAGAATGACTACATCATCCACATGATAACCATTAATGAAAAATGTATCAAAACAAAATTAAAACAAGACACAAAAACCTTTAAAAAAAATCCAAAATCAAAAACTATCAGCCATCTAACAACTGAGCAATTAGAATTTTTTCATTTTTTAATGTGCTAACAGCTGAATATTCTTGAATGTGTAGTGTATAAATAGTAATTTATTTTATAGTGTTTATAACATACCTTCATTTTGAGTAGCTGCTTCCAAACAGTTTTCTTTCAAAGGAATTTCCCATGGAAGCTTTAAAAAAAAAAGAGAGAATGTTAAAAAAAAACTTTTTTTTAGTACAAATATAACAAAATACTCAAATTTAACTTAAAAATTTTAAATCAAAAATTGTTTTCATTGAGAGGGGGGGGGGGAGACATGTTGAATGAACAATATACAAAATTTGTCTAGAACAATATAAATCAGTCTACACCAAATGATAATGCTTACTATGGTTTTAAAGGTGTACACCAGAAAGTTATATTGGTATACAAAATAAATTTAAACTATTTAAGCAAAATATAAGAAATATTCAAAGTGTGTATACTAATAAAATACTTTCTTGTGCATTTTAGATTCATCTACATTTAGAAATGTCAACCTGTGAGGATGGTTATCAGTAACACTTATGATTGCAATGCATGAGCATTTTCCTAGATTAGAGGGAAGGGATTCAACAACATATAATTGATATAATACTATATGCAGTCACGTGCAAAAGTTTAAGACCAGTAGCCGTTTTCCTGTATTTTAACAGATTGCACCATTTTCGCTTGTGATTGCATCAGACGATTTCTACTGCTATAAATAAACGTGCCTGTCTCATTTATCAGTAGTTCGTTATTGGATTTTGCATACAAAGTGCTGTTGTATAATTGTTGTAATGGGCAAAAAACCTTCACTTACTGTTGAAAAAAGAGCAAAAATAGTGGCCCTGCACGAAGTTGGCTTTTCTGAATGTGAATAAGTTTGAAGTTAAATGTCAGCAAGACAGGTGTGCATCAACGCATCAGTAAATTCAAAATTTCGGGAAATTATACAGATCTTAAGAGAAGCGGTCGCCCAAGAAAAACTAGTGCACGTGATGATCATGTGATAAGAAGAATGGTCACTTGATCTCCAGCAACCTCCTGCAATAAAATTAGAGCTGCTCTGGCTGCAAAGGGTACCAACATCAATTTGAGTACTATTTCACAATGCTTGACTACAGATTTTGGTTTATTATCCTATAAACCTGCAAGGTTACCTCGACCTACTCAAAGTATGAAAAAGAAACGATGGACTTTCGCTAGACAATATCAGAATTGGATGGAACAACAGTGGAGTACAGTACTATTTTCCAATGAGTCGAGTGTGCAGCAATTTTTTGCACATGCTAAATGTATTCGCCACCCATTTGGGAAAAAATAGGATGACAGATATATGATTCCAACAGTGAAACACCTTCCAAGCCAGATGATATGGGGTGCAATGTCAGCCTCTGGTACTGCTGCTCTGTATTTCCTGCCACCTAAAACCATGATTAACAGCAGTAGGTACTACTTTAATTTGTTACTTGACAAATTGAAGCTTCACATGGATGTTCACAGCTGTTCAATTTTCAGGCATGGGGTTCATGTCAGAGGGCAAGGATTATTAAGAACTATCTGATGGCTACTCGGGGCCACGCGAGATGTTTCTACTGGGCCGTAAACCTGTTCTGAAAACACGTGTTTCCAGGATTTCTTTGCAGGATAGCCGTTGCAAATGAATTGTTCTACCATTTATTTGGATCTATTATTCTTCAAAACTCACGGTAAGTAATCATATTGAATAATTTGAAATTGCATTCTTTATTCTTTTATATATTTAGTAATTTTAATCCATATTTACTTTTAAACATTCTTTAGAATAAGAAGTAATTTGGCTAGCTGTACGACTTCATTATTGCATACAATTAATTGTTCTTGAGAACCAAAGATTTCGCAAATGCAAGGATGCAATTATTAACAAAAAATGCAATTTTTATACTATACTAACGATTTTCAAAAAACATTTTGCTCATATTTAAGTACACTATAAGTTTATGTAGCCCTGATTAGTTATGTAAATCACAGAATTAATTTAATTTTAATGTGCATAAGCTTTGTTTAATATCATTTCATGTCTAATATAGTTTTAATGATGTGATTGCTGTATATTTTGATATGCTCCTTTGCAAGTTGTATTACTATAATCTTATCTTACATTTTAGAACTAATTTTAAAATTCATTGTACATTTATAAATAAGACGTTTTAAATCACAGATAAAATTAAAATTAACATTATTTTAATTAATATAGTTTACTTATTAATATACGGGAAATGAGACTAAATTTGACTTAAAAATTTTATAAAATCATATAAGATTCCTTTAGTACTTAATTGTTCTTTCTTTCATGTTCATCTTTTATTATAATTACATATTTTTATAAAGCATAATTATAATTTTTATTTCTATAGATGGGTCGGAAATGCTGTGTATTTGGGTGCTGCTCTAACTACAACAAATCCAAGGAATGTTTCCTCGTTTCCATTTCCCAAAGACGAATACAGAAGATAACTGTGGATTAAAAAAATAAATCGACAAAATTTCATATTATCTAAAACTGCTCTTGTATCTATTAAAGTCAGCAACAAATTTATTGTTCGTGAGAATAAAGCCATTCACTCGATCAGATGGAAGTGTTTTAATTGTACTGCGCGAAAATCCCAAATTAACAGATGATGCATACCACCCATAAATTTTTCCAAATCAGTCAAGTTATTTGACTTCTGAGCCTCTCCCGAAAGAAGAGATCCAGCTGATAAATTTAAAAAAGAGGAATTTAGAGACAAAGAAAAATTTTAAACTTGGTGTTTGGAGGACATTATTTCCTCATATGAATCTTTTAAAAGTACTTATAAATCTAAACTACCCAATGGATGGATGTCAAAAGAAGAGGACGATTTTATTTTGTTTTACAAAATTAACTGCAACGAGACTCCTACAGTTACAGTTTCTTTCAAAATATTTCAAGATTTGATGATAAAAGCATGGAAAGGTTCAATTTTATTGAACAATAAGCAGTATGAATTTATATTGCAAAAAGAAAAGTACGATTGATGGACAAAATTTGATTGTTTGTTGAATTTTTTTTCAACTTGTGAGGAAGATAAAATTCCAGTTAGCACTAAGGTTGATTATATTATTACCCTTATTTCGGAATACAAAAATGACTCAGAATTTTCGGAAGGTAAGACATTTTATATTGATCTTATTCTTGAGCATGTTTCACAATTATCATCTAAAAGATTATCATATACACCTTATTACATTGCTTGCTGTTAAATTATTTTACAGTTATCCCGCAGCATATAATTTTATTCGTAACTCTAAAACTTTAATTTTTCCTCATCATGTATATTCGAAAAAGCTTTCTAGTCCTTTAAACAGCAGTAGTGACTTAAACAATGACAATCATCTTTTATATCTAACACAAAAATCTGAATTGTTAAAAGATAATGAAAAAATAGTTTCTCTTTTACTGGACGAAATACAGTGAAACCCCGATCTATCGTTCCCGCATTGATCACTTTATTTCTATGGTCCCTGCACAAATTGTATATGAATAACGTTAAAGAAACCTGCATCTATCGTTCGCCAAAAAGTGACTTTCCCGTGTTTATCGTCATAAAATTTTTCTCCTGACCAAAATGAAAATGAGCGTTAAGGGGATCCATATGTCATATAAACTGTAATTGTTTCCTTGTATTATTTCTTGGTTTATTGATGATCAGATGAGCAGTGGTTGCGCGTTGAAGATGTGTATAACGTGAAATTTAATGATTATACTTCCATTAATCAAGATGGTGAGGCACACGGTATCCTAAACATGGAAGAAACGTGTGATGATGCAAAAAATGAAAATAATGGTGAAACAGCGGATAATGTTCATTCCCATGAAGCTTAAGCATGCACTAGTACGAAGTTTGTCTGAAGCAATAACGCTATTTGAAACTCTATGAATTTTTATACAAACATAAAATCACATAAGAGGACCAGAAAAATATTGTAAATCTTGAAAATTTACTATTTAATTTCCGAAATTTCAAAATAATGAAAAACCCCATATAAAATTACGGATTTTTAATCTTCGATTTATTTGTTTCACAAGTTTGTAACAAATTAGTATTGGTTAGCATATGCATTGATTGTGTATATGCATAAAGATTGCCTTCTCCGTATTTTGACTAAAACCCGCATTTGTCGTATTTTCCTAAGCACCCTATGAAAAACGATGGATCGAGGTTCTACTGTATATATGTAAGCCCTTCTATATCGTATAAATCTGGATAATTAATTGGTATGGCCAATAATTCTGTTAACGAGGCAACTACTATCCAAGCCTTTATACAAATTATATATATTTGTATTTAATAAATTCCAATAATCTTATTTAAATGCAGGTATTCCATGTAGTTAATAACTACATTAAAAACAAATGTGCTATCTTCCATTAAGATATATTAACCTTAAGTGTGAATATTCTTATAAATATTCATACAAACCAATTTCTTATATTAAAGCTACTTTTTTTCCTCTTGATTGGAATTTTAATTATGTCATATAAGATTGAATAGCTTATGTCTTATTTGTTACTGCAATAACTTATTACAGCATTTTAAATCAGTGCATTAATTTTCTTTTTCTTTCTCTTTTTTAACTGAAAAAAAAATGTACAGAAATATATATGCATTATTTAATACAGAAGACTTTATTGTAATGTATGAATTGATATATAAAATAATTATACTTCTTACTTTATTTATTTTTGTAAAAAATTATTTATCTTTCTCACAAGTCCAAGTAAAAACAAGATGATATTAAATGTGTATTTTAGTGTAAAACTCTAAAAAAAAAAAAAAATAAGTAGAATACTCTAAAGTTTCATTTATTTGAAATCCATCCATGTTATGAAATTCTACAGTATTCTATTTATTTATTTCTTTTTTTAAGTTTCATTTATTTGAAATCCATGTTATAAAATAAGATCTGAAAACTTTCTTGCATGTTATACTTTATGGTGTTCTTTAAACATAATTCACGTATAAAATTGTAATATTTCTTAAACAATTTATCTGATACTTTACTAATTAGAATAATAATATAATTAACTTAAGGATTAGCATTTTCAAAAGAAAAGCTGTATTCTTCAAAACTTTCAAAATATTCTGTTTCAGAAAAAAATGCGTGTTTACATTTTGCGAATAAAATATTATTACAATAAGTAAGTCACATTTCAGTCATTCTGCTAACTATATTTATATCCAATTACAATAATTAAAAAAAAAACAATTTCAACTCCAGTTTCTATACTAATCCTATGGATTGTAGCGCTTGAGAAGGATGTCTGCTGTGACATCATGAAAAGCAATGTTTCGGCCCGATAGAGGAAACTTACGATCTCGCATGGCCCCAGGCTATTCTAATCAAAGTGCTTGATTGGTCAGGTAACAGCCCAGATTTGAATCCCATAGAGAATCTGTGGTGTATTGTGAAAAATAAAGTTGCAGAGAAGCTACCATCCAGCACTACAGAACTTGTTGAAGCAATAAAGCATGTGTGGTGTACAGAGATTTCTCAAGCTTACTGCCAGTCTCTTGTTCCTAGCATGCCTAAAAGGATTGCAAAAGTGATAAAAAATAAATGAAGTCCGACAAAATACTGACTATACTTCAATAACCTTGTAAGTCTATTTTGGTCATTTGTAACAAATGTTTTTGTTGCGGAATTCCATTTAATTTGATTTTTCTATGTGTGGTCTTAAACCTTTGCACATGACTGAAAAAAACACTTTACTTGCAATTATGTACAAAATAAAAACATACATTTTTTAATCTTCCCCATGTTAATGCTACTGACCTGATAAGGTCAACTTCGCTGCATGTTTTATTGGAGCCAATTCTTCATAGCTAAACTTATTTTAATAACAAATACTGTTCTGGGTCAATGATTTTACTTTCTGCACAAGAAGTGCATTGAGAGTATCAGTGGACAAATTTGATCAGAAAGCAGTCTGATTAAACATTTTCATTAAAAATATCACTATGCCAAATTCTGCCACATGCCCCCCGTTGCGTTTACTGTGCCGAACCCCACGAGATTTTTGATTGCCCCCAACAAACTTCTGGAAAACAAGCCACCACCCAAATGTAGCAATTGCAGTAAAAAACATCCGGCCAGCTATAAAGGCTGCGCCAATTTCCCTACCTTAACACCTAAACACCCCCCTCCCAACCCCATCACCCCTTCTTACTCCTACGCCACTGCTCTGAAGCAAAACAACCCCCCCCCCAAATTAACCTAAACAATACCCTCTCTGAAATTCAAAGTACCACCAAACTAATCGAACAAGAATTAGGAGTCTCTTCTCTCAACGATCTACTCTCCCAACTAAAATTCCTTCTTAATGAACTTAAGAAACTCAACACCAAGCAAGAAAAACTTATATTTTTTCTAAATTTTTTTAGCCCTAACGATAACATCGAAAACTGCCCAGAAGTAAATAAACAAACAAATCACAGTGAAATCACTGACAGCAGCGGTTAAGATCTCTTTTTTTCTTTTTTCCCTCGGCTTCGCCGAAGTTATTCTAAATGTATCTCCTCACTTAATTTCTCTTAACACTCTGTAATCGACGTCATCTATAATTGAATTGAGGTTGTGGGACAAGTTCCCAGGCACCTCACACGCAACACGTTCTTATCTCTCTCATTAAAAATATGTATTAATTTTAATTGTTGATACACAGTGATTGTGATAATGCCTCTAGATGCGTATTTCACGCTTTAGAAATTTAGAATATGCCTTAAGAATTTAGGAATGCATGTTTTTACGCATTGCTTTTTCATATAAAATTCCATTTTATGATGGTGATTACGGCGAGATTTCCCCTTGAAAAGGATTTATATTTACAATCAACTCTCTGAAATCCGCCTTAACTTTTAATGTAAATAATGAAATTTACAATTAAGACTAACAGTGTACCTAGAATGTGTAATCAGTTATCATATATGATTTATGTGTTAAATGTAATTTAATTATGCATTTGAAAATGTCGCATAATTGTTCGTTGCTTTAATTACTCCTGTGGATAGGAAAATACTCCTTCTAAAAATGTTAAGAAGTATTTTTATTCTTCTGAAAAAATCTTAGATTGATCGCTGTTGATATGAAAGAAATAATGGTATGTAGTGAACGAAAATGATATTTATAAAAAGGTTGGGAAAAGATTGCACGTGAAATCACTGATGCAAAATGGCGATATCACGCATTAACAAGAAAAAAAAATTGTAAAACAATCTTATTCATATAAAATATGTGTAGTAGTTTTGATTGTAGATACAAACATCATTATTATATCACGCAATGAGCAAAAATATGATTATTTACATAAAGGATGGGATAAAATTGCCTTGAAATCAGAAATATATCACACGTTTGATCGTTATTGTTGCAACAGGCATTTTCCGTAATAAAATCAGCCTTATCCACAGTAGAGGATTAAAATCCATTTCAATTCATAATAATTGGCATCTCAATATTTAGAAAAAAATATTGAAACATTTTGGAAATATTTTTCCAATCTTTTAGATAGCATTTTTAAATTTTTTTTCTGAAAAAGCTTGGAGTTACGGGGTACCACCAGAAAAGTTTCACCTCTGATTTGGTTTGACAGAAGACTTGGGACGATTATAAAGTACTATTTTCTGGAAGACTTCTTTCTTCAGAAAGCTCTTTTCAGAAGGGATTTATTTTTACTTTTAGAAGAATTGGAAATTGTTGGCTTTCTTCCATGAATCGTTTTTCACAGATTCAACTGCCTATGGAAACCACCAATGAGAAAGGTCGTTGGCCATGACGCTTGGTCATGTGACCTTGTACATAATGTAAATATGTGTGAACTTTAATGAGATCTTTCTTCTGGGTGCTGATCATTGTCTGTGTTGTTTTAAATTAAGCAGTTCTCTTTCCGGTCCATGCTCGGAAAACAATGTACGCAGCGTTAATGCCGCTACATATGGTAGCAGGGAAGCGTGGTTGTTTATTTTCTTTCTGTGAAAAATTAATTCTGTACAGGAATCCAGCTTATTCCGGATTACAAAATTAAATCGGGACAATTTCCTACAATGGGAATTCAACATAAAGATGTTGTTAAAAATGCATCAAGGATTGTTTGGTTTTGTGGATGGCTCAGAAATGAAACAGGAATATACGGAAGCAAAAAATTTAAGGCATGGACTTTTGAAGACGCTATGGCCTAATCTACAATTTGCTTATCCCTGTAAGAAGATTTAAAGAATTTGGTTTTGGAATGTGACACTGCAAAAGAAGTGTGGGATTCAATCTGCAAAAACTTCGAACCCAGCAAGTGGGCCAGAATCGCATCCCTCCAAACCAAATTTATGAACATTCGGCTAAAGAAAAATGAAACCATGTCCTTGTTTATAGGAGGATTATTAAGAGCAGCTAAAGTTTAGAATTAGTGGGTAAAATTGTTTCCGACAACGAAACTGCATATCAGATGTTATATCAATAGAATGACGAATTTGCCGAATTTACTTAGGCAAATGTTCGAAAAGTGCTTAATAGTGGAATTTGACAGACTCCAACATCGGGCCGAGTCGATGGTGATTTATGATCACAAGCTATCTGTTTCTAGAAGCGCGTTGAGTACCACAGTCGAAACCGATAGGTGGCAGTATAAAAACGAAAAGCCAGCAAAAGAAAAACTAATAACTGTTTTGGGTGCGGCCTTCCTGGGCATGTAATGAAGAATCGCAGACGGAATAACATGCGAAATCAGCAGAAAAATAATGCAGGTGCAAAGAAAGTGGATGTTTTTATTGCAACGGCTTGTAAGACACTTGAAACCAATTGGCAGTATTGCCTACATCAATGTCCCCAAGCAACATAGAGACAAATTAGAACCAAAAGCTGAAAAAGGAATTTTTGTGGGGTGTGCAATTAAAACAAAGCGATATCGAATTTGAGAAACTAAATGCATGCAAAATTATTGAAACCAAACATGTAAAATTTGATGAATCTTAGGAAAAACCAAAGCCAATTTCTAGAAATGTAAATAGTAGTGAATTTTGGTTAGACATTCGTCTTAATGATGACAATGATGTTTCCAATTCCTATTTTGACCCTTTTGATACATCTAAACCTTTAGAGGATAAAGGAAACGGAGCAAATTGGGAAAAAAAGTTATAACTAGAAAGACTGGAAAATCTGCAGGGAGAAAGGATATATATTATTACCCTAAGCCTGGGATTAGACTGAGGAGTTTAAATGATGTCAAAAAATACTGTGCACAAGAGGGCATAGATTTTGAAGAAAAAAATTTTGATTTCTCTTCAACAGTTAACTCGTATGAAGAGTATGAATCTTATGAGTGATTCTGATGCTGAGGCTCACTGTGTTGAAGTGAGAATTCCATTTTCATTTAGAGAATCACAAAGCGTAACAGAAAAGGAACACTGCTATAAAGCAATGACAGAAGAGATTGAGACCCTAAAATCCAGAGATACATATGAGTTGGTCCCTAGACCCACAAATCGAAAAGTTTTGGGATGTAAATAGGTTTACAATCTAAAGAGAGATTCATCTGGAAAAATACAAAGGTATAAGGCCCGCCTTGTAGCCCAAGGTTTTAGACAAACTGAAGGTATTGACTTTTATGATACATTTTCTCCTGTTGTAAACTTTACTCTAGTTAGATATTTCATGATTTTATTAGCCGTTTTGATGGATTGGAAACATAAAAACTTGGATATTAAGTCTGCATATTTGTATAGTAAAATAAACGAGGAAACTAAATCGTGAACAGCCTGAAGGTTTCATTGAGATTAACAGTGTAAAATTTAAAAAGTTCCAATAAGTCCTGGCACTATAATTGAAAGGGTATCTGATAATAGTTCAGTTGTTAAGGATGTGTGATATAGATCGATGATTGGTAGTTTATTATTTCTTGCCTAAAGAACCAGACCAGATCTATCATTTCATGCAATAGTCCAGTCATTTGGTAGTTTTCCCTGGAAAGTTTTTCGGGAGTTTCGAAAAAGAGCAATTTTTTATAGATTTCGATGTGCTCTTTCCGAATTTCAACTTTGCCGCCTCGTATCTTTGCCGCTTGCACCGGCATATTCGAAAAATGGCACCTAAAAGCAGTTTTTTGACAATCTCTTTTCTGGCTCATTTCACGAAAAAAAAAAAAAACAATTACAAGAAAAAGAAACTAGAGAAAATTTCCTACGATTTATGCAGGGATGTGCCAGCTGAAATTAAATTTTTGGAGCAAGAAAAACAGATTAGTGGAGCAATTTGGAGTAAGAAAAAGTCACTTTTGGAGCATAAGAATGTCAATTTTGAACAAAATTTATTTTTGGAGGGAAAAGTCATTAAAAAATGCCAATCCAAAAATGAAAATTAAGGAGGTTATTAAAAACTCTTAGCTTATAACAAAAACTTTTTTTTTGAGGCGGGGGGGGGGGGGGGTCAGAAGCTTATGAAATAAATAAAAAATTCAGTTACTTTATACATTGCTATACAAAATATCTATTTTAAATTAAAAAAAAAAAATGCAATATTTACTAAACTATATTAATTACAATCAGCAGCTAATAAAAAATTTGGTAACAAAAAATTACAAATTTATATAAAATTAAATTTAAAACAGAGGTCAATTTTTACTCTTAAGGCATTGGAGGTTTAAACAAAGGGATGCCAAAGAAAAAATATTCATTTTTAAGATTAATAAAGATTGAAATTAGAATGCTTAGAATGTGTGATGACTTTTGTAAAAATTCGGGAGATTTACAAGCGTTTAAACATATATGGAAAAATGAAAAATGTAGCAGTTTCGGTGAATTTGGAGCAAAAATGTCTAAAAACTATCTTTTTGTAGCAGATTGGCACATCAGGATTGATTTGGCACAATTTGGAGCAATTGGAGCAGCTGGCACATCCCTGTTTATGTAATTACCTTTTTTTTTTTGTAAAATCAATAGTTTTGGGGTCTGAGCATCATAAAGTGTAGTTGAACATGCATTTGGGCCAAAAAACTCGTACCTTGTGGGTCAGAGTATGCAGCGTGGTTTTTTTGGGTTTTTTTTTTTTAATTGTGGTATCCCCAGTAGGCCTAATCCACATGCATTTAACTAATCCAAAATTTAGCGCATTTTCCTTTGCTTTGCTGCTCTTGATGGATCAGATGTTGCGAGTTCATTGTCCCTAGTACCGATCAAAATGTCACTGCCCGAAATTTCTTCCACATCAGTTGCGATGGGATTATCAGTTTCACTGCAATCCTCTTTGTTCTCGATTTCATCATAAGTTTGCTCGAAAATAGTCTCTGATTCTTCCTCTTCATCGTAACATCATCCACAACTTGTAATGGAACTTGCAAGTTATCACAGGTACCATTGCAATTCGTGCATATAATGGAGCACTTTAAACCCAGCCTTTCTGCATCCACAGGCTTTCTGACATCTCTTTCTGCATTTGCAAGAAATAGGCTCGAGTGTGGTGACAGCAATAAACCTGTCCTTGTTTCTTTTCCACCCCCATTGGTCTGCATTTTGTTCATTCCCATACCACTGCTGAACCTGATGATGGATTCGGAACAAATGTTGTCTTGTGGCTCTTTCTGTTGGTAGTAGCAACGCAATATTAAATTTACTTTTTTATGCTGATGTTGTGAAGCATGCATATCTATAGTTGTTTAAAGATATACTTTCCTCACTTTTCACATTACTATAATTCAAGAAAGAAGCATTCTCCAGCTTTAGCAATGATCTCTGGATCAGCATTTGGATTTTGGATTTTTGAATACCCAAATAACCTCGTTTAAATCTGGATTTTTTTGGAGTAGATTAGTAAATTTCATTTTTCCTTGATTAAATAATGCTGATGTTGTAGCCGCTGAAGGCATGCAAGAATAAAATATGATCCGCGGCTGGTTTATCTACGATACTTTCTGTTGAATATATTTGTTGCAAAATTTTTCCTTTTCCTGGTTTGAGAATATATCTGCCGAATATATTTCGATTAGTACTAGGGACAATGAACTCGCAACACCTGGTCCATTAAGAATAGCGATGCGAAGGAGAATGTGCTAAATTTTGGATTAGTTAAATGGACGTGGATTAGGCCTACTGGGTATACCACGATTTAAAAAAAAAAAAAAAACGCACCGCTTACTCTACCTCACAAGGTGGTGTGGAAATGAGTTTTTTGGCCAAAACTCATACTGAACTACACTTTGCAGCGCTCGTACGGCAAAACTATTGATTTTCTGAAAGAAAAAAAAAAGGGGGGTGGCAATTTTCTCTACTTTCTTTTTTTTTTTTTTTTTTTTTTTTTGTAATTGTTTTTTTCGTGAAATGAATTGGAAAGGAGATATTGTCAAAAAACTGCTTTTAGGCACCATTTTTCGAATATGGCGGCACGAGTGGCAAAGATACAAGGGGGCAAAGTTGAAATTCGGAAAGAGCACACAAAAATCTATAAAATTGCTCATTTTCAAAATTCCCAGAAAACTTTCCAGGTAACCCCCTTTTTTTAACCAAATGACTAGCCTATAACTTTGTTATTAAAGTATTGTAATGAACTATCAGATATCCATTGGAGAACCTTATGTCAAGTATATCAATATGTAGTGAATGCCTCACATTATTGTATAAATCTATCCAATGCAAAAAACAGTGACACTGTAGCTTATAGTGATGCTAGTTAGTCATCTGACAGAGATGATAGAACATCAGTCAGTGGTTTTATTGTAATGATGGGTGATGTGCCCATATCATGTTGTCCTTAAAACAACATTCGTTGTTGTTTCTCAATTGAATAAGAAGAAAGCTTCAATATAGTCATTCAATTGCCGTAATCAATGTATCTACATAGGGTTCGTCTGCTTTTTAACCCTTTCTAACAAGGTTGAAAAGTGTTTATGATTTTGGTTTGTCTGTCTGTCTGTTCATCTGTGCTCTAACTTCCGTAAATATGCATTGATTCCTACGAAATATAAATGTTATTCTTATCTACTGTACCATGTACCCTATAAAAAATGGTCTATGTAGCATTTATATGTTTTCTACAGGAGAACTCAAAATATTCCAATACATTGCACTCTATGGGAAGTTATTCTTTAAAGCATATCATCCCACTCTATAGTTACACTGATCTCCTGACTTAGAGATAAAACTTTTTTCGCCATTACTGCAAAACGATTACAAAGTTAACACAAAAGCCAAATAACTTCTTCACCGTTTGTATGATCCGCCTGAAATTTTTTATAATCATGTATAAAAATATAGAAAACAATCTGCACTACTTTAAAAATCTGAAAATCCACCCATTCCCTCATTTTCAAACAATTTTTTGCTATTTTCAGTACCATTTTATTTCAGAGAATAAAAAAGTGAATCATTTGTGTGACAAAATTACCTATTTCAAGTGGAAATGACATCATACAATTGGGATTCCAATTCGTTTAAAATAGTTTTTCCAGATTACACAGTTTATTAATTTTTTTCATAAATAAATCATCTGAGATATCAGGATAGCTGTGTACACAAAACAAAATCTTTTGACTTCAAAAAGATTCCGCACATTTCCAGAAGACCGTGAAATTTGATCTGGGTACATAGTTAGAAATTGAATATGAACTTATTTATTTTAAGTGGATGAAAATTAAATATACTGAATGTAGATAAATTTTCATCAAATGTTTTTTCTAGCACTTGTTGTAATTGCCTCCACAACAGGCTTTGACTTCTAGTATACAAAAATCTGATGTGTCCAACACATGACTTCCTTGCACGTCCATTAGATCAAAAATATTTTCGACGCACTTCCTCTAAATTTATTTGTTTGAAAGAGATAAAATATCAATAATAGTAAGGTTTAGCAATTTCTAGCCAAATATTTCGATATCGCCAAGCTGAGTTCAATTTGAAAGATTTCCTTCTGACACTTTATTTGGCAATATTTCACCAAAAGCCGACAAACTTAGGATAGTCAGCGAGATTTTGGGGATAGCCAAAGTAGTCATTGACCACAGACTTTCAATGAATTGAATGCATCTATACACCTCAATGTATTCAAAGTCATTTGGCTCACCATGTAAATAAATTCTCAGTCGATTGCTGTCAAAAAAGATATTGAAAACAGTTAGATATTACAATAGTTCTAAATACAAAGTTAAAAAATCTACGGGTTAAAGTTTTAGAGTTATACAAAATAGGAAATAATTTTTGGCGCCAAATTTGGCGATATTTCGGCGAAACTCGTCAATGTCGACGACATTTGGCGAGATTTTAAGCATAAACCAAACAATGACAGATTATCGCCAAATTTGGCGATATTTCGCCAAAACTCGCCAAGAACGATGACAAATGGCGATACTTTGGGCATGGACCAAATGACTGACTATCGCCAAATTAGGCGATATTTCGCCAAAACTCGCCAAGGTCGAGGACAGACGGCGAGATTTTGGGCATGTACCAAACAATGACTGTCTACAGTTGTATTATAGTGAAGATGTCCATAGACATTAAAGTACTAAAATTCTTTTCGGTGGTCCTGTAAATAAACTCTCCAGTAGATTGGAAACAAAAATCGAGATGCACAACTAGATGTTACAACATTCTTACATATGAAATTTCATAATAGTTTTTGAGATTTGAGAGTTAAATATGCACACACGTACACCAAAAGTCGCCAAGCTTGGCGACTTTTGGCATAGTTCTTGAGGGAGGCACGTGACCGTGGTCGGACCATCACCTAACTTATGTGGTAGGACGGTATTGTGCTTGAAATGGATGAATGCCCCTAAAATTGCCATTGACCGTAATGTATTGGAAATCTTTTGAGTGTTCCTGTAGCAGAACTATAAATGATAAAGACACTTTTTTTAATGGAGAAATTCATTTTCTAACTCTTTACAGCATACATCACTTCTGAGTCGTTTGAAATAGCCCAATACCTCTAAAAAACGCTTTGATGAATTTCGGCCCATAGAGCGTAATGTATTTCGAATCTTTTGGGCGGTTCTGTAGGTAAACTATCCAGTCGAATGGAATCGAAAGGGGAGGTGCACAACTAGATGTTACAACAATCCTAAATATAAAGTTTCAACATTCTACGCCTAATAGTTTTTGAGATATGCGAGTTTACTGAGTTTCGGCCCATTGAGCGTAATGTATTTCGAATCTTTTGGGCAGTCCTGTAGATAAACTATCCCTTCGAATAGAACCAAAAGGGGAGGTGCACAACTAGATGTTACAACTATCCAAAATATGAAGTTTCGACATTCTACGCCTAATAGCTTTTGAGTTAGGCGAGTTTAATGAATTTCGGCCCATAGAGCGCAATGTATTTCGAATCTTTTGGGCGGTCCTGTACATAAACTATCCATTCGATTGCCACCAAAAGGGGAGGTGCACAACTAGATCATAGAACAATCCTAAATATCAAATCTCAACATTCTACGGCCAATAGTTTTTGAGATATGCGAGTTACATACATACGTACGTACGTACAGACGGCATGGAAAAACTGGCCACAGTAGACTCGCCGTTGGTCAAAATGAGTTGCAGACGCGTTAATATGATCGTGCATGCTAGCCTACGATGAGATGCATCGAAAAAAAATTTTAAATTAAAATTTGAGGTAGTCAAAATCGGTTTTTTTGTCGAAATTTGGCCCCCAAAATTTTTCGGGATCACATTACTTCCTTATACTACGTACAAGGAAGTAATAAAAATTGAGTATAAGTTATTTATTTTAGGTGGATGAAGATTAAATATATTGAGCAGGGATGTGCCAGCTGAATTTAAATTTTGGAGCAATTTGCTGAGCAAGAAAAAAGACATTTTCAGAGCAATTTGGAGCAAGAAAAACAGATTAGTGGAGCAACTGGGAGCACAAAAATATCAATTTTGAAATACAAAATTTATTTTTGGAGGAAAAAGTCATTAAGGAATGCCAATCTAAAAATAAAAATTAAGGAGGTTCTTAAAAACTCTTAGCTAATAACAAAACCCAGTTTTTTTTTTTTGGGGGGGGGAGACGCTTATGAAATAAATAAAAAATTTTGTTATTTTATACATTGTAATACAAAATATCTATTTTAACCCTACAAGGCACCTGGTACCATATATGGAACATGGTAGCTGCGACTACTAGCCTGGACATCTTTCAGTTTTTAAAATAATTTGTACATAGATAGCAACAATATAATCTAGGCTATTGTGTGTAGAAGTCATTACTGTTCCCATTACTGTCAAAACTGACAAATTTAAACCGTAATCTTTCATATGTCATTTTGTTTATTTTGGAAAAAAGTTAGCAAACATTTTTGACCCAGAAAAAATTATTGCGTGGTGGAGTTCATCATACTAAGGAATAATCTGAATATTAAAATTTCAAAACAAAAACTAATATAGTTAAGGCTCAATGTACTACTACCTACAGAACTAAAACAAAACAAACAAAAAAAAAACAAAAAAGATTTTCTAGTAAAATGTTTTGTTACCTTTTTTTTAATTATTTTTCTCAAAATACTACTCACTAACATCATCAAATATATTAATTTTGGGATCAGGAAAAAAATCAAGCCTTCTAGAGTTAAAACAAAAATCCCAATATTTACTAAACTACATTAACCCATTTATGCCTAGTGTCCCTTTTTTGGGATGGCATTTTCGCTACCAGTCAAAAACATTATTTATTTTTCCTAACCTTTATTCACGAGCATGGAACCTCAACTCCGCAATATATTTTAACATGACCCAGTAGGATGTTGACCTTTTAATTTTTATACATAATGATTTTAAAAGAAATCATTCCTTGTTCAAGAAGCTGACATCAGAAATTTATCTATTATTGCTGGTATTAGCAAAAATCGAAGAAAGCCGCAAAAATATCAGGGCGCAAATGGGTTAGCTTATAAAAAATTTGGTAAAAATTACCAATTCATATAAAATTAAATTTAAAGCAGGGGTCAATTTTTACTCTTAAGGCATTGGAGGTTTAAACAAAGAAAAAATATTTGTTTTTAAGATCAATAGAGAAAGAATGAAATTAGAATGCCTAGAATGTGTGATGATTTTTGTAAAATGTTGGGAGATTTACAAACGTTTTCAATGTACATGGAAAAATTAAAAATGTAGCAGTTTTGCTGAATTTAGAGCAAAAATGTCCAAAAACGGACTTTTTGTAGCAGATTGGCACATCAGGATTGATTTGGCACAACTTGGAGCAACTGGCACATCCCTGATTGAGTGTACACATGCTTTCATCAAATGTTTTTTCTAGAGCCCGTTGTAATTGCCTCCACAACGGGCCTTGACTTCTAGTTTTAGAGATATTCTGCTATTTGAAATGAAGCTTAATTGATATATGTTATTAAGGATTACAAGATGAAGCTTTCCATCGAAAATAGTGTCTGTATAGTTAATAGTTTTTCTATAGAAGCACTCAAAATTTCAATACAACACGGTCAGTGGCAGTTTGGAGACAGGCATCTATTTAAAGCACATAATACTATCCTACAATATGAGTAGCTAATAATCCAACGACGATCGTGTGCCTCCCTCAAAATAAGATATGAACAAAATAGACCATATTCCTAATTGCTGTAATTTGTCTGCAGAAATTGTAGTCCACATTATTTACTGTATACAGCATTGTTATCATCAAATAATTAGTCACACTTTTAAAAAATGTTAAAAATGAGCATTGTGATAAATGAAGCCTCATATACTTACCTCCACACAGCCATTGCTTCCAGGACCTTTAAGTATAGCTTGTATTTCTTTGATTTCTTCATCACTGACATTGTTGAAATCAAAGAATTCCAAATCCTTTAAAAGTGAAGGAAGAATCAAATTTTAGTATATCAGATGCTGAAAAGATTTATATAAATTTCCACTTTTCCCCCATGGCAACAAAACTCAAAAAATTATTTAACTCCCTTCCTACCCACAAACAGAAAATATATATGGCATTAAAACATTCTTATCTCATGAAATAATTATCCAAATTAAAAGGATCACATATTGATATTACAAGAAACATTACAAGAACTGGCTAAAAAAAACGTTAGGAATTGTATGAATCATTGCATGCTCATTTATTTTGTGCACTAGGTTTTTTAAATTACTTTTGTAAATTGAAAAGTAATTTTACAAAGTATTAACAATTATGTATAAAGTATTACAAAATGTCGCCCAATTTGGCGATAGTCATTTGGTCCATGTCCAAAATATCGCCATTTTTCATCGTCCTTTGGCGATAGTCATTGTTTGGTCCATGCTTAAAAGCTCGCCATATGTCGTCGATCTTGGCGAGTTTTGTCGGCAAAAATTATTTCGTATTTTGTATAACTAAAACTTTAACCCGTAGAATTTTGAACTTTTGTATTTAGAACTATTGTAATATCTAACTGTTTTCAATATCCTTTTTGACTGCAATCGACTGGATAATTTATTTAAAAGGGTCAGCCAAATATCCTTAAATACATTAAGGTGTATGGATGCATTCAATTCATTGAAAGTCTGTGGTCAATTACTACTTTGGCTATCCCCAAAATCTCATAAACTATCTCAAGCTTAGTTACAATTTTTTATTTGGGAATACCTTATTCCCCCGTACATGATATATATTTCGGTTACACACATAACCATCTTCAGTCGTTTCTGGATCTCTCACTAATGGCGGCTTCCTTTTTTATCTCTTCGTTCTTCTTCTTGAAAGTTCGATGAATGACGTCATCCCATGATTGGTCGATTGTATGAAGCGCATCGTTGATGCTGCCATCTGTCGTCATTATTTCTAAGCTCTCACGAATGTAGGCATATATACTATTTTTAAAGTTGGCTATTTTTTTAATATTTTTAAAATCAATGGTAATGGGCTCTTTCAAAGCAAAACGGGCCAGAGCGGTACTTTGTTTCTGGAGGTTAATGTCTTGAAAATGTTCGTTTTTTCGCTCTTTAATTTTCCTTTTTGTAACGCCGATGTAGCAATTTTCTTTATTAGTATCGTTTGACATAAAATTAATTTTATAGATCCCTGCGGTTTCGATGGGGTTGATTGGGTCTTTTTCCGATCTAATGCGCTGAAAAATTGTTTTATTAGGTTTAATTGGAATACGGAAGTTCTTTTTACTGGCGATATTAGAAAGTTTATTGGCTATCCCTCGGCTAAAGGGGATAGCGGTAGTAAAACGTGGTTTATCTTTTTGACGGTTGTCTATAACATTTAATTTACGTTGCCTAGCTTTGAAAACTTTGTCGAAAATTTCTCGAGGGTAGTGGGCGTCTTGACATTGTTTCTTTATGAAAGCAATTTCTTTTTGAAGGAGGTCGTTGTTAGAACACACTTTGAATGCGCGGTCGATATAGGAACGAATAGCAGCAATTTTATAGTTGAAAGGGGTTTTAGATTTAAAATTTACTATATTAGTATTACAAGTAGGTTTTCGAAAAATGGTGGTCTCAATGAGATTATTGTTTCTGGTTATGTTCACATCTAAGTAATTGAGGCTATTATTGATTTCTTTTTCGTAGGTAAATTTAATGTTCGGGTCTATGGCATTAAGTTGATTGGTCAAATTATTTTCTTCATTTTTGTGGGTGGTAAGGATAGCGAAGATATCTTCGACATAGCGAAGCCAAAGTTTGATGGTACTATTGTGTGTCTGTTTAATCTGTTCTTCAAGGATTCTCATTTTCCAGTCGGCAATTATTCCGGATATGGGGGAGCCCATGGGGACTCCTTTTATTTGTTGGTAGAAGTGATTATTATATTGAAAATATGAATTATTTAAAATTAGATTTATTGCACTAGTTAGGGTGTTAATTATGTCTATATCTTTAAAACTACTTTGAATTTGTTTGTTAATAATTTGGTTCATTTCCTTAATATCTATTGACGGGTATAGATTTACAACATCGAAACTTACCATAATATCGTCTTCATCAAGTTTATAATCGCGGATGTTTTTAATGAAATCGTCGGTGGAAGTTAGAGTGCTGTTAGAGGGGGGTATAATTTCTTGCAGTATATCCTTCATATATTTTTCAAGAGTGTAGGTGGGGCCTTCACATTTGCTCACGATTGGGCGAAGGGCACCCTTCGCCCAATCGTGAGCATCTTGTCTCTAGTAGAAAATCTCTCTGAATCTTGTAGAAAATTGAAAATATCAGCAAGATAATGTACCTATCCATTCGAGTAACAGTACAAAAAATGGGTTCCAAGTCATCAATGTTGAAACTTTGAAATGGCCAGCTAACTCTCTAGATCTTAACCCAATAGAGAACTTAGTAAGAAGAGTTTATGCAAATGGGAGACATTTTACATCATCAGTGGACCTGAAATCTACTATTGGAGACGAATGGTATAAAACGACCCTGAACTTTGACAAAAACTAGTTTATTAAGTTTATTCCATGAAAAAAAAGAATATTTGAAGTAATTCCAAGGAATGGTTTCTACACAAGCTTCTAAAGGTTTGTTTTTCTTTCTCTGTCTTATATACCATTTTCTATGCTGGCCTTAAAGTTTTTACTCAGGCTTAAATATTGATCTGTGTGTTCTATAGTATTTTCTGATGACAAAATATTTACAAATGAATTTTGCTGCATTTTTTACTTGTATTTAAGGCTATAATAATTACCAAATGATATTTTAATCCTCAGTTTAAGATGTTTAAATTTTCTTAAAATTTTTTCCTGGCCTTTAGTTCTTACTCAGGCTCTTTTTTTAAATTTTTCCCTGCTTACTAGGAAACACACATTCAGTTGCAACAACCCTAAATGCTGGCTTTTTCTAGAAATGTATTTTTTTTTTTTTTTCGTGCTAAAAAGTGTCCAAAACCTTAAAACGAATACACATATTGTAAACACACTTATTTTAATACAATTTTCTTGAATAAAAAAACAGGTACTTTTATGACAGTCTTTTTGTTGCTGTTCTGAACATGTATATCGGATTTGTGTGCTTGTCTCGAAACCAGCTTATAAATCCTCGTCAGAAGGACAACACAAGAGGGGGTCTTTCTAAGGGGTTCTAACCCGTATTTACGCTAAGTTTCAGAGAAAAGCATGGAAAACTCCGAACGGATAGGGGACCGTTTTCTTGAAAATAATAAAACCTTTAAGCGGTTAAAAGGCATGTGCGTTATTCACCTGACCAACTATCCGTAATTTTTTTCCTGCTGTCCAGATTCACAACATAGGAAGCGCTTGCCCGTTTCCCCACTATTTTTTCTGTAGGGGCTTTTCCATATCATCCCGTTTCCTGGGCGCACCTTGTGTATTATTAGCTAAAATATATTAGACATATAAGAAACGAAGTTCTTTTAGTGAAGTTATTTACAAGAAATTGCACATGTATATAAACGCAACATTCACTGAGTTATTCGACTTTTATCATTTATCACCGATGACTAAGGGTAAATTCTTAAATGTAAAAAAAATATAGATTAAATACAAAGTGGATCCCCCACCCCCAATTCGTTCGTTTTTTTTTTTTTTTTATAGTGTGAGGCAAGCGTTCAGTTGAGTTGGAGCAGCTGTGGGGAAGTTTTCCCTTTATAAACATTTTCAATGTTTAAATTTGAGCCCATGATAGAAATACTTAATTCAATTTTACTAAAGATAATTTTTAAAAAAAAGAAAAGAAAAGTTCTTTATCGATTTTTACGAGCCAAAAATTTAACAACTTGTTAAAGAAGTTTTCTTTTTTGAATCTTTGATTTCTCACTAAATATTCAAAAAAACAAAAACGAATTTATTGTAAATGATTGAAATGAGAGAGGGCACAAAGGATGACTCATGATGTTAATTCGATGAAGCTAAGAAGCGAGGCAGTCATGCTAGTCTAAAAGTTATAACCATATGGTCTTTTGGATGTTTGGGTAACTGGAGGATGAAGAAGTGACAAGGTTTACCCTTGGCCAAATCTTCAAGCTCAAACCTTTGGAAATGTTTCAATTTTATATTTATAAAATGTGCAATGTGTGATTCGTAATCAAATAGGCTGCACAAGGCTTGAACAACATTGGTGGCATTCTTTACTAGTTCATCTGCCACCTCGTTACCATGTATCCCAGAATGGTATGGCATCCACTAGAGCACTACTTCTTAAACCTCAGAAAGTCCCACAGAAGGAGTTGACAGTCTTTAAATGCTTTCGAAGTAGGTGTTTAATCAAAAGTTCACAATGGCCAAAATGGCAGTTTGGGAATCCGACAAGATTAATGCCTGGAGGAATTAGAGAGGATTTTTAGAAGCTTGAGCAAATCACAGATTGCTCTTACCTCTCCGTTAAATGCAGAATCAAAAGTTCCCAGTGGTATGTATTGGGAAAAAAGTTTGCTATAAATGCCAGCTCCAGTTCTTTGGTTCATAGAACTTTTAGAGCCATCTGTGAAAATCCATAACCAGTCTTCCATGGGTTAGCGAGTATGAACTGTCTCCATTGATACAGAAAAAAGAACATGTTGGATAAGGTTCAAATGAAATGGAATATTTGAAATTCTAAAAGGTTAAAGGGTGGGAGGAATGATTCTGGGAAGGTATCAAAGTCAATCAAGCTTTTTCTGTAATTAAAAAAATAGCATTATTAATTTTTTATTTATATTTTTTACTCTTCTTTTCCCCTGCTCTAAAAAGAAGTGAATATATGATAGTTTTAAATTATACTACATATAAAAGTACTGACATATTGGCCTGAATACAACACGATTTTTTTTTTTTTTTTGACTGATCATTTCCAGTTAAAAACTTGACTGGTACTGAACTTGAGATCTGAATAATGAATTTTTATAATTATCTGGATGAAAAATTTTAGGGCCACATTATATGTGTGTTTATCAGTATAAAAAATAGCTGGAAAAATTTCTGGTAATTTAACACCAGACTTGTAATTTCATGTCAAACTTCATTACCAGTAAGTTCAGCATCAGTTGAATATCAGTTTTTTTTATTTTTGGGTAAGTTCACGATAAACTAAGAAACAGGTTAAGTAATGGGAAAAGCCATTACGGAAATGCCATCAATTATTAAAAAGTACTAAAGAGGACTGGTAGTTGGAACTAAGTAAGTTGTTTTTAAGAAAAAATTCTAATTTAGAAAATCTATTTATTTTAAGATATTTTATTCTAGACATTAAAATACCATATTATTGGCATTCATATAAAAATATTTTATAGAGCATTTAACAGTTCCATGTGACCAAACGTGTAACAAATATAAAATATTTAAAATTAACGGTTTAAAAGCATATCGCATTGCCAAGGCAGAAGTGCCAGAATTTGGCAAACGTCATTAAAAAGCCTAGGGGGCACCATTAAAAAGGGGTCGATCCAGGAATTTTTTCTAGTGGGCCCTAATTTTGTGAATTTCAATGCTTATTTTTGTGCATTTCATACCCAATTTTAATAAAACTTTTTTTTATTAAAATAATTGATAAAACATTAAAATGTAGGGTAAATGTATATGAAAAGGGCCATTTCAATAAATTATAATTTTGTGAAGAAGCCATTTTAATCGATTGTTTTGTGGCCCCTTCACAAAAATACAGACTCAATTTTTGTCTGCATCGACCCCTGCTAACAATCTTGTAAAACTAGACAATGTTAGACAGTCCAGCACCTAGAATTTAACATTGAATATACTAAACCCATAGTTAATTTAGAAGGGGAAATACCTAGAAATTGCAGATACACCAGAAAGAGAAAAAGCAGAAGTACATTTTATCAAACAGAAAAGCTAAGTGGAGAGAGAGATTAAAACAGAATACTGAATATTTGATTTACAAAAATGAAACAAAAGAAAATTATTTTAGATCCGAAAAACATGTGATCTGCATCACAGGACCGCCAGGATAATATGCAAGTACCTATTTTTTGAAGTGCATACATAATTTTTTGAAACTATGTGCACCTCTGTCAAACCTGTTGGAAAAGAAAGATTTAACAGCCTTTTTTTTTTTTTTTTTCCCTGGTTGCAAGAGTAGGGCTTATACTGAAGCTATACCCTTGTAGATTTTGAGATTTAGCAAAAACAAGACTTATCTATAAAATAGACGAACAATTTATGAAACATTTTAAACACCCGTGATGATCTTCCATCACTGTAAATCAATAATCATTGATAAGCACCCTATTAAGCACTTTACTTCCTACGCATACCAATAATCAATATTTTGCAGAATAAAAGCGCCAGGTAGCGGGTGTTGGCAACAAAAAAGTCACCAAAAATAGCTGACACCCGCTTACGAAATTACTCCCTTGAAACGCTTATTTTCAACAATTTTAAAGCTCCCTCCCCCTGTGCTTAAGTGAGCATCACACTTAAACTTGAAGATTGTCACTTTATTTTAGAACCTTTACAATTGCTTCCCAGAACATTAAATTAACACACCTGTTCCAGTCTCAAAAATCTAAAATGTCCAGAAATTAAATATTTAAAAAAGAATTGTGCATATAAAGGCTCATCAGGGTTTGCGTCCCAGGGTATCATAAGATTAGATACTTGGGGTCTCCAACTGAAATTTCAGGCTCTTTCTTTGAAAATATGGATAAAATACACAATACAGTGTGATCCTTGTATATTAATACTTAATTAAGGGAAAGAAAATAAAGCTTAAAAAAAAAAAAACATGAATGTTAAATACGAAGTCCAAATATGATAATCGTTGAGCAAATTCAATTAAGCTAGATAACTATAAGTTGTGGGAGTGACATACATCTTAAAATATAATCAACTTAAAAGATTAAGACACCTTTGTGGTTACATATTTGCATACTAAACATATAGATTTTTAAAAAGTTGGGGCATGATAAAACACAGAAAAAAACATTACAACCATTTTACTAGAAGGTGGAAAAAATTTAATTGTCTGAAGTATTCATTTACGCAAGCATGTTTTAAACGTTAGCATTTGCACTAGAGATAGAAAATAAATGCGCAATTCCATGCGTTTATTACAATTTCTGTTGAACTAAATAATAAAAAGTAAATAAATAAGAGCAAATTAACACAAGTTACCATAAAGTTTGAATTATCATTATCGTACTGTAGAAAAATCATTCACTGAAAAGCAATTGCTATCAATATTAAAATGGGTCGGTATTGTGTCGGTCGATACACATACTATATTATGTAAAAAACACTTCGTAGAGAATTTTTTTTTAATATATGTATGGTGAATGTTAATCTATTAAACATGAAAAACTGCGAAACATTATTGACAATTTCTTTTAAAATGATTAGGCCTACGACATCAATGTTTTCTCATGTATATTTCTGCAATCAGAATTCTTTCAGATACGTAAGTTAAACAAAAAATAAGGTAAAAGAATTTTAAATTGTAAAAAAAAAACTTTAAAAGAGAGCTTAGTGAGCATGAAATATGAGAGAAATCATTGTTTCCTATTATGGAACAATACAAGCCTAATGCCGACCCTGCTCATTTTTCACAATTTTTTGAGAGTTTGTAGCAAGTTGCTCTATAATAATAAATGAGAAAAATACTGAAATTACATATTAGTCAATGATAATTTATGATATTTATTTACTTACTGCGCAACTCTGGTCCATTTCTACGTCCCTAACACGGCATGCTCCAGCCGAAAGGGGCCGACATCTTGACGAGTGACACTGACTGTCGTCAGCAGACAAATATGAATTTGGGGAATATCCACATATTGCAATTTCTGGAACACCCCCCAAAAAAAGAGGGAAGATAATGGACCTATACCGTTTATGAAACAAAATTGTCCAGTTAAACTGCTATTTACTTTTCATTTAGAATGATCATTTGTTTTAAAGTTTGCACTATACAGTTAGTTTTCACTAATTGTACTTGCAATTTTTTTCCTCATCCATAAAATAAATGCATTATCATAATTTCATAAACTACTTTGATACAAAAGCTAAATATTCTTTACAATTTAAAAATCATATTTAATAATTAAACTCCGACCGTAACTTATTAGTTTGCTGTCAAAATTCTGAAGCGGTCACCAACGTCATGGCTACTAAAAACTCAGCTGTATCCCGCTTTATTTGTTTCCCAACGACTTGGTCCCAGGGAAACGAAATCAACAACATTATCATCTGAAATACTAAGTAAAGTTTTTCGATATTTGTTTCGGCACCCAGTAGCGGATCCAGGGGAGGGGCTAGGGGGGCTTCCCACCGAAAATAGATTGCTAAAGGGTAACATTCTGCTTTGTTACATACTTTAGATAGCAAAAATGATCATATTTTATAACTTAGCCCCTCCCAAAAGCATGCACATTGGTTAAAATTTTGATTTATAGTACAATTTAATTGGCAAAATAAGCTTTTTTACGAATATTTTTACAAAATTCGTTAAGATGTAACGATAAATTTAAATTAATCATTACATAAAATTAGCTAAAAATTATTAAATGGTTTTTGTTTATGTCCAGGATTCGACCGTGAAAGGTCTATAAATAGACAACACGTGCATTATTACGTTCATATGCATGTCTATAAGACGCCATATGGGCGTCCTATAGTGCCATATCGACGTAAAATGGACGAGAATTGGACGAATCCTGGATGTTTAATGGACTTGTCAGCTTGTCTATATGACGTCTTCTAGGCGTGTTCTGGACAAGTTTATGCTATCTGGGTTGCATGTGCGCCCTTGTATAAGCCCTTTTCTCCCGGGGCTATTTCTGACCCCGCACAGTTATTTGAACTTGGAAAAACGTGAGCGTGACTTTGACCATCTCCTTTCTTCCCTATTCATAGAAATTGAATTCTATGATTCTACACAAACGTATAGAAAATACATTACAACGTATATCCCAGATAACACACTTGTCCAATTTATGTCTATTTCTGATCCAACTCATCCATAATACATCAATGTCTATACATAGACATCCATAAGACATCTGTTTATGGACATAATCTGGAAAATCCAGAATATGTCCATGAATAGACCAAAACTAGAATTAGAATATCCAGAATAAGTCCATTTATGGACGTATTCCAGATGATCCACACTATGTCAGTGATACGGCATAAAATGGATGTGTGTATAAGTCCAGAAATGGACAAAATATGGAAAAGTTACTTTTTTGTAATTGATTTTCATTTTACCCAATACTGTACTTACGACGCTTGAATTTATTATACTTTATGTTTTTATTGATATTACATTTTACCACCAAAATTTTAAAAACATTTTAAATTCTAGAGGTGTTTTTTTTGTCGGGGAACTTTCGAAATTTAAAATACTTTTTTGTATTATTTTTTCCTATAAAAGCGGTATTGTGTAAAAAGAAACTCATATCCTCATACAAAAAAAAAGAAAATTCTCTAGCGACTCAACATCCAAAAAGGAATAGTTGCATATTTTTTTCTAAGTTCCCAGTCCGAAACTAAAAAATCTTTACTTCAACATTTCGACGCAATAGAGCAAGTCCCGCTGCGTATAGTGGCTAGCACACTCTACTGTGAAGTCCATGAATAAGGGTTCGAATCTGAAGCGGGGGCAAGTACTTAAAGGTTAGTTTAAAAAAATTAGGTACGAATATTTTTACAAAATTCGTTAGTAAGATGTAACGATAAATTTAAATTAATAATTACATAAAATTAGCTAAATATTATTAAACGTTTTTTGTTGATGTCCAGGATTCGACCGTAAAAGGTCTATAAATAGACAAACAGTTCCATTATTACGTCCATATGCATGTCTATAAGACGTCATATGGGCGTCCTATATTGCCATATTGACGTAAAATGGACGAGAATTGGACGAATCCTGGAGGTTTAATGGCCATGTCAGCTTGTCTATATGACGTCTTCTAGGTGCGTTCTGGACAAGCTTCTGCTATCTGGGATAAAACAAGTTGTAATTTCAATTACATCTTAGTTTATTAGGCACGTCATTAATTAATTAATTAAATAATTAATTTTTTGATATATAAAGAAATTACTGCACATCTGCGCTTTTATTACAAAAAAAAATTGATCCCAGTAGTCAATTGAAAGCCCTCATCCCCCCCCACCCTCTTCTCCAAATAACCCAGTATTTTGCTCCCAGACCCACTGAAATTTTGGAGTGGCACAGGAAAGATTTAAGAGGGGCACATATCGAATTTAAGAGCAGAAAAGGAAAGTTTTTTTTTTATTTACAAACAAATGTTTATTTAACAAATTTTTTGAAACGAAGTTGGGTGGGGGCACACCTTGTGCCCCCTCCCGACGCTTTTCCTATGATTCATATGTTATTGCTTAGGAAACCTAACAACAGTAGCTTTCTAGGAGGTTTTTACCACTCCCAGACGTGCTGAACTGAAAGTTTACTCCAAAACAAAAGAAATTTGGACATACCCAGATAGCACAAACTTGTCCAGAACACGCCTAGAAGACGTCATATAGACAAGCTGATATGCCCATTAAACATCCAGGATTCGTCCAACTCTCGTCCATTTTACGTCAATATGGCGCTATAGGACGCCCATATGACGTCTTATAGACATGCATATAGACGTAATTATGCTAGCAACACAACAATGTTTTTCAATGTGAACTTTCAATGTCGTTTCCACATGATTTTGTTCATTTTTCTTCCATATGGTTTCAACATGGACATTGATATAATATTGAAACAACAACAACATTGTGAAATCACAAGAGGAAAACAAATAAACAAAAAACAAGATTCTATTTCTTTCAAGCAAAATTATTAAAATCATACGGAAATTTACGAAAAATAAAATTGTTGATAATTACTTACTTGAAAACATCATTTTAATTCGTCTTAAAATATAGCATTGTCACAATGCATTTTTTACAACAGTAAATACGAATTAAAATTATGTTTTCAAGTAGATAATTATCAACAATTTAATTTTTCGTAAATTTCCGTATGATTTTAATAATTTTGCATGAAAGAAATAAAATTTTGCTTTTTTTATTTGTTTTCCTCTTGTGATTTCACAACGTTGTTTCCATATCATATTATGGCGGCTGGCACCCCTTGCATCTACGCACTTTCCCGCGCAGGATGTGGCCAGCGCTAGTCACTACTCTCCTTCACTCCACTCAGAACTTTTCAATTCTGGAATCTGGCAACAGACTACGGCAATCAGTCAGTAGCTTTTTCCCCTGATGTGTTCTTCGTTTGGTGTGGAGCTTGCACGCTCAAAATATCTGTACAAAAATGATTCTTCATAAATAAATGTTGTGTTTTGTTAACAAGTGTAAATTGCCTTCTGTATTGTCGGGAATTATCTCTACAACCTTGTGAAACCCAGAATATCAATGTCCATATTGAAACAATGTGGAAGAAAACTGAACAAAATCATGTGGAAACGAAATTGAAAGTTCACATTGAAACAACATTTTGTATGTTAGCATTTCATATTTAAACCATATTGTCTATATCTACTTAGGTCAAGTCTTGGACGTCTTCATCCATATGTGGACTTATTCTGGAAATTCTATATCTAGTTTTGGTCTATTCATGGACATTTTCTGGATTTTCCTGATTATGTCTCATTTATAGATGTCTTCTGGATGTCCATTCCCAGACAGCACACTTGCCCAATTTATGTCCATATCCGGAAAAACTTGTCCAAAACATGTCTATGTCTATATCTCCGGGCTATCATTTTAGCGACATCTTTGGGGAAATCCATAATATGTCTAGAATAAGACATGATTGGGGCATGTAACACCCCAATTAAGTCTTATTACGACAAAAACGGGAAAATCCATATTATGTCTGTAATATGACATGAATTGGACATCTAAACACTAAACACCCCAATCATGTCTATTTTATGACATAAATGGGAAAATCTATCGGTGACAAACTCTGATTGGCTTAATTTGTTTGATCATGCGCAGTAACATTTTTGTATGCACGTTGTTTTTAATAATCTGTGGTGGATGTGGTAGATAGTACCCACATATTTGAAGTTTCCTTGTTAGCTAATTATAACTTTTTTATGCGCACTTCTTGCATATTGCTTGCCTATATCACTGTTCTTTACAATACGAGGTAATGTACAACTTTTTGACTTAATATGTATTTTAATAAAAAAAAATCTGGAGTGACTCCACTCGACTTTCCGAATACTTACGATTAAGATCATTACCAAGCATTTAAATAAATTTTAATTGATGAATAATTCAAACATATATACCAAATTGAAACTCAATCGAATGCACCGTTTAAACACTTTCGCACTTTCAAGAATTTCTCCCCATATGCCATTATGCCATAATATAAAAGAAATTTTTGTCGTAGCCCTGTATAAAAACTATGTCTTATACACACCAAAATCAATACCGGTCTTAAGATGGTGATTTATAACATATATACCCAATTTCAGCTCAATCGAAGGTACCGTTTAAACGCTAGCGCACTTTCTAGAATTTCCCCCGATAGGCCATAATGTAAGAGAAATCTTTGTCGTAGCCCTGTAGAAAAACTATAAGTCCTATACACACTAAAATCAATACCGGTCTTGAGACGGTGGTTTATAACATATATACCCAATTTGAGCTCAATCGAATCTACCGTTTAAACGCTAGCGCACTTTCAAGAAATTCCTCCCATAGGCCATAATGTAAAAGAAATCTTTGTCGTAGCCCTGTAGAAAAACTATAAGTCCTATACACACCAAAATCAATACCGGTCTTGCGACGATGGTTTATGACATATATATCCAATTTGAGCTCAATCGAATGCTCCGTTCAGGAGCTATCGTGTTCACTCACACACACACACACACACACACACACACACACACACACACACACACACACACACATACATACATCTCGTAAAAATAGCATAAATGGATTCAGAAGCCCTCAAAACGTGTAAAAACACCAAAATCTCGAAGTCGAATTTTTTCATGATTACAATACGTTCCTTACATGGTACATGTTCGGAAAGTAATAAGTCGACTCGTCAGGAATGGCGAAATATTGAACAAGAAGTTAATGATGAATTATTCCTTATTGATGCTGAATGTAATGTGAATGATATTGAATCAAAGCCTATTAATGCGCACAATTATAATTATTTTCATAATGAATTTGAAAATAGGATCGATGAAAATATTTTTGAAGATTCAAATATGTGTGATCCCACAAGCAGTTTTTGTAATAGCTCCATTTAAGAAATTACTCATGAAACCGATACTTCTGTTTCTTCATGGTAGTAACTTATCCATAGCATAAAAATAAACTGTGGATATGAGATAAATATCCACAGAATGTATTTTTATGGACATATTCTGGATGTCTATAACATGTCCATTTGGACAAATTATGGATGTCCATAACATGTCCATATGGGTGTCTATAAAACATGTCCATATAGATAAGTTCTGGATGTCCATAATATGTCCATATGGATGTCTATATTTTGTCCAGAGGATATCATTATGGACGCCGTATTGTGCCATAGTGACAAGTTTGGTGCGTATTATGGACAAGATATAGACAAATTTGAGGATGTCAGTTATGTCCCGAACTTGTCCATGATATCATATGGACATGTTCTGGACAAGTTTGTGCTGTCTGGGATTATAGACATGTACGTAATATTAAGGTGACCATACGTCCTCGAAATTCGAGGACAGTCCCCAAATTTAGATTTTTTTTCATTTTGTCCCCAAAAATACTTTGTCCCCAAATTTAAAGATTTGTACTTTTTTCCCTGAAAGTTTCCGTTTAGTTTATTTCTTTCAGAAAAAACTGAACAAATAAGAAAAATAAACAAACAACACCATTTACTCAGAGAAACAATGAAATTCGATCTCTGAAAACGTTTGTTGTCATTGTGTGTGTAGCGTGTACAGACATTCAATAAAGTATCCGACTATGAGCCAAATTTCCCCTTTCAGTTTTGTTAATGATTAATCACCTTTCATGAAGAACCATGCTTTAAATATGAAATTGACGTACAAAAATTTTCTTGCCCTCGAATACTTTTTTTGGAGGGTGTACATGGTAATAGAGCATTTCGACGTGACGTATCTGTGACGTCAGCTGAGTGACAGCTTCGCGCATCGTTTTGCGCATGCTATTTCTTTACCTAAATGTATTATTTAGCAATCTCAGTAATCCGTATAAACTACGTGCAATCTGAGGAGGTTCATTGGGTTTTCGCATTACGAACGCAGCCCCACTGCGAAGAATGCACGGACTAAGAGGCTTTAGGACGATCATCGGGAAGCGGCAGACGGGCGAAACTGCGTCAGCCTCTGAAAGGAAAATATAGACCCTCTTTTAATGATTAACGGCATGGGCGTCCTCTGACGACACACGGCGTAAGCATCTGCCGCTGGGTGCTTCCGTTGATATTTGTTTACGTTTTAGCTACTAGCACACGACGCATGCGCCGAAAAGTTAATGAATACGACTCCCAGCGCCACCTTTCAGGCAAATTTCATTTAGTTCTTTCACAATGTTTGGATGATTGTCCTGTACCCTCTTAGTCCATGGAAGAATGTAAATAAACTGCAGAATAGCAAGCAACAGGCGTTCAAGTTTAGACAGCGATCCACGACTGTGCACGAAAGAAAGTACATTATTTATTTAGAAATATGGAAGAAATTTTAAAGCTGTCAGCAACTAATTAAACTCTAATTGCAAAATTAGATATTGTTTCTAGTTTAGGATTGTGATATTTTTTCATGATTTTTAAATATATGGATAATTTGTCTCCAATGTAATTTGAAGCTATGACTATGACTAGATAGGTTTATCCTTAGATTGACATGAATTTTAGTGCATGCTTTCTGTGGATAACACTTTCTGGTGTGGTTTCTGTTATTAAATGTGCATATAAAATGCATTAGTAAATCAATAAAAAACATGAAAGAATTGGTTTGTTGATTATTTTTTAAAAACATATTTTGATTAAAAAGTCAATTTATACATTGTTTACAGAACTAGTTTTGTACCAGTGGTTGGTTTATTAAAAAAATAATAATAAATAAATAAAACAGGAAGTTTCTTATGTTGAAACTGGCATGTGATGTGTTAATGTATGATTACTTATTGTTGCTTATGCTAAAATAAAAAAAAATATAGAATCTACTTTTTCAAAATCACTAAACTTGGATATCAGCCTTTTTATTCTTTTGCAGTATTCTAAATTAGGTATGGAGTGGAACTTAAATATTTTGAATAAATGTGTTTTTTCTATTAAACTGACACTCTCTTTTATTTCACCTTCTTATCTCAATTCTTTCTGTTGTTTCTTTGACTTCGTGAAATCAAGATTATACTGTTGTTGTTCTCGTGTCCATGGACAGCTGATTAAATGGTTAAACTGTACTTCGTTAAAATAAATCCTTATTCTTTTACCTAAAACTATTTCCACTCTGTTCTGCATGGAGCTGATATTAGGATTAGAAATTATTCTGAAGATTTTTTGGTACTTACATATTATCTCGGTGGTCATTTCCGACAAAGTATTTTTTCATCAAATGTGCTGGAAACTATTGCCAATCGCATTCGAAACCATTAATAATTTCATGTGATCGGCATTTATCTTGGCGAGAAATCGCTTGTCTTGTTTGAGTGCCGGGATAATACGCCAGTAGCAATTTTTCTATGAATACTGTTCTTATCTGCTGTTTAGATTCAAGAACCTAAATCATTTTATGCAGCCAAATATTGTCAAATATGATGCTTTTTTTTTCTTTCAATTTTTTTGTAAATAACTTCTAAAGTAATTTAAATTGGCTGACTGACATCTGATTTTTTTAATATCTATCGCTTGCATGTAGTCTGGTTCCTGTGTAAATTATGTGAAAACATATTTTCAAGTAACACTGTAATTTACGATGTTGAAAAAAAAATTCTCTTACATACAATCATCATGGAAGAATATAACTGTAAAAATCTATATACTACTCCTTTTATTATGATTGCTTTTTTTAATATCAAATCATTGAACTAATAAATCTGATATGGACACCACATGACTTCCTTGTACCTCTATTAAACCAGAAATATTTTCGGGGGCACTTCATCTAAACTTATTTCATTTGAAAGAGACAAAATACTGCAATTTTAAAGTTTACCGCCAAGCTGAGTTCAATTTTAAAGATTTGTTTCACTTAATTGGGCAATATTTTGACAAAAGCCAATAAGCTTGTGATAGCGAAATTTCAGTCCCAGCTGAAACAGTTATTCATCACAGATTTTTAATGAAATGAAGGTATCTATAGACCCTTAATATATTTTAAGTCTTTTGGGTGACCCTGTAAATAAATTACTCAGTCCACAGCAATCAAAAGCACAGTTAGATGTTACAATAGTTCTAAATACAAAATTTCAACATTCTACGGTTAAAAGTTTTAGAGTCATGCAAAATGCATAATTATTTTTGGTGTTACATTAGCGATATTTTGGCAAAACTCAACACGGTGGATGACAAATAGCGAGATTCTGTGCATGGACCAAACAATGAACAACTACAGACATAATATATTGAAGACAGTGGCGTAGCCAAGGGGGGGGGATAAGGGATCACAACACACACACACACCCTGAAATTTTTGCAATACAAAATGTATATTCTTCACTCCCTCACCACACACATGTATACATATATGTGAGTTACAATAGTAACCCCCCCCATGTAAAATTTCTGGCTACGCCACTATTTGAAGATGTCTATAGACATTAATGTATTGGAATTCTGGTAGTTGCATATTATCCTGATAGACATTTGTGCCAAATTATTTTTTCAGAAAATGTGCGGGCAAACTGTATTCCAATCTGTAGCCAATTGTATTCGGAACCATCATGATTTCATGCAACCTGCATAAGCGAAAAATCGCTCGTCTTGGCAGACTGCAAGGATACATGCACGTACCAAAATTCTTTTGGGTGGTCCTGTAAATAAACTCTCCAGTAGATTGGAATAAAAAATCTAGGTGTACAACTAGATGTTACAACAATCTTATATATAAAATCTCAGCAATCTACGACTAATAGTTTTTGAGATATGCAAATTAAATATATACATATATACACCAAAAGTTGCCAAGTTTGGTGACTTTTAATGCAGTTTTTGAGGGAGGTGGCTGAACGTCACCAGACCACTATCCAACCATATGGTAAGATGTTATTCTGCTTGAAATGAATGAATGTTTCTAAAACTGCCATTGGCTGTAATTTGTTGGAATTTTTCTGAGTGCTCCTGTAGAACTGTAAATGATAAAGATACCATTTTTGATGGCAAGATTCATTTTGTACTCCTTAACAACATATATCACTTTTGATTCATTTGAAATAACTTAATATCTCTAAATTACACTTTAAGGAATTTCTGCCCATAAAGCATAATGTATGGATGTTGATGCTACAACAATCCTAACTATAAAATTTCAACATTGTAGGACTCATAGTTTTTAAGATATGTAAGTTACCTACATACACACGTACATACAGGCGCCAGGAAACACTGATCAAAATGGTCTAGCTGTCAGTCAGAATGCTTGTACATGAATTTATATGAACATACATACATGTGTACAATGAGATGTCAAGCAAAAACTCAGTAAATTTAGAGGTAGTCAAAATCTGGGTACCGAATTCTTTTTGCAATCACATTATTTCTTTGTACGTCCTACAAGGAAGTAAAAATATTGGTGTTTATAAATTGTATAGACACACACACACATACAGTGCCCCTAGAAAGTGATAACATGCTTTAATTCTTTATCTATTAAAGTTAATTAGGCAGTGTGAATTGAAAAAATGTTTAAAATAAGGTTAAAAAAAAAGACTATGTTAAGAGAAAATTCCTCTTGTTAATTTTCACAGAGTTACTCTTTTTAAAATTTCTTAGAACTACCTTGCAAAAAAATTCCTAGAAAATAAAATGTACCCCATGCACGAATGAGGTGATGTACAAAATTTCAGCCTTTCATCATATAACGTCTTAAGGGATATCTATAAACAAAGGTGACTGGGGTCTATACTTGAATTTGAATGTAAAATATTCTTTCATAATATCTGTATGACCCTTAAAATGTGATTGTGATTTTTTTCCTTTCAAGAGCTACTGAAAATTGGTTTAAGTCAGTACTCATTATCTTCACACCTTTGACACTTTTCAGGATATAATTTTCAAATTTTGTACATCACTCCTCATCAGGAATATGGAGCACACATTTTACTGCTCCTGGGGGATCTATTTATGTTATGCGGGGTTATATACACAGAAGTATGTAAACTTTTTGGAAAAATTAAACACTGACAATGAAACATTTATTCAATGAAGAAAACCATTTTATTAGCTACCAGGGCTTAGCGGCAATCTTCTCTAGCAAAAAGAAAGGTGCCCGCGGCCATTAATCATTCCTCTATGATTAATTACACAGTAGCCGAACTCGACCAAACTCCCTGCACAATAATGGCGCGCTTGGAGCATCCCAGCACATTTAATCTGAAAATAACACATATCATTTATAAGATTTATACCATTCACAGACCAGTGCAGATAAAAATAAATAGTCGGAGAAATTTAGCAGGGAGAGAAATATTATACATTACTAACAGATAAACACCCTCAAAATTCTGCGTGGTACTCAGGACTCTCCAAAACTGTGGTCGAGACGGCTGAAGCCGAAATCTGATTTTGTCTTGTCTGAACTAAAATATCAGTTTCTGTAGACTTGATAAAGGGAGTAAACTTTTATGATAATTAATGTACTCAGTGATATGCGGCTTTGCGACGCAAAAGTAAATTCATGAGCCTTTGCGGTGGAGTCGGGGCCTCAATAGTATTGTTAAAATTCTACCACCAGAATATAAAAATGAAATACCCTCTGGGCCAGCTGACTCTCGAGCCTGCTTGGGCACAGGGGGCGGGGTGTTCGGGAACAAAATTCATCTATGTAACATTGTATGACATCAGAAAATGTGAAATGTACTTGGCAGGGATAGGTGCGCATCCCAAACAGGGACGTTTCATGAGCTAACATGCGATAGCGGCAAATGCTTGACATCTGATAAAGTATAAAAGGCAGAAGCCAACAGGGTAGACGTTACTGGAGTTATAAAGGACAGTTTGCACGCATGATTAGTGTCACTGGGTAGCTCTCTGTCTCTCGCGCGCACAGCTCTCGTACTTCGCGGCTCTGCTTGGCAGGCAATCGATACTTAAGGTCTGGTCGTATCGTCTGTTTGCGGGAAGGACGTTTAGGCGGGATGGGTGGGGGGTTGAGGTCGGATGTGGAGGTGGGGTTTTGGTAGTAGGCCTTGTCGATGGTGTCGGTACGTTTAGTTACTCGGGTCTTTAATTACTGGTCATGCAGCAGGCATGTAATGGGTCACCACGGGGGGGCGATGCATTTGGACGACTTATATTATTCTTGGCTGTCATACGCGGTCGGGGGTATACAGGCAACTTTGACGTATGTGGTAAAAAATGCAACACTAATGATAAATAATTAAACAAGGGAATGCATTTTAATATTGTTATAAAATAAAGAAATGAATAACAATTTCTGAATATATCGTTAATTAGGGAATTGAAATAAACAAGGTCACGGTAATTAGTAATCATTAATGGGAATTTGATGTTCTTCTAGGGACACTACAGGAATATCCGATGGAATTATAATTCAAAAAACTCAAAACTTTATTCTTGCCATAAATCTCACAAACGATAAGAAAACTGTTACAGCCTATGCCAAAACTAACTGACTATTTGGTTAAACAAAACCAGTAATCCTAGAATAACCTGCCGAATCTTAAAACCAAATCGCGTATGTGAATTCATTCCCGATACATAATGTTGTTTTTCCGAACCGCCAAAGTTCACACCAAGCGGAAATTAAAGCAGTCCTCGTGAATCATATACAGGTAAATAGAATATGATGTTAAGACTTATTTAATATCATTTAAACGCCACCTGGGAACACAAAAAGGATGCGCCAAAGGTTCCTGAGTAAACTACCAATTTGCCATCCATTGAACAATCATCCAAAATATTAAATATAATACTTTTTTCTGAATGTTGAAAAATCGGCGTTTTTCCAATTGAAAATAACATTACAGAGAGAACCCCAAGCTGTTCAAGTCAAGACACAGGCAGACCGATTCAGGCCAAAGAAGGAGCGAGACAACTCACCCCACGTTCGAAATGCATTCCTGATATGTTATGTCCTCGAATAAGAGTCCTCGCAAAATATTATATTCTATTGTCCCGAAGTTATTGTTTTAGATTCCAAGATGGACACCAATTACCATATGATTTGTCCCACCAAAATTGCCGACTTTAGGAAAAATATGGTCAAGCCTGACGTAACGCATGGGGCAGAGATGTGAGTGCCCGCTCGCTGCTCAGAAATGAGATCATATAACAAAATTGAGACAAAGTGCTGCATAACCTAGAGCCCGCTAAAGGGATCACCAATTACCTTTTCTCGCTGTATATTGACTCAAAGCAAAGAATGTTTCCCTATGAGCCCAATATTTAGCTAAAAAAATTCAATCATCATGGGCGGTTATTTCCGTGGCGCGTTCTCCTCTTCCGTTCGACTGTTTTGCTTTCCCCGCACCACCGATTGTTGGTCCCATGCCACTTTCTGAAATCAAGTCTTATTGCATATTTCTGTATATGTCTTGGGAAATTTTCTTACACTTTCGGCCATTTCTGCTTGTCCCGGATCCAAGTCTTCTAACTCTGTTCTGGACAAAATGGGATCCGGACATGTCGCTTCTCTCTCGGTCACAAAGACCGGTCTTCGATATCCGCCCCCGGACCGCGACAAGCGACACCGCGTTTCTCGCAGACAAGAGTTATTCACTTTTTCTTGGCAGCGGATGCCAACAAGGGACTCCCGGGTTCGAAAGATGACACCGGTCACTATAAGAGACACCGGATCCTCAAACAAAGGATAACAGATCACTTGTAACCCCAACCACTACAAACACATATGTATAGCAGGTTACGAACAAATCATACTCATGATGTCACAACAATCCCGCATCACGTTTCTGCTAAACCTAAGGAACTAGAACCCCCCCCCCCCCGTAGCCGCTACGGGCGAACACGACCCATCTAGGAAAGTTCGCTAAGCACACAGAGTTCGACAGCTTATATAGGTAAATAGTAAAGTGTTTGTCTTGATACTTCGTGGTTGAGAATGGAAGGTAATTGAGGTGGAGTTGGTAATGGTAAGTGGCCTTAGAATATGGTAGCCACGTGGCGGGCGGGAGAATCAATAGATGATTAGACTAGATTAAGGTATTTCCACTTCTTAATGACTTATTGATCTAGAAGTCTAATTGGGGGCGAGGTACAAGAGGGAGGTATCATGTGCAATCAGACTACTTAGTCCTACTGTTAAAGATTTATGATGAAAAACTATATTTCTAACGAGAACTCATTTAAGCAGAGTAAGGTTTATGAAATCCACCCGAGGAAAAGACTCGACTTTTGATCGTTTGATTGTAGATTTTTGTTTTGTTGTGTATATGTATGAACGTTATACAGAATTCAAAATTATATAATTATTCGTCGAGTTTGTACATTTCAGGTTGACCAGGAAGTACTGGTGATGTATATTGCATGATTAGAAGTGTGATACGATAACACTAATTAAATTTACTGCAAGTGTTAAACGCATAAACGTTTGAAGCCAAACGTTGTCTGTGTATGCTTTAGCTTCGTAATTGACTGGAAATAGGATACATCTTAAGTTTCATGCGATGCTTCCTGGTGTAAAAATTAACATTAAGTATGTAATACAGGATACTCGAGAATTTTTGGACATTTTACAAAATTAAATTTAAAACGGACTCCGAACCAGGTATTTGAATGATTTCTGATTTACAAAAGTGCTAGATTTTTGTTTCCCATCATTTTGTACTAAAAAATCTCATGATGACAATAGGTATCAAAAGATTTAGACGAGCACGGTAGACATGGTGACTGTGGTAAACAGTGATCGATCTAGGATATTTTCAGAAGACTCCCTGATTTTTTTTTTTTTTAGAAGGAGTATTTTCCTTTACAAAGGAGTAATTAAAACAATTGACAATTATGACAAGTTTAAAATACATAATTGTGTTTAACACAAAAATATTAATACAATAATTGGATTCTAATTTAAAATTCTCACCCTTTCATCCCTTCATTGAGTCAATAAAATGAGGAATAGCATAAATTTTTTCAAGTTTGTATTAGCAAAATGCAGTGAATCGCTCCTGTTTCGGCCGTTTTCTAAAAATTTCTAAATTTCCAGGTTTGCTAAACTTTATTTTATTGAAACACTAATGTATCATCCGTAATACGTATTAGTAAATATCTGTAATAATTATGAATATGTAAAAAAACCAGTTAAACTTAGTAATTGTTAAAAAAAAAAAAAAAAAAAAAACTTGCAAGTGTGCAAATTTATTGAAAACATAGAGAATAACAATAACTGCACGTGTATTACAGCTGTTGCAAAGTCTGGAATAATGGTTGTTTAATTTGCTCGGCTCGTGAGAATGAAAACAAACATGCGATAAAAACTGTCCTATTTCAATGACGGTAATTTCATGAAAAGGCCATTTTAATCCATCATTTTTATATTAAAGGCATGTTCTCAATTTTTAAACTGTGAAATATGTGTTTAGAGGCATTAAATCAATCACTGGTGGCAATGTCGTTTTTCAGCAGGACGACACATTCCACATTCATAATGTCTGTGTGCAATTGCCGCAATCAGCATCTCGCAAACAGATGAACAAATATTGGTTGTTGTGGTCCAATTAAGTGGCTTCCAAAATCACCAGATTTAACCTGCCTGAATTTTTTTTTTAATGCGGGGTTACATCAGAGATATTGTTTATAGGACTGTGTGTCCTAATGCGGTGGAACTTGAGCAGCAAATCACATCCACTATTCATTCTATAACTTCTCATATGCTTTCAAATACTTGGAATGAAATCGAATATTGTTTAGATGCATTGGTGTCGCAGCCTGTAAATTATTGGGGGAAACAAAGGCTAATGACGTATTTATGGGGGGGAGGCAGACCCCTCCCCCGAAATTTTGATTTTTGTTACTAAAATGATAATGATAGTCTTTTAGCGAAAAATATTGCCTTTTTTGTCATTTGGACCCCCTCCAAAATTTTTGGACCCCTTCCAAAATGTTTTTCTGGATAAGTGCCTTCCAAAGACGTAACTTAATAAGGGCAAAAGGGGTAAATTGTTTGCCCCTTCCCAAATTCAATGAATTCAGATTCAGGGATGAGATTCTTCAAACTTTTGTCTGATTTTCAGACTTTTTCAGTGTTTCAAAAAATTTTCTAATTTTTAAATTTTTTATTAAGGCAAAAATGTATATATGTAGGATACATTTAACATCTGTAGCAATTACAATATTTATTACCGTATTTTCCGGTAATAATGCCGCAGCGTTAAACTATATTTTTTTTTTTCGGAAGCAAAAATGCGGCCAATAACTGGGTGTGGCTTGTAAGTAGTTCCAAAGTTACAGCTGATCATTTAACCCCCACTCCAAAAAAAAAAACCAACCTTAAATCTGCTTAAGGAACAAAATAATCCATGATCTTTTTCCGTTCCTATAAAAGTCTCGCATGGCGAAAACCAATCACGGTGTTTACGTATAGTAACATTTTTCAGAATCAAAAAACAGTACTTTGATCGGGCATCGCACCCAATCGCATCAAGTAACTCTGTATGCTATATCAGGAATAACCCCTCCCATTTTACCCCTCCAATATTCGCCAGCGCTAAACCTTACCTATAGGCGTCTAATTATTATACTGTATGTTCCAAATCTTTTTCAGCATTACAAAATATGCATATTCGCGCCTGGCAACAACTCAAATTAATTTTACTTCACGTTTTTAGTTCGATTTTATTCATTTTATTAGTGTTCTTGCTCCGATACTGATTATTTTCCGTTATGTTTTCGAACAATTCTAAGTGGCGAAGTTATACAGCAAAGTTTAAATTAAACGCTATCTCATTAGCAAAAGTGAACGGCAATAAACAAGTAGCACGAGAGCTGAATGTGGATGAAAAATGTGGCGAAAGCAGGAAGAAATACTGTTGAAAATGCCGAGAGAAAAACGAGCTCAACGTCGCGGACTGAAAACACTGTGGCCAGATTTGGAAAAAGCGCTTTGTGTCTGGATTGAGAATCAAAGGGAAAATGGTCGATCTTTATCAACTGTTTTAATAAGAATAAAAGCGAAGCAGATGGCGGCAGAGAATGGTCTGGCCGATTTTAGAGGTGGACCATCATGGTGCAAGCAATTTTTTAAAAGAAATAATCTGACCATGAGAGCCCGGACAAGTGTTGGCCAGAAATTGCCCAAAGATTGGGAAGAAAAGAAAACTTCGTTTTTAACGTTTGTGAAAGAAAAGATTAAAAACTATGCACTGAAGCCATCGGAGATAGGGAATATGGATGAGGTCCCCATATCGTTCGACATGCCTGCATCTCACTCAGCAGATTTTGTTGGTGTGAAGTCTGTCCCTATCGTTACAATAGGGAATGAGAAAAACAGTTTTACTGTGGTGCTTTCATGTTTATCCTCAGGCCATAAATTGCCTCCGATTGTTATTTTTAAGAGGAAAACAATTCCTAAAGAAAATTTCCCTTAGGGAATAGTAGTGCTCGCAAATCAAAAAGGCTGGATGAACCAGGACGTTATGCAGGAATGGGCAGAAAAGTGTTGGAGAAAAAGACCGAATTTCATTTTTCAAAAAAATTGTCTACTGATCATGGATTCGATGAAAACGCACCTTTCAAACGAAACAAAAAAATTTCTAGGATCAGAGAAAACAAGACTGGCAATAGTACCTGGTGGGTTGACTAAAATATTGTAACCTCTGGATTTGTGTATAAATCGGGCATTTAAAGCTTGCATGCGTCATCACTGGGAATCGTGGATGTCGGCAGAAAATCATACGTTTACAAAAGGAGGCCGAATCCGTAAAGCAACTTATACCGAAGTTTGCGAGTGGATCTTGGACTCCTGGAATAAAATTCCGAATGGTATGGTAGAGAGAGCCTTTCAAAAAGCCGAAATTATCGATTTTTCACAAAATAGCACTATTGGGATTCCTGCAATTTCTAGTGTGTCTTCCGATGATGAAAATGGTTCAGATGTTGATGAACTTTTGTCATCTGAACACTTAAAAATGTTCCAGACTGACACTGAGGACGAGGATTTTGACGGATTTTCTGAAGTAGAAAACAGTCTGTAGTATATATATGCATATGTATATTCTAAAAATAGATAAATAAATTGTACTAATAATAACATATTGACAAACATCGTAAATTTATATATTACATGGTAAGTTAATTATAATTGTTTAATTTTATGTGTACTACTTATAGTATTACCTAAAATAACACATCTAAACTTGATAAGCTTGATTCTAGAATACTTTTTAAAAAGTGCGGCGTTAAACTAGTTCTATAAATAGAAATAATTATCTATTTGCGGCGTTATTACCGGAAAATAGGGTAAACCTGAAATTTGTAAGTATTATTGCTCAAATGTTGTTCGTACTTTCTTTCAGACTTTTTCCCTTTTTGTCAATCTCATCCCTGAGATATCACCTATTTGAAAATTGTATTTTCCACGATAGGAAACATTTTGCCCTCCCCCCCCACAATGTTACTCTCCCAGTCGCGCCAACGAGGAGAGGGACAAAAAAATAACATTCATTATTACACACCATCTTTAAGGCCTGTGTAGACTCAATTCCTATCTCGTATGCTAGAATGGGGACTCAATATATGTGGGGAAATAAATGTATGTCTCAGCATCTCCCCGACAGATTGTGGAGAAAAGTGTCCCCATTGTGTGTTTGGCGTGCTTTTGTGGTTTCACGGGTTAACCTTTGTTGGTGAATCCCGACTGGTCATTAAAAGCCTATAAATTTTTTGACCCTGTTTACCCCCCCCCCTTTTACGAAGCCTGCACGTGCAAATTGACCATTCAAAAACTCCCCTCATACCCTGCAGCATATGGCAAACGGACTCAAGTCTGCGTTGACCTTTAATGTCCAAACCAAATCCTACCATTGTCATTAGACAAGGGTAGCGTTTGGGGGTCCACGACCCCCCCCCCCCCCCCCCAACTTCTGTGAATCTTTCTGGCACATAAATTATTATTTGTAGAAGTGTATTGAAAAACTACCATATTGGAGCATAAAACTTAGGTTGGGATGAGCTTATACAAAAAGATAATTTTGCCTATCCAAAGTGTATTATAAAGCAGAATAGGATTACCTTTCAGCAATCTCTTCAGGGCCGGATTTATGGGAGGGCAACCAGGGCTGCAGCCCTCATTGTTAACATGCTATTTCAATATTTAAAATAAATTTCGGTACTTATGTATTATCCCGGCTGTCTGCCAAAATGAGTGATTTTTCGCCAAAAATCACTGTCGCCAATAATGCCAATAATGTCATGTGTCCAAATAAATGCTGGACACATGACATTATTGATGGTTTGGAATACAATTAGCAACAGTTTGCCAGCACATTTGATGAAAAAATAGTTTGGCAAGTATAACTGCCGGGATAATACATATGTACCTAAATGTGTTATACAACAAAATTGTTACAATGATATTAATCTTATGTAGATTAAAATTAATATATATAACTGCATATAAGAATTTTGCTGTAAAACTGGCCATTTTCAGAATTTGCATATGCATCTCAAAATTAATTCTTATTCTTAAAATTGGATATCTGTTATATAATGCATTGGGAAGAGTATTAAATTTGCCTCGATTTGATTTCTCAGGATTTTTTGCTTGATCTCTGTCTATACCTCATCTATCGTGCAGATATCAAAACCACTCGATGCTTGCTGATGTAACTGCATTTATTGTAAATGAATATTTAAGATTAACGATTTTGAATAATAAATGCAGTTTGCTCAGAAAGAGAAGGCGCCTTTTCTATTTTTGTCACCTGCTGTAAGAAAAGAACCTCTTTAAGTTTACTTTTGACTCTGAGTCTTGACTCTCCTGCTCCCGCTGCATGGCATCAAAAATTATAATAAAAATTCCATTTCAGTTCATTAATGAAGGTTTTAAAAGCAAGCCCGTTGCTTATGAAACTTGGTTTAAAAGTTAGACAAACACTTTAACTCTTTTCCCAAAGTGATTATTAACAGATAAGTGAAAACAGCATTTTTGACCCCACATCTCTATATAATTCTGATTCCTTATTTTTCATCCTACCTCCTATTAAGTTTGACCCAATCATTACTAGACACCCTGTATATTAACAAGTATATTACTGTAACTTGGCTGTTCGAGCCTCGTCAGGGGGAGATCCCCCTGAACCACCCTAATTTTTTAGTTTCATTAGTGACATATTAAAACGATATTAATTGACAATGTGATTTTATCTCTCATCTTTCGAGTATTTCGCCTAATAAGACTTATGTTGAAATTTTTATTATTGTAACCTATTTATAGAAAAATACATGGGATATACATATTCTACAGCTTACAAAATATTGTAGCAATAGATTAAAGCTGTTGTGAACTAATAGTATTTAAATATATGTAAAAAATACATGTGACACATATTCTACAGAGATGATCAATATCTCATATATGTTGGCTTTGGTTGCATGAGCATGTGTACAACACTTGTATTAATCATGAGGCATTCCCAGTGACGTGTATTCCACCCAAGCAACCCAAGCAGTGCTTGGGCAAATGAAAATAAGACTATTCTTTTTTAAATTTTGCTTTACATCACAAATTGAAAGAAAACACCATCTACCTTACTTATTTTTAAAAAATTTATTCGTATATTCATAATTTTTTAACACAAAGGTAAATGTCAAGTGGATAAGCAAGTATATTTTCTTTCTGACTCTCTTCGTTTCTCTGCCGTGAGATCAACCCATCTGCAATGTCTGCAGAAGGGCTGTTGCCAGGGCCTGATTAAGATTCTCTGATTCTATAGGCCTGCTATTATTTTGAGGCCCCCTTCCACCTACTCCTATTCCATTCTACAAGTATAAATAATAAGTATTGGAGTTTAGAGGCCCCCAGATTTCTTTTACTATAGGCACAGGCCTCATGGGCCTATTCGGTAATCAGGGCCTGGCTGTTGCTATGGAAACCTGATCTCATCAGAGAATTAGCCAATCGGAGACGACTCTCCAAAACCCATATTCTGCTTACTGTGACTGATAAACCAAGCAGTGCCTATTTTGCATGGGCCGAAACAAAATTGCGAGGTGGGCTGCATTGTGCTTTTACGATTTCACTGATTCAAGACGATTTCAAGGACGGTTCCCAGGGGGTAGCCATGAAGGCTATGGCCCCCCCACCGAAATTTTGTTTTACAATTTCAGATTCGCATACTTCATGGTTTTACATGTTGAATTTGCATTTTGAACAATTTATATACCTATGTAAAATGTTCAATGCCTTCATTCTGAAGCCGCGCCTGGACGATTTCATATCCTTTTTTAAAATTATGCAAATTTAGAGCTTTGTACTATTTTAGAAAACATGGCTGATTTTATAAATAATGATGTTATAGCCGATTTTTTCGTCGGAAAACTTTTTGAAATGAATATTGTGATTGTTAAAGGAGGACCAATGCCTGCCCAAATTTAAAGCAAAAAAAAAAAAAAAAAAAAAAAAAAAAAAAAGCATTACGCGGCACTTTAAAAGGCTTATTATGAAAGATGTAAATGGCTTGCTGGAAGTGCTATCTTTAACGAACAATTTTTTGGAATTGTCCACTATTTAGCAGTGAAAAAAGTTTATCTTGGATAACTGGTTACAACAAAAACAATATGGAATCATGATGTTGCTGTTTCTTATACTCCTGTTTCCACTGCATTAGCAACTTTTGGAACTATTGGTAGTGAGACTGAATTGAGTGTTCAATATATTGAGATTTAAAAACTGTGCACGTAATAGAACAGCAAGCAGAATGGACAAAGCAGACTTTCAAACCTCGGAATTATATCAATTGAAAGTGATTTGCTAACAGTGGCGGATTATTGAAAGTTTGTCGGGGGGGGGGGGGGGTTAGTTAGAAGATTGACAAATACATCCATTTTATGGAAGTAAAATGGGATCTTAATTTTTCTCGTGGGGGGGGGGCACTCCCCCCCTCCTCCCCCCTTTAATCTGCCCTTGTTTGCTAATTACCTTAAAAGAAGAAAATATATTTTTCGATTCTGTAATCAATCATTTTGCTTCTAGTGAAAAAAGAATGAAACTTGCTTCAAATAAAATTAAATATTTGAACTTTAAAAAAAAGGTTTTCTTTTCATTGCTATGCTCCTTTAAGGAGCTGAGTTACATTAATATCTTGCATAAATTGGGATATTGTTGTTATGGTGGGAATATTGGTTAAAAGGAAAATTTAATTGGGCTGTGTGCGTGTGTCGGAAGGCCGTACCTAGGGGGGACCAGGGGGTCCGGTGGCCACCCCCTGAAATTTAAAATTTTGTTAACAAAACAATAATAATGAAGCCTTTTTCACCTTTTGTCCCCCCCCCCCGAAATTTTTTTCTGGGTATGGCCCTGGTGTGTCTGTCTTAGTTTTGGATTTTCTCTCTCTCTCTCTCTCTCTCGAATGTAATATGATTACGAGCCAGTTACCTCTGAAAAAAACCTTCACCAAGGCATATTATTGAATCTGTATCTCTCCTGTGGGTAATCCATTTTAACAAACATATGTTTACAATTGTGACTGCTTGGGTGAGTTGTTGAGCCACCGCACGTCTCTGGGCATTCCACATCAGATTAATAGAAAAAAGAAAGTTTTCACCTCACTAATTCAGATTCTTATGAAATTTGGTCTGAAAGACACACATGACAAGGCAACTAATTCTACCACTTTTCAGATTTTTAATTTGAAAATTGTCCAAGATACAGGCATGTAAAAAATTCAAAATTGAGAAGGGAAAAAAATGACAACCTTCATACTTTCAAATGACTGCCACTTTTCCCCTAATTGTACTAGAATGAAAATTAACATCCTTTGAAAAGCTAAGGAATATTGCTTTCTATTGATACCCTTCATGACCTTCTTACAACAAATTACCGTTTCAAGGTAATTCTTTGTAACTTTTGACCTTGAATATCGCAAAAAATGCCATCTCAGAAAATTATGAAAAAAGTACGTGCGTGTAATCTTTACGCACGATTGAAGTAAAACTTCTTTGACGTTTACGACACATGTCACTGAAATGATTAAACTTAAAATAAATATCATATTATAATTTAATTATATTTATTATTCATGTACTTTATAAAGATTATATAAATGTTTTATATAAATTTATATTATTCATTTGAAATAGGTACTTGAATGTCATCATAATGTTTTATGTATGAAATTATAGGTTTATGGTAACTAAAATGTGAAATATAAGTTTTACTCTCTAAATTTGCTAATTTTCTTGAAAATACAGTGTTTATCGTTGTACTGAAACACATTGCTGATTGAAATCGAGAAGTATTCATAGTTAGATCAAATTTTTCTTTTAAAAAATCAACTAACGGCTGAGATCCTTGATAGCGAAAATTAATATTCAAAATCTCCAGTATGAATCATCAGTAATTCATGATAATTACTTAGAATCCAGGAAGTGTCCATGTTTTAGTATTCTTCTTTAACTGTTTTCTTATACCGTTGTTCTGTCTGGAGGTTGGGTTTGAATGGAGGGAATGTCCATAGTCTAGTATTATACTTTAACTGTGTTCTTTAACTGATGTTTTCCCCTGTTTGTTGGGTTCGAATGCAGTTAGGGAATTTTTTTTTTTTTTTTGTGTTTTTCTATCACTGAAACGGGGGTGAACAGTGTTCTTAAGCGTTGCTTTCGTCTGCTGGTAGGTTTTGAATTATTATTCTGTATCCGTGTTTTTAAACTGCAGGTTCTGTCTATTGTTTGGGATTGATTGCAGCCAGGGTCCGTTTCTTTGTGATGTTCCATCCCCGTGTTAAACCGTTGCTCCGTCTTGAGGTTGGGTTAGAATCCACGGAGTGACCATTTGTTATTCTTTTGTTTTGTTCTTAAACCCTTTACAGCCCATGTTTGTTTCTTTGTGATGTTACATACCCGTCAGGGTGTCTACCAGTCATGAAAATCATGAATGTCATGAAAATGTCAAGATTTTGAACAATGTGTCATGAATGCCATGAAAATGTACCGAATTTCTATAGGATGTCATGATTTTTTTTTTTTTTCCTACAACCCGTTCTCCTGTTGTAGGGAAGGGAAAAGGACTGACTTGCAATCTCACTGCCCCGGAAGCAGAAAGTGGGTAAATGTGCGACGTACGTCAAAGAACAATAACAATCTTTGCAGAACATTTCATCTTTTAAAAGAAAGAATATATATATAAAATGGTATGTTCTGCTGAGTAATTAAAGCGACGTGCCCTTTATTCTATGCCTTCTCCATTCACTTTTTGTACAATTTTTATACCTAATTTGCATTTTTCCGTGGTCTGTCAGACATGGACAAAATGCCTGCAGAACATTTGCAACTGTTCGAAGTTATGTTGCAGAACACTGACTATAATTCTGCTCCTGGGCTCACTGCCATGTGGCAGTTTATGTTGCCGAATAGGATAGTTGCATTTCATTTACTTTTGACCATTTAATTAATTAGTGACTATTAAGAGTAATTAATATTGTAATTATATATATATGTATATATATACAGGGTGATTCACTACCAGGCTGACAAACTTGCAGGGGGTGTAGGGGTACAGAGATGGTTCAGAATCGCAGAGCAATGTGGGGTCAAAAACGTCCTCTTCATGTGCCTGTTAATAATCACTTTGGAAGAAGTGTTGAAGTGTGCGTCTAATTTCTTAATAGAGTTTCATAAACAATGGACTTTCCTCAGACAATTTCATAAATGTAATGAAAGAACCAATTCTGCACCGATTTTTTTTATCATGTGCAATCGGTGAAAGAGGGATTAGTTTTTGATAAACCATGGCCGGAAAGTTTACTATCACTTGAACACTTTTTCTAAAGTGTACAGGTACATGAAGAGGACATTTCCAATCCCGTATTGCTATGTGATTCTGAACCGTCTCTGTACCCCCTACACCCCCTGCAAGTTAGTCAGTCTGGTAGTGAATCAACCTGTATATGTATATTTATATATATACAAAGAGACCCAAAAATAGCTCCCAAATTCTGCATAGCCAGATTCCTCGTTGGAAGTACAAAAAATTTCCCAAAGCACTGTACCTGTACGATCCATAGTTTACAAGAAAAATGCAAGACAAAAGCAGAAACGTCATATCCAATGTACCGAAAGAGCCTTTATTGGAAGCATGAACATAGGTTTTCTTGCATATGCTTTCATAAAATGATAAAAATTCCGCAGTGACTATCGAACTTGGTTGCGGCAAGTAATGGCTAACTGCTCATTCTGCATCAATCTGGTGTCCATATAAATGCACACAGAATAAAGGGGAGGGACTGAATCACTTTTTACTGTAAGTGGATCGATCATTTTCATTGGAAGGAATTCAAAGGTGGCAGATATGATGAGCATAGCAGTCCCCCCTTATCTAGTCCAGTGTCCAATTTAATGTTTCTAATTGATTTTTCTTGCACTGGATGTGACGTCATAATTTGATTTTCCTATTTTTCTTGCAAACTATGGGTCGTACAGGTACAGTACTTTGGGCAATTTTTATGTGTTTTCAACGAGGAATCGGGCTGTGCAGAGTTTAGATGCTGTTTTTGGGACACCCTGTATACAGTAGAGCACCGAAAATACGGATGCCTAAAAACCGGAAAGACAAAAAAACTGGACATTTTTTGGACTTCAGTTTTTTCCCTTCCCTCAAAAAATAAAAAATAAAATAAAAATAAAAATAGATAAATAAATAAATAAACTACAGGATGCTCAAGCATTAGACTAGTTTGTTATCATAACAATAGCGTCAATATATATATATATATATATATATATACACACGCGCACACACACACACACACACATATATATATATATATATAGTATAGTATATATATATATATCCAAAACCTCAGGGTAAAATCTGACTCGTGACCTAACTTTCCTTCTTTGCATTCCAAAGATTTAACTGTTATTTCTAAACAGAAACGCAAAAAGGGGGATGGAGACACTTCCTGTTAGTGTAAAGCATTTAAGCTTTAATAATCGGTAGAGATATTATTTTTAATTTAATGTTATTCTTTCTAAGGAGGCAAAGAAATTAATTAAACTCTTTATAACATCATTCAAGTCTGCAGTAAAAACATACATTAGCGTAAATACCATTGGAAGCCTTGTTTAAAAAAAAGCATTAATAAATAAAAATATCAGTAAGCACGCAACACAGACAAGAATGTAACAACTTGTTTGGAAAGCGAAAGCTCCAGTCACAGACAAACTGGCTCCAGTCACTCCGGTGAAGGGGGGAACTTCTGCGCACCCACAATCAGTGTTTTAGTGCATGGGATGGAGATAAAAATTGCTGTTATATCTTTTTATCCTTTGATACCGGAAGATTTTTTTAAATTTTAAGTTGTGACTACGTTCACGTTATTGGGCAAGCAATATATACGCGGCAATTAGTAGGGCGCCTTTTTTTTTTTTTTTTCTTTTTTTTAAAAAGTGAATTCAATAGAACAATTTCTACAGTACAACGGATCGCGGCGATTTCGAAAAACGTTATAAAAATACATAGTTCACGGCGAGACCCCGTAATCCATGACATAGCCGCTACTTTTTTTTTTTTTTTTAATGACCAATAATCCGGAAAATCTGAGAATCCGGAATCGCCGTAGTCCCGTCCATTTCGGATTTTCGGCTTTGTACTGTATATATATATATATATAATTATAATATGACTATGGACAGTTACATTTCAAAAGCAACAAAATGGCGGTATGTCATGAAAATTCCCATGTGGTCATGAATTTTTTTTCGTGTTCTTAAACCGTTGTTCTGTTTGGATATCGGGTTAGCATCCAGGAAGTGTCCGTGTTGCACTATTATTCTCTCATTGTTTTCTTAAAACATTTTCCTGTAGGGTTTGAATCGAGAGAATGTCTATGCTGTAGTATTTTTCTTTAACTGTGTTCTAAACTGGTGTTTTTTCCGTCGGTTGGTATCGAATGCAGGTAGGGTCTATTATTGCATTTTTCTATGCAGTGTTCTTAAACCTTTGTTTTCCTCTGCTGGTTTTGCTCAAAGTATAATTCTGTTTAAAAATTTACATTTGGGTCATTATCATAAATAACACAAAAACACATGAGCAATATTAAAAGCAATATCACATACTATTTAAGTACAGACAAACAATATTTATGCATCATGGCAACCAATCATGTCAAGTTTTAACTCATAATTCCATTAAATGTTGTAATAATGCCATTGAAAACATGTGAGTAAAGCAACGGAGCTTGGACCACAGAATGTGCCATTGTGTCACTTTCTGTATTCGGTGCATAGGCCTTGTTTATCGGAGGTGACGGGTTGGGTCGCTGCCTGTAATAACAGTGAGAGACAGTCAGCAGGATCGCCACCTGTTCATCGAAAGGCTTCCCACAGTGGCTCCGACAAGTGGCGGTCCTCTTATCCACTGAACAGATTCATCGGACAAGATCTTGCTTCAAAACAGGTAGGGAGTAATGTCGACGCACAGGGAGCACAGTCAACGTTCACAGGAACGAACGCCCTAGAGCTGTTCCGCAAATGAAGATAGATGCGGGGAAAAAGACACGTCACTTCCTTTACTGAGCGCTACTTCCATCAGAAAAAAAATCTGAGTTACTCCCTAGTTGCGCCTAAAGAAGTTTTACTTCAAAAAAATATATTTTAGTGCCAGAACATTCTTCTACCTATGTACGAAATATTAGGCTGGCAGAGGGTAAAAAACAAATTAGCTTTCTTAGTAACTTATGGCTTAGGACCGTATTTCCAAGAACAGTTAGTTAATTCTATCAGAAAGTGCGACTACTTCTGTTTCTCAATTGATGAAAGCTTAATCCTGTATACTTCAGTTAAAATTGATTTCAAGAAGTTGTACAAAAAATGCAAATATAAAGACAAGGGAGGGGGCATTGTGCAATTTCCCAAAGTAAAATGCATTGGTCAGGAAATTTTTTCCCCGGATCTCCCAAAAGTCAGGAAATTGACTTTCAGAAATTTGGTAGACACCCTGCATTAGCACCTATGGATGTCTTCAATATATTACGGCTGCTGTCAGTCATTGTTTGGTCCACGTCCAAAATCTTGCCGTCTGTCGTCGACCTTAGGGAGTTTTGCCGAAATGTTGCCAGATTTGGCAATAGTCAGTCATTTGGTCCATGCCCAAAATATCGCCATTTGTTATCGTCATTAGCGAGTTTTGGCAAAATATTGCCAAATTTGGCAATAGTCTGTCATTGTTTAGTCCATGTTCAAAATCTCTTCATTAGTTGCCGACCTTGGCGAGTTTTACTGAAATATCGCCAAATTTTGTGATAGTTAATCATTTGGTCCATGTCGAAAATATTGCCCTTGGCGAGTTTTGGCAAAATATCGCTAAATTTGGCGATAGTCTGTCATTGTTTAGTCCATGTTCAAAATCTCTCCATTTGTCGTCGACCTTGGCGAGTTTTCTGAAATATTGCCAAATTTGGCGATAGTCAATCATTTGGTCCATGTCCAAAATATCGCCCATAGCAAGTTTTGGTAAAATATCTCAAAATTTGGCGATAGTCGGTCATTGTTTGGTCCATGCTTAAAATCTCGCAATATGTCGTTGACCTTGGCGAGTTTCGCCGAAATATTGCAAAATTTGGCACCAAAATTTATTTCGTATTTTCCATAACTCTAAAACATTAACCCGTAGAATTTTGAACTTTTGTATTTAGAACTATTGTAATATCTAACTGTTATCATTATCTTTTTTGACTGCAATCGACTGGATAATTTATTTACAGGCTCAGCCAAATGACTTTAAATAAATTAAGGTGTATGGATACATTCAATTCATTAAAAGTTTGTGGTCAATTACTACTTTGGCTATCCCCAAAATCTCACAAACTATCTCAAGCTTGTCAGCTTTTGCTGAAATATCACCAAATAAAGTGTCGGAAGTTCAAATTGAACTCAGCTTGGCGATATCGATGTATTTGGTTAGAAATCGCTAAACCTTAGTATTACTGCAGTATTTTATCTCTTTCAAATAAAATAAGTTTAGATGAAGTGTGCCGACAATATTTTTGATTTAATAGACGTGCAAGGAAATCGTGTGTTGTCCACATCAGATTTTTTAATCAGAGAAAAAAAAAATGCTTCTCATGTATCTGTACTATGATCTTTGCATTTTTAATATGAAAGCAACACTCATTTTTGTAAATTCATGTCTAGTATGAATATCATTCCATCATGATTTGTTTTGACTTTTGTATAAATCAATGGTGTATTCAGTTTGAAGATCATCCATGGAAGTTGCCCTCTTCCATGGGTTTCTCATTTGAGTGCTTTTAAAATGGTTTTCTGTATTTGAAAGGGGATTGTCAATCTCAGGCTTGAGTTTCTATTTGACCCCTGCATTAGTGACTAAGTTTAAATACAATAAAACATACATTTCTTTTTCCTTTTTTAACTGAAACTTTAGCTTAAGGGATGTAGTTTGTGATCGACAAAGTCTGCATTCAGCTTAAGTGCTGACTTAGTTATGGGTGCCGTGAAGGGAATGCAAGCACACTCTTCTAGAACTTGAAAAGCAGGGATAATAAGTATACTCATTACAGTACAATCTTGATAATACGGCAGTTGGTTAGTCCGGCACGACATTTGGTAATCTGGCACTCTCAGGAAACATGTAAAAAAATATGCATTGTATCTGTAAATTTCCTATCCTCTTGATCATCCAACTGTTTGGTAATTTGGCGGTTGTCTGGTCCCATATATGTCTGACTAGCCGCCTCTGGCGACCAGTTGGTTCACCATCTTGTGTTTCTCCCCAGCTTCCTTGGAACTGAAATATCTCAGATTCTAAATGGAATTTAAAATTAAGATGGTTACAAACAGGTGCATCCCTAGGGTAAGTAGCACCCCCTACTAATGCAAAAAAAAAAGATGCCCCCTTTCATGCTCTTAGTTTTTGAGTTCGACATGATGACGCCCCTTCGAAGCTGGTGCCCCGATATGATGATTACCTTGCTTACTGTATTGGGCCGCCCCTGGTTACAAAAATAAGATGGGGTTTAATGATAAAAACCTACAAAAAGGTACAAATTATTTTTGTCCTATATTAATTCTGAAAAGCTTCTAGATATATCGGCCGTTATCAAAAAACAGAAAGGAAAAAAAAAAGTAAGAAAATCTGAAACACTTTCAGATTTTAAATATGCACTAAAGTGCTATATATTAAAAGCGTATCATATCCATGCAACTTCGCTATTTTCTTACCTTATTTCATTAAGTTGAAAAGTGTATCATTATTCACGAGTGATTAAACAAAATTAAAATTGATATTTTTAACATCTTTTTTCTGGATGTTATACATTAGAAATAGAAGGGGGAAAAGACGCGCAGAAAAATGCATAATTCGAACTGAATTAAAGTTTCAAAAACTTATTTTTTATTTGTTTGTTTGTGTAACATGCATTTCTGATTTGTGTGCTTGGCCTGTAACTTGCTTATAAATCCACATCAGAAGGAAAAACTTATTAGGTGATTTTATTTATTAAAAACAGCGTATTCTGTAAGTTTGCCATCTTCCGACGGCTTTGTAAAAAAAGCTCAATTGTATTCTTTTCTTTTTTTTTTTGGATAAAAGATATTTTTTTGGTATATTATAGAAACAGTGTTTTTTTCACGAGATAAAAAGTACCCTGTTTTTCAATCCAGGACTTTAACTGTATTCCAAATTTCATCTAAATCTGTCAAACCGTTTCAGCATGAAACAGTAACAAACATACAAACATAGGCATTTATAATATTAGTAGGATTATCCAGATCGTACTGTACATATGTATGTGTGCATGTGTAAATGTATTTATGCATATTTCTTGGTGCATTGCCCTGGATAACATCCTGCCTGGGCTCTTGCTTACAGTGGACACTTAATCACTTATCCTACTAATTTTATAAATGCAAAAGTTTGTAAATTTGTTACTCTGTTATGCTTAAACGGCTGCACAGATTTGGATGAAATTTTGAACATAGATAGCTCCTTGAATTAACTCATAAACTAACTTAAATTTCAAAATTCTAATTAGTTTAGAAAATAGTAATAATAAATATAGTTAAAAAAAACTATAAAACACACTTAAGTGATAAATTGAACTAACTAAAAAGTGAAAAATAATTCTTAATATAGAAATAAGTTAATGAACGTAAAATAGTATTATTGTGAAAAAAGTGTGGGGTGCTTTGTGCTATATTTTTTGTATCATTTTTGTACTAATCGTACCGATCGAATATTCTCAAGAACTGATATATGGAGCACCCCACACGTTTTTCACAATAATACTATCTTTCGTTCATTAATTTATTTCTATATTAAGAATTTTTCACTTTTTAGTTCAATTTATCACTAAAGCACATTTTTTAGTTTTTTTAAACTATATTTTTATTTTTCACTTTTTAGTTCAATTTGCTATAAAAGCGTGTTTTTTTAGTTTTTTTAAACTGCATTTATTTAAAATTTATTTTTAATTTTCGATATCTCTGATAAGACACTAAGTTGGAAAGTACAAACTGTGAGATAATTTATCAATGTGCACCAGTGGCGTAGCCTGGATTTTATTTCAGGGTGGGCTGGGTATCTAATTTAAAGCTAAAGTTCAATTGTAAGCTAAATATCATATTGTAAGCTAAGTAAAGGGTCCCAATTTGGGGGGGGGGAGCAGCCCCCTAAGCAGACCCTCTGGCTACTAAGCACACCCTCTACTATGGTAATGCCTTTTAGGTTCATCTTGGGTTGTTGTCACCTGTTTGTGAGTAGAAATATTTGGTATGCATGTTATAAATTATGATGGCCCCATCATGGGCGAGTGGTTAAATGTTGAACATGGCATATGCTTAAAGTGTGAAGGTCCCATGTTTGGGCCGGCTGTGTGGGTTTCGATCGAACTGTCTGGTGTTTTGGGCAGTTTTTTCCAGATGTAATGTGAATATGCATTAGAACCCCTTAAAAAGGCCTCTGCCCAAAGCACACCTCCTTAGGCAGATGCACTTGTATAGGCTTGCCATAACACGTAATTATAAATTATGACATTAAAGTAGTTTTGGTAAAACTTTTGTATTTACCACCACAGTGAGATGAAATTTTTCACTGTGCTAAATGCACCACTCTGCCAAGAATATGCAAAAGAATATGTAGAGAGCTGTTCTAATGGCAAACTTAATGTAAAATGATTATCTATTATGTACATATGTAAATCACCAAATAATGAAAAGTTGCCATTGATGGCAAATATCTAAGCTTTTCCACGATTTTCAGCTGTGAAAATATGTAGAGCACTGTTTTATTTGCAACCTTGGTGGGAAATTATGATCAACTATACACATGCTTAAGTTGTCAAATTATGAAAAACATTCACTGGCGGTAAATACCCAAGGTGTTCCTCATGGTGTCAAGAGGTTTACATACTTAAAAATATTGTAACATTTAAAAATTTTTATTTTTGAACAATTCTAGACATTACAAATTAAATATTTTCTTCAGACTACTCAAACATGATTTTGGTTCAACCTGCTAAGAATATAATAATAATAATTATCTACTTTAAATATATCTTTATATATAAAAATCTTCTGTTCGTGTGTATGTGACTGAACTCCTCCTAAACGGCTGGACGGATTTTTATGAAATTTTGTGTGCGTGATTATGTTGATTCAAGAATGGTTTAGATTCACAATTGGATCCGCTAGGCAGCGTTGAAATTGTGTTACGACGAAATAGCACGTTATCAAATGCCAAATTATTTCATTATTGCTAATGCTAATGTATCATCAACAATGAAGCAATTTGGCGCATTTTCAATTTTCCCATACACGAAAGATATCCTGCAGTTATACATTTGACCGTGCATCTTGAAAACGAACAGTGTGTTTATTTCAGTAAAAAGACTGCTCTACAACGAGCATTAACTTCCCCCCAAACTACACTAGCTGAGATTATCAAACTATGCAGCCTAAACTGAAAAATGACCATTTATATTGCCATGTTTGGCGAGTTCTCCTGCATAAAATGATTTACACCTTTTAAACAAAATTCAGAGTAGTGTGCATTTGAAAAACATGAAACAGGGTGGAAATTATGTCAGTTTTACGCCATATTAAAAGCACACGGAAGAACTGTGTCTAAATGTGTTTCTTAAAGTTCATAAATTTCCAAATTGCAAATAAGATCACTTGGGTAACACGAGCACATAAAATCTCAAATGATGCCTTTTTTCAAACTGATATAAATAGCTGTATTCATTAGGTGGTTTTCTTCTGGGTTTGTTTATTTTGTTGTTATTACAAAGCTGTGCAAGAGCGATCTGCCTAGGATGGGGGCCTTGATCGGAACACTTTCTAAGTTTTAAAGCGTATCCACGTTTCAACTGGAAAAAACCGACCAAAACTCTACGTCGTTAAATTGACAGCCAGGTGATGGGTCCCAAACCCAGGACCTTTACACTTCAGTGGTGTACAATTTTGAGTGTCTTATCCACACAGCCATGTGTTTTCTCCTGGAAGTATTTTCCTCAAATTTAATAAAAATTTTCATCATAACGATCCAGATTGTTACAGCTTGAAATTTTCGTATTTAAGACGTGTGTACAGGACAACGTCTTTTGGGTCCGCTAGTATATATATAAATATCTGAATAAAAGTATACTAAAGTACTAAGTGTCATAAAAATTAAACTGCTCTTGCTCTGATTAATTAAATTGAAATATCAACATAAAATATAAAGTGTTAGAAAATTTTAAGTATATTGATAATAATCAATCATTATTTTGATTGCAAATAATAATTAATTGACTTACCCAGAGAATACTTATATTGTAATAGCTTTTTATACAGAATAGCAAAAGATTACACAGAAAAGCAAATATTTAAACTCATCAAAAATGTTTATGCAACTTGTGATTCAGTCTTTGAATACTGAATTAGCTTTAGCAAAGCTCTCTTTTTTTTAAATTCGTAAATCATGACAGAAGCAATTCAAATAATTATTTATATTCATAAATTTCAAACAAGCTTAAGGAAAAAATACTGAATAATTAAGGTAAAAAAAAAATGTATAAAAAGTACTATTAAAAATACATTCACCATTTTTTTCAATATTTTATCTTAGCATGACAAATAATTTGAATAGTGATATGTAATTTTAATTTAATTACATTAATTATAAAATAAAAGTTACATATTAAGTTTAATTTAATTAGTTTTATAATTTGATATTTAAAATAAAATGTTACTAATGATCGATAAAAATGACATGTATTCGATTTTTGACACTTTTGCACAGTTTTAGACACATTTTTGAGATGTCATGTCAAAATCTCAACCCTGATTATAACACTGTTAGTAAGCATTGTAAAGTTTGTGCTTTTTACTTCCTATACTAAAAACTGTATTAATTTATCATGGCTATTGGTGTGTTTTTACAAGTCTGGTGCAAGGGTTTTGTTTTCATTATTGTTTTACTGTAGTTACTTCTTACTAAAAAAAAAAAGGTGAATGGTTCAAAATATGTCCTCGTGAAATATGGATGGGAAACATTTCATTTTGTTGTGTACCTTGTATCTATCTAAACACTTATAGAGTTAAAAGAAAATTTCTTTTAATTTTTTTGTCTTTCATAACTATCGTTTTTGCTAAAGTGTCTTATTATTATATAATTTTTGGACTTAATGTCAATCTCGTTTATTTTAACATTACTTCCAAAGCTTTTAATATATAAGATTTTATTTTTTAAACTTGTAAATATTTCCTTGTAAGGTATTTATTGGAGCTAAATGTTATGATTTGGCTAGGCAAATTGTGCAAAAGAGATTTTTTTGCAAAGCTTCCAACCAGTGTTAAGAGGTGTTATTTTGTTGTTAAAATGTTATAAAGTTATATTTTTATTTTGACAGTACATGGAGTTTATAGATTCTTCTGGAAAGACAGTATTGTCCTAAAATTCTGATTTTTCCAGGTTGACAGCTCCCATCTCCATGGATATCCAGTCTGCCATATCAAAATTAAATGCTTATGCAAACATGCCTACCCCACTGAGACTCAGAGACTTAATTCGACAGATTCGAGCAGCCAGGACTGCTGCTGATGAAAGAGCTGTAGTTCAGAAAGAATGTGCTTGCATTCGATCTCTTTTTCGGGAAGAAGACAATAACTGGAGATGCCGAAATGTTGCTAAACTTTTGTACATACACATGTTAGGATATCAGGCTCATTTTGGGCAATTGGAATGCTTGAAGTTGATTGCATCACCTAGATTTACAGATAAAAGAATAGGTTATTTAGGCTCTATGTTACTGCTTGATGAACGACAAGATGTTCACCTCCTTATAACTAACTCGTTAAAGAATGACTTGAATAGCCGCACACAGTTTGTGGTTGGCTTGGCTCTATGTGCTCTAGGTGTAATATGCTCTCCTGAAATGTGCAAGGACTTAGCTGGAGAAGTTGAAAAACTTTTGAAAACATCCAATGCTTACATCAGAAAAAAGGCAGCTCTTTGTGCTCTTTGTATTGTGAAAAAAGTTCCAGATTTAATGGAAATGTTCATTCCTGCCACTTGTTCCTTGCTTTCTGAGAAGAATCATGGTGTTCTCATTACAGCTATTGTGTTAATAACAGAGATGTGTGAGAAAAGTCCTGATGCACTTCACCACTTTAAGAAGCTTGTTTCTAATCTTGTTTGTGTTCTTAAAAATTTGATTATGGCTGGATATTCCCCAGAGCATGATGTGTGTGGAGTTAGTGATCCTTTCCTTCAAGTCAAAATATTAAGGCTTCTGAGGCTTCTAGGTAGAAATGATGCAGTTGCCAGTGAAACTATGAATGACATTCTTGCTCAGGTTGCCACAAACACAGAAACTACCAAAAATGTTGGAAATGCTATATTATATGAAACAGTTTTGTCTATTATGGACATTAAATCTGAAAGTGGCTTAAGAGTTCTTGGTGTCAATATTTTAGGAAGGTTTTTATTGAATACAGACAAGAACATAAGATATGTAGCTTTAAATACCTTACTATGCTCAGTTCAAGCTGATTATAATGCTGTGCAACGTCATCGAAGTGTCATAGTTGAGTGTCTTAAAGATCCTGATGTCTCTATAAGGAAAAGAGCCATGGAGCTGTGCTTTGCCCTAGTGAATTCCAATAATATTAAGTCTATGACGAAGGAGCTTCTTATATTTTTAGAAAAAGCTGATCCAGAGTTTAAATCTCAGTGTTCTTCTAATCTATTTATTTCTGCTGAAATGTATGCCCCATCAGCACGCTGGCATATAGATACTATGATAAAAGTTCTAACCCTAGCTGGCAATTATGTGATTGATGATGTTGTTGGCAATCTTATTCAGTTGATCTTAGAATCATCCACACTCCATGCATACACAGCACAACAGCTCTGGAGACAGCTTGTTCCCGATTTGGCTTCTAAACAACCACTTGTTCAAGTTGCATCGTGGTGTATTGGGGAATTTGGTGATCTCCTTAATTCCAGTGAGGGTCAGGATGCTTCCCCGGTAAATGTCACTCCTGATGACATAATTGATATGTTTGAAAAAATTACCATGAATATTCATATGAATCTTACAACTAAAGAATATTCAACTACAGCTCTCATGAAACTTAGTGTTAGGTTTCCAGATATGGCCCTACGTATTAACAAATTTTTAGATGTCTTGGGAACCAATGTGAATGTTGAACTCCAGCAAAGAGCTGTAGAATTTTCATCATTATTTAAGAAATATGATCATTTACGTCCCAGTGTGTTAGAGCGTATGCCAGCCATGGAAGGTAAAAGCTCTAGTAATAATTCTTTGCAAAATGGTGAAGTTACTGAAGGTGTATTATTAAACAATAGTACAAAAGAAGACAAAGATAATAATAAGAATATTGAAGATTCTAGTGTGCTTCTTGATCTTCTTTCTGGTTCCTCAGAAACTACCCTTAAAACAGATAAAACTGCACCAGAATCTAAATCTCAAGCTGATGGTTTGCTAGATCTCTTAGGAGGGTTGGAGCTTGATCCTCAAACTCAAAATTCATTTCCTCCTGCTGCTCCAAACATTTTGCTGGATCATTATGTATCTTCTCCAGCAAGTACTAAAAGTATCTCTTCAATTACAGCATTTGAAAAAAGTGGTTTAAAAATTGTTTTTGAATTTGACAAGCCATCTGATAATTCAGAAATGATAATCATCAACTTAATTGCCACAAACTGTTCTTCAGCTCCTATTCAGAATTTTTTGTTTCAAGCAGCAGTCCCTAAAGTGTTTCACTTGCAATTGTTACCTCCCACTAACAATGTTATACCTGCCAATAACACTGGCTATATACAACAGACTCTTAAGATTCTTAATCCTACAAAGAGTCAACTGAGAATGAAACTGCGGATATCGTATGTTTCAAATGGCAATTCCGTTTTAGAACAAGTAGATGTAAATAATATACCCCAAGCAGTCTATATGTAAAAAAATAAAAAAAGATTATTATTAAATTGTGTAAAACATAGATTTTTTTAAAAGGAATAACAGACTATTACTATTAACTGAATTAATTGTCACTAATTGAAACATTTGAAGTAACCATTTACTTTTATCATTTACTATCACAATGCTCCAAGTGTTAAAAGCACTTGGAGATTTGCATGGACTGCATTGCATTTGTAATACATATGAAGGCGAAAGAGGTCAAATAAGCATAAGTGTAGTTTGCAAGTGGGGGGGGGGGACCACATCTGCCCACAACAGAGCCACAAAGGAAATTCACTATAATTGCTACTTTCTTATATTTGAGCTCTTCCAAAAAATTGGTATTGCTACACCTATAGCTGGAAATAGTTTACTGAAATAATTTTGTACTGTGCATTTAGTAAGTCTAAAATCAAGCTCGCATAACATCATTAATAAAGCGCTGGTGCAACAGTACAGTATTAAAATTATAACATGGAGGCTCAACCTTGAATGTGTATGTTTTAATTCATACACATTTGTATAAATTTAAATTCAGTCATTTATGCTCTATTTATATCTGTATTTTTACAGGCAATCTGTATTTTTATATAATTCCCTTTTAACATTTTAAATTTAGATGTTTTATGTAATAAAATAGATCAGATATATAAAAAATGAAAACTAAAATTTTATTATCTAATTTAATTATTAAACTTATTTTTTAAATGCTGCTATGAGGTAATAAAAATTTGAATTACACAAACTTTTATTAATAAAACATTGAATTTTTATAAAGCATTTGTATAAATTTTCAGCAAAAAATATAAATTCATTAAATTTTGTACATCAACATTTTAAGCAAATCACATAAAAATAAAATCTTGCTATAATTTTATTACTGTGAAGCCATTCTATCATACTTTTGCCCAGCTCATGAATGATTAAGATGACAGTTTTCGGAGACAATTTCCATGTCTTATTCTGATGATCATGGGTTAGAATTTTTGGGGAAGGCTTAATGTTCTTACACTGTGTCACCAACGACCAGCAGTAATTTGGATAACAGAGAGATGTTTGAGTGATACAGTCCAAGCCAGATTGTGTTTTAGTCATTTAAGAAATAGTTAGGTTCAGTTGTACTTTATTTTTCTATATCTATGTCATAAATTGTGTAAATATCACAATAGTATCCTAGTAAAGCAAAAATTGTATAAAGTGACAATGATCAGATATACTTTTATACATTCTGAATTGTATCAAGTTTATTTGAATGAAACTAAATTTTAAAATTTTGTCACAGGTTTCTTTGACCATTGCATTTAATTTATGAAACATTAAACATAAAAACTATTTACTACACTTCAAAGGTAATACATTTTCTTTTAAGAGAAGCATTATAATTCTTAATGTTTCTCTTCTAATTCTTGATTTGATATTAGCTTGTAATAATTTTTATTGTATTTATTTGTCAATTTGATTTTTAAAGTTAAAAGTGTATGAATAAGATTATTCAGATATTTTATTATTTAAAATTTTGTTATTAAATGTTGCTGTTATGTTTTTTTAAAATTCTATTAGTTGTTTTATATATAGGACAAAATCCTAAAAGTAATGTTTATTATTATATAAATCAAAGTAAATTGACAGCACTTATTGCTCAGTTTTGTGTATCCCTTTGCTGTTAAAAAAAAAAAAAAATTGTAAAAAAAAAATCTGGGAGTTGCTATATTTAACGATAATAAAAAAAGACTAAAAATTTCTAGAGCATCTAAACAAAGAAGATTACGTTTTAAATTGGATGCATTAAAATAACTAAACTTGCTCTAACATTGTAATAACTAAAACTTGCAGCCTATTCAAAGAAGTCTTTAGCTTGCTCCAGAATTGCAGCAATTGCAGTTGGAGCTCCAGAGACTGCTCAAACTTTTCAGAAGTGATTTGTAAAGTTTCCTTAAGAGATTTCTCAGTAGAAGATGAACTATGTTTTGAAAGACTTGTTGATGTTGAAATTAATGAAAGCAATAGGTTAATTAAAATTGCTGTTCTACTTAGATATCCATAATACTCAATATATCTAAATCAATTGTTGAAAATCATTTATACCAGACATTTCTGAGAGGGGGGGAGACTTAATCAATGCTTTTTGGCCAAACTAGTAAATGCACTGTGCATTACTTATATAATGCAATCCCCATGCAAAAACCCTTAACGAATTAAAAGTTTGTGACACAGCAATTTATTTTATAGCTATGTGAATTTTAAATATGGGTCTTAAAATTAATAATATCAAATTTTGAGTGACGTCCTGGTGTGACTTTATAAGATTTTTTTAAAAATTCCATTGCAATTACTTTTGTTTTATTTTCTAAAGAAGATTTACACGTTCAAGCAATGCTTTTAATTATCAAATATATCACACTTTCGCTGAGCCTATATTATGTATTCAAATGAATTTATTTCAATAATTTATCTTTTGCGTCATGCTATCCAAAAGTGCAAGTAAAATTTACGTAAATGCTTACTTTATGTCATAGTATCCAAACTAAGTAAACTGTATTCAAATACATAGTGTGTTACAAAGAAAACATTTGCATGTTACAAAGAAAACATGCAAATTTTGCTTCTCTTTTGGATAGCGGGATGCAAAAGATAAATTATTGTAATAAATTCATTTGAATACATAATATAGGCTCAGTGAAAGTGTGATATATTTGACAGTCTATTTGATAATTAAAAGCATTACTTGAATGTATAAATCTTCTTTAGAAAATAAAGCAAAAGTAATTGTAATGGAATTTAAAAACAAATCTTATAATTCCCACCAGGGCGTCACTCAAAATTTGATATGATTACTTTTAAGACCCATATTTAAAATTCATATAGCTATACAGTAAATTGCTGCATCACAAACCTTTAATTTTTTAAGGGTTTTTGGATGGGGATATCATTACTTTTTGTATGATCAGAAGATAATAAATTAGTTTCACGGACCAATTTCAGAAGTTTACTTGGCACTAAGTTATGTAAATATGCAAATCTGTTTTCATGCAGTATCAGAGTATTTGATTAAAAAAGCCACAACAAGCTCTGTAACAGATATGTGACAGAAGATTGGCATGTTTTTGTTAGAATTTGTTTCCTAGAGAATCAAACTCTAAAATGAGATAAAAACATATTTTACTCAATTTTTGGCAATTTTAACTTAATAATGCTGATAAAAATAAGTGTTAATGCTGCTACTTGAATGTAATGATAAGTTGCTGGAAACAACAGTAAAGTTATTTTTAGTGCAATAATTTTCTTTAAAAAAAAATAGATAGTGCCAAAATCATTTTTGTAACAAAATAACCTATGATGAGAACTAAAGAATCTTAGTTTTCAATCTATAAACAAATGTTTTAAGCATAAAATTGTATGCATTTCTTATTCTATCATTTGATATAACTCTATTTTTTAATCCCACTGGAAACAAGTTTATTAATGTTTATTGTATAAAATCTAGCTGGCTGTAGATACTATCCTGACATAAGTGGTGCATATAACTCTTCCGCAAAACCGGTTGGCTGTACCTAATCACGAACTAGATTGAAGTTGTTTTAGCATTAATACGAAGAGTTAAATAGTCCCATCTTTAAACTGGATTAAATTTAAAAGAACGAGTTTTCCGAAATAAACCAGCGATGTCACTCTCTGACTACAGCACCAATTAAAATCATATATTAATTTTAAAAAAATTGTTGAGTGGATTTCGAGAAAAAACTTGGACACCACAAAATCTCTAAAACTTCCTGTATATATAGAGTATCACAGTTTGTTGATGGTTGGTTCGTTTGATTAGGCTGCATCACTGTAGAGCTGTCATTCTTCATGACTGTACAAGTAAAAGTTGCAAGAATAGAGATGCTTGATTCATCAAACTATGTTAATAATTGTTATTCTTTTCTTTATAAGGTTGTAAGATATGTAATCTTTTTAGTACTATACAAGCCCCTCCCCAGAGATTTTTTTATTGTAATTGATTCTTGAGGCTGGTCCCTCCCCTCTGGTGGCTGTCCCTTGCCCAAAGAAAAACACATAGGTGTTATTTAGACAAAATCTTTTTTTAATATAGGTGAGTAATTCCTTTAACCTTTCTGGCTCAAGCATTTTTATTGCATTTTCAAGGTTTTACTGATGCCTGGAGTGATAGTTAAATTTCTGACATCAATTTAATGAAACATCAATAACTTTTCTGCAAAATATCTGTCACATTGTTGTAAAATGTGCAAAATACTATGCCACCCTATATCATTTTGTGTGAATCTCATAATTATCTGGTGAATACATGTAGAACATCTATAATGTTTTATGTTATTGCTCAAAAATATAAGTATTTTATTTGATAACAGTGAATAGATTTGGGAGGCTATTTGCCAACTAGTACAATCAGAGCTGCAACTAGAGAGGCAAACAAGGCATGTTCCCTGGGTGCTTTGTTGAGGGATCTGCAAAATCAGTTATGATTTGAAAGAGAGGGGTGCTAGAATTGTCCCAGATACTGTTCTTAGCAAGATGCAAAAATTAAGTTTCGTCCTGGCGACATAAACTCTAAACATTGCTAAAATAATCGCTAAACTACAATTTCATAGTAGTGTAGCTACTATCCGAAAACGATATATAGCTTTTTAGCTTGAAATTGATTTTATTACAAGTGTATAACACTTTGGAACTAACTTCTTGCAACAGAGGGACATACAATATGGTATAGTAAATGCTATCAATTTATTTTGAAGTTTAGCATTAGTTTCGTTATTATTTATTTTTCATGTTTATTGTACATATGTAAATATGATAGTAAATATGAAGTATAATATAAAAAGGAAATAATATTCAGTGATTGTAAATTTGCTGTTGCTTTAAAATGTATTTTGAATGATTGTCAGAAATGTTTGTTGTATTGCATAATTTTTAAATGCTGACGATTGGCCATGATTGTAGAATGTATTGCTACAGGAAATAAAAGCAGTATATATCATTTATTTGTTGATTTAATTTGAAAGTTTACACTTAGATTTCTTAAAAAATAGATCTATAATTTAATCTATTGGGCAAAAGAAAATGTGCTAATATTATAAATTTAAATGTGTTCTGGTACTCTTAACATTCACATTTAATTAAGATTTATTTTTGTTATTTTCAGTCTGTCATGTATTAAATTTTGTCAATATTTTTTATGATAAGAAATTAAGAATAGCATTACTACGGGGTTTTATCCCAATACAGGGATGGGTAATTTAATTCAAAACTACACTTATTTTATACAAAGCTCATTCATTAATTGTGTTAAAAACCCAAATAATATTTTGCTTTTATCTTAAATTAGAAGTTTCTGAAAATTTATCTAAAGAAATATTTTGATTGTGTATTATGACCTTTTATTGTTTAAAGATATCTATCTGAAAGCTTTACATAGTGGAGCAATCTGTCAAAGCTAGTTAGTTCTGGTTTAAGTAAAATTTATTGTTTTTCATTAATACACATTTACAAAATATTCCATAATTTTGCCATAACAATTCAAATGTGAAAATGCTGACAAATCTTATGAAGCACAGTATGAAAACTGATCTTTAAGTTAAAATTTATAAAGCCTGTATGCATACATATAAATTTACCTTCCTATTTATATATATATTTTCAAAATGTAATTTGTCGAATATGAATTCTCTGTCATCAATTTGTTATTGTTGACTTAACACACCCTTAGTTTCTTACTGTAAAAGTATTTTCATATTGTGGAAAATTTTATATCTATAATTAATGAGTGAAAAATTAAGACACTTTTTGAAACTTGCTAGCATGCATAACTCATGTATTCTTAGACCGCGTTACCACATGTGGCCATTTGGAAGTTAGTGATTTTTTCTCTTATTTTCTTTTTGAAAACTATCAAATGTTACATTGTTGGAAAGAGCATTTCAAACTAAACATTTCATCAGTCTGAACCTTTTCTCTCATTTTCATAGTTTGTGAAATATCTGTAGTTAAAATTTTTTGAAGTCTGCAATCTTGAACTAGATTGATTCAATATTGATGCAACTTTCCCACATATCTATTTTGCACTCCAGCCATATCGATCTGACTAAAATTAATTCGGCAGTTTGAGAACAGAAATATTCAAACTACATTGGTAGGTGGTTGCATGACAGTTAAAACCATGAAGTGAAAAGGATTTGATGCATAGTAGGCCATAATTGATCAGTCTACTGAAAATGGTTTGTGTGTGAAATGGTAAAGGTTTAGAACTTTTCAAGATAGCCTTACGCTCTACAATTTGGTTGCTGATACATGAAGTTTTATTTGCTTATACTTTTACATTGATTTTAATAGTTTATGAAATATTTACATTGAACATTTGCTGAAACACATGAGCTATAGTAGAACTTCAGGGACAAATTTTCAAGTTCTGCAAACTCAGGAATTTCTATAATCTAGTCAAAATTGGACCTTGAAATAATAATAATAATAAATCTGTTTTAAACCTTAAAACGTTTCTTTGACTTTATTAGATATGTTTATTTATATTATTATTTTTTATAATGGGCAGAGGCACTTGTCAATTAGGCATTCACCACTACAACGGCCCTAAGATATTGGAAATTCTATTAAGGCGACACCCAGGGTCAGCCAACATTGCCCCCAGTGAAGGGACGGACAAGTTAACACCTAAGCCCAAAATGGGAATCGAACCCGGACCCAAGACATGATAGAATGGTTCTTAAGCCACTACACCACCTGGGCGGCTAGATATATTTATAAAAATAACATTTATGTGTTGTATAATTACCCCAATAAATGTGTAAAATTTTTAATTTACTTTTTTATATACAAGAAAGGTAACCTTATTTTGTTTTTATAACAATTACTTTACCTGATTATTACAATTTTTTTTTATAATTCAAATTACAGGATTTTTAAAATACAGAAATTTCTGTAATCTGGGTTTAGTAGAATCCCACAATTCCAGATTTGAGGAGTTCTACTGTGTATATATTTTTGTAGAATGCCCATCTCATCCTTATTTCCATCCTTATCTTTTCAGAATGTTTTTAAAATAATGAGATTAGCAGTTGGTGTACCGCTTTACATCCCAGGCTGTCGATCTGTGTTCGATTTTGGAGTTTGAGTATACTACTGTTTTTTTTTCTTTGTTTTAAACATTTACATAATAATCAATTTCATCCCTCCTGCCTTTCTTTTATTTCTTTTATTTTTATTTCTGAATCACTGTTAGTGTTGCAAATTAGAAAATCCTTATACTGTATCCTTAACTGTAATCCTTATACCATATACTCTGTAGTTGTAATTGCTTTTTAAGCATTACTTTATTGCTGTAAAATTATTTTCATTGTTTGTAAAGTGTTGAATTATGAATTTTGATTTCAACTTTTTGGAAAGTCGCTTGGAATCAGGGTTGGGTTTTTACTGGTAAAAACAGTTGAGGAAGAGTGGTAAAAACACAAGGAATCCAAGGACAGAGGGATATTGGGATGTATCAATACAATAAACTCTACTACTGTCTCTAAAATGTATTTAAATACTATATATATATATATCGCCAGAAATAAACCAAAAAGTATTAGTGAATCTCTAAAGCTGCTGATACAGTACTTTCTACAACTACTAATCACAGAGATTTTACCATATTTTATATTCCTCATGTATGAATAAAACGATAGACGTTCAGTATTTGTTTTAAATTCCACTTGAACTCTTTTCATCCCTTTATTTTTCTGTTAAATAAAGAAGTAAGATCTACAGATCCTATTTGGGTTTATTTTTGCTATGTGAAGAGGCAAAATAAATAAATAACCAAACATATCCTGGGAGAAAGAATAACTAGAATGAAAATTGATTCCCCGCCCCCAAATGTAACAAGACACCATGTGTCTTGTTACATTTGGGGACAATCATTGTCAAACTTGATTACATTCAAAAGATATTATTATAATTGGGTCATTGGAATCAAAAATTGATAAAACAAGAATTCAGATAGACTTGGTGTACAATAAGCAGCAAAGTAATAAAAAAAAAAAAAAATAAATAAAAATAGAATGCCAAGAGACTACAAGGACATAGATTGGTAAACTGTACTAACATTAGTACAAATTGCATTATGAGATGATTGTCTTTTGTAAGTGTTTGGGTTTTTATTTAAATGATTAAGGCGTTTTAAATTAAGTTGGATAAAAGTGTCCTTATGATTGCTCTTTTTATTACTTTCCGAACATATACCACGCAAGGAAAGTATTATAATCTTGAAAAAATTCGACTTCGAGATTTTGGATTCGAAATGTAATTTTTATACGGTCCCTCCTTTCCTACCCGTTATATTTAGAAGAATCTCGCTCTTTGTCTAAGAAAATTATTAAAACAAATCCCGTATCTCTACGTGGAATAGTTAGCGAGAAAATTAATTTTGAAACTGATGACTTACACCAAAAGGTCGGGCGCCGATGAAAAACGCTCTTTTTACACCGCGGCGTACAATCGACTTCAAAACTTTTTAAAAAATTGTACCTAAACTTTCAACAGCTTATTTTTTTCTGGATGCTTCTTGACGCCTGGGTGGGAAGGTGCCTAGTTCAAAACCAGGGAGCATCCGCCGACTTAACCGTTCGGAGTTTTTCGTGGTTTTCTCCGAAACTTAGCGTAGATATGGGTTAGTACCCCTTTGAAAGACCCCTCACGGAGGGCACCTCTCTAGACAAGAGTTCGGGCTCATTTTTTAAAGCCCGAGGCCAAGGACTTTCAATTCGAGCCTGCCCGAGCGATATTATATTTGAGTCGGATCCCGAGCATTTGAATTTTGCCGTTTCTGCATATTAAAGACAAATATAATCGAACCCTTCCGAGCCCGAACACAATCGTGATCTCTACAGCCCACCCCTCGGCCTAGAACCCACAAGTAGCTGATTGGTCGTTATCGCACAACAGCATCATACTCAAGCTAGTTTTCATAAAAATTATAGTCTTAAAAAAAAAAAAAATTCTCATTTCAGCGCCAATTTGTACATGTGTGTGTGTGTGTGTGCGCGCGCGCATACCCCATTTTCATTATGCTCTTTTTCAAAAAATTTCCCGCGGCGCGCCGCCGGGTTTCTGAGGTCGTTACGCCACCGCCGCGAATTTCAGTTCAGCGCAGCCTTCTACTTACACCATTTTACGTACTGTGTTGGCGTGAGTTTTCAGGCGAAAAAAATCTTTACTTTAGGGGACCAACTATGAATTGATAAAAGATAAATAAAGACCCCCTTGTTGGGAAAATCAATTAAACGTATTCAAACGTGTGGAAATTAACAGGTACAGCTTTAGCTAAAATGATCGGTACTGCTTTATGAAATTAGCGATAATTTAGCCTTTTAGGGGGGTGGGGGGTCATCCACTAATTACATCACGCATCTAGAGAAGGCATTCAAGTGTATAAGATAATGACAAAATAATGGGGGTAGGTTACTATGGTATGGTAACTTTCATCAGAAACTGCCAAACATGCTTTACCGGAAGATTCTAGCCAAATAGTATTTCAGGGGTCAATTGTGTCTATCGAGTGACTATTAACATACATTAACGTCAGTTGAAAAGTAATTACATTTTTCTCACTTTGGAAACATCCCCTTATTGCTGGGCGACAAATGCTAAAATTTTCAAATTGATATATCTCGGAAACTATTCCACGGAGAGAAACGGGATTTGCTTTATTAATTTTCTTAGGCAAAGAGCAACATTCTTCAAAATATAAAGAGTAGGAAAGGAGGGACCGTATACAAATTAAATTTCGTATTTTAATAAGTATACAGCCCCCAGTAAAAATGCCATATCTGAAAGCTGCTCTTAATTCGACGAAATTTTCTAATTGGAAGTATGTTTTGGTTTAAAAAATTCAGTCACTTACGGTTTAAAAAATTATCGCCTTAACATCTATTTTGAATCACCCGGTATAGTTACGCTGATTCCTGACTCACTGACTTTCTAATAGTTCTGGGCAACCTGCTCCAAGATAAAACTTTTAACGCCATTACTCCCAGAAGATTGAAAAGTTAAAAAAATTAAAAAAGCGTAATAACATCTACACCGTTTGTACGATCCGCTTGAAATTCTTCATAATCTCTCTATATAAAGGAAGATGTCGTGACTGACTGAATAAATGAATGAATCACTGACTGACGATCATCGCTCAGCCAAATCGACCGGAGATACAGACATGAAATTTTAGGAGCTTATATGTTTTGTGCCTAAGGCGTCATTTAAGAAGCGATTTTAAAAAATTTGTCCCCAGACAGGGGTGGCGGCCTAAAACGTTCTTTTCACGTTTCCCTTCATATCTCGGGGGAAAAGAGATAGCCATAAAAGTCTTGCTTTAAAATGTAACTAATACAAATACCTAAAAGACATTTTCAGGATTTTTTAGAATTCGCACCCAAACGAGTGTAAGGGGCCGGAATGTTCTTTAACGTTCTTTTCACATTTCTCTTCATATCTCAGAGGGAAAAAAAGAGACAGCCGCAAAATTCTTGTTTTAAAATATAACTAACACAAATACCTAAAAATCAGTTTTAGAGTTTTTTAGAATTCATTTACCAAACGGGGGTAAGGAGGCAAAAACTTTCTCTAACGTTTTCATATTCCCCTTCATATCTCAGAGGAAAAAAAGAGGCAGATAAAATTCTTGCATTAAAATGCTACTAACAGCAGTACCTAAGAATTATTTTCAGGGTTTTTTAAAAATTCATACCCAAACGGGGGTAAGGGTCCTAAACGTTCTTTTCCCATTTCCCTTTATATATCAGAGGAAAAAAGGGATGACCTTAAGATTCTTGCTTAGAAGTATAGTAAACGCAAATGCTTAAAGTTAATTTTCAGGGTCCCTTAGAATGCGCATCAAAACGGAGATGAGGGACCAAAACTTTGTTTTCGAATTCCCTATCATATCTCAAAGGGAAATGGAGATAGACATAAAATTCTTGCTTTAAAATGCGGCGAACTCGAATACCTAACACTCATTTTCAGGTTTAGGCTTTATCTCGCCGTAAGAATGGGGGTCAGCAGTGACCACCTGCTGGATAGCTATTTCCTGCGTTCCAAATAAACCAGGCGAAAAGGGAGACCGCCATTTTCACCCACACACGAAACGGACTTAGGGAAAATATTCTTCCTCCTGTTCCTCGCTTGTTGCCATGCTTTCAATTGAAATAGAAAATTTGTCATGCAGGCTTTCATAAGCTATTTATTTATTTTATTATTAGATAGGCCACTTTTCAGTGTTTTGTAACTTCAATTTTTAAAACTTAAGAAAAATTTATTTGGCGTGAACCATAATTAATATGCACAGTATGTATCGAAACATAATTTGTGTTTCAGAGCCGTACACCGGACATGGACGGGAGAGCTGTACGTGTTTTTAAAGTGTCAAATTCCATGTAGAATTTTTCATTTACGAAAAAGCTGCCTTTATTTTCTTCGTTTATAAGTAAAATAATTTAGGAATTAATTTACATTAGTTATATATATATATTCCATTTTTATTCCTTTTTTTTAAAATTGTACTATATCTATCTATCTATATATATAAAGGAAAAAAAAATGGAAACAATAAGAGACACACACGCGCACGCACACATATATACAGTCGACTCTCAATATCTCGAACTCGGCTGAACCGGCAAAAAATATTCGATATAACAGAAATTCGAGATATCGGAAATCGCACATAATATCTTATTCAGGGGCATGTTTTTACAGTGTTTAACACACGGTAAAAATATACCCCTGAATGAGGGCCGTAGCCAGAAATTTTTCATGGGAGGGGGTTACGACTACTACAACTCATATATATGTATACGTGTGTGTGATAATGTAGTGAAGAATATACATTTTGTATGTCAAAAATTTCTCATGGCCCCCCTAACCCCCTGCCCCATTAAATCAATATGAAGCAAAATGTTTCTACTTTTCTGATGATAAGTGGGTAATTTGATCGTTAGTAATAATGTTAGAAGAATCAAAACGGTACCAAGGTGGACCAGGGGGTTCCCCCCCCCTCCTCCAAAATTTAAACTCTTGTTAACAAAATGATAATGTGAAGTCGTTTTGTGAACAATTCGGCCTTTTTCACCGTTTGGTACCCCTCCAAAATGTATTGCTGTGTTCGGCCCCAGAAGAGTTAAATAGATAATACACAGAATCAAAGCATTAATTGAGCAATTTTATTTAGGATTGGGGTACTAGATAATTTTTCACAATTACATTTTTTAGTTTCGATTTCATGTTATACTTATCATTATTTTTATACAAAGCATTAAAGACATCTTCCGGTAAGTTAACAGGGCTTGCAAATTTCTAAGTAATTGTAAATATCGAGATAAGCGGAATGATAGATTAGTATCTTCGAGATAGTGAGAAAAAAAGTCTCTTAAATTATACATTGGGTCAATATGGGGCTGTAAAAAAAACTGAGATTATCGAAAATCGAGATAAACGAAGTCGAGATGTGGGTGAAAATGGCGGTCTCCCTTTTCGCCTGGTTTATTTGGAACGCAGGAAATAGCTAGCCAGCAGGTGGTCACTGGTCAGGGTTTTTTAGAGTTCGTGTTCAAACTGGTGTGAGGGCGAGGGGCCAAAATTTCTTTTTTAATTTCATATTTGTCTTCATATATAGATGGAAAATGAAGATGACCATAAAAATTTTACATTATTAAACGAACACAGATTCATAAAAACCTTTTCCAAGGTCTTTTAAGGTTCGACCTCAATAGGGGACAGTTGACAAAAAAGTAAGTTTTAGCTCTCGTGTGCTGTTAATTTCAGACAAAGATTTTTGTCTACCTTGTGAAAAGGCGAATCATTTTTCAAGGGCTGCCAGATTAAGTGTGAAAAGTCGCCAGGGTTTGCCATTTTTGGTAATTTATCGCAAAGTTTGTCATAAAAGAAACCCGTCATAAAAGTCCCCGAAACTGGACCCAACTTGGCGATATCTTCCTTATTTGTCGAGAAATTGCCTAATCCTACTGTTTTTTTAATTGGAATATTGGTATCTATATTCCTGTAAATAAAGGTGAAGTATATGCCTGGCGGGATTTTAAAACAGTTTTAGTTAGCCATTTTAACATAATTTTCAATTTCGAAGAAGTATTTTATGGAACAAGAAGACAAATACGGCACACTCGCAGAATATGATGCATATTCTAAACAGTAATTAAAAAAAAAAAATCAAGTATAGTTAGAATATGCCTAACGAATATTGTAAAACAGTTTTTGTAGGCGATTAAATCTATAACCAAAATATGTTTAATATTTATTTATTTTCCATTTGTAACAATATGTATTCCGTACGAAGAAAGGGTGCTTCAGCTAATTATGTTTAATACTAATAAAAATATAGAAAACAATCTACACTATTTTAAAAATCTGAAACTCCCCCAGTTCCCTAGTTTTCAAACGATTTTTCATTATTTTCAGCTCTACTTTATTTTCGAGAGTAAAAAAAAGTGAACCATTTGCGTGACAAAATTAGGTGTCTCAAATGATAATGACGCCATACTGAAGTCATGGTCATCAACTTTAAAAGTAAAATTGCCATTCCTATTTATTTTAAATTGTTTTTCCAGATTATCCAGTTTATTTATTTATTTATTTTTTCCACTAATTAGATGATTTCCTCTGCATGAAACATTGATATACGAGGGTATGTTCTCAGCGAAATCTTTCGAATGCGAAAAGTTTCCGCGCGTTTCCAGAAGAACATGAAATTTGATTTTGATGTATAAAAACTGAATATGATGTTATTTATTTTAAGTGGACGAAGATGAAAAATATTGAGTGTAGACATATTTTCGTCAAATGTTTTTTTATAGCGCCCGTTGTAATTGCCTCCACAACGGGCTTTGACTTCTAGTTTAAAAGAACAGACGAATTTCCTGTTGTATATCTATCAAGAAGCTAGTCAAGATAGTATTAATTCTTGATAGTATTCTATCAAGATAGTATTCAAACTTTATTCGCCACACTTTAGTATTTTTTAAAAATCAGATCTATTATTTGTGAAATGAAGATTAAACCTTCCTAAAGATTTTACCTTCCTATATGAAAATCACACTTTCTATATAGCAAAATTAAGAGGTGGAACCCTTTAGTGATGAGGGGGGGGGGGGGATGAAGCCCACTGCGCGCATAAATATTCAGAAAGCTTACTAATACTAATTCACTTGTATAGCAAAAGTTTGTGCTAAACAAGAAGAATCATTTACTAATAATAGTACACATTACTCTAGAAAAAGGCGGATCCGGATAGTTCTTTTTCGCTCTGACGGATCCGGACCTTTTTTTATCTTCGGATATCTTCGGATTTTGATACAGATACGGATATCCGGCACACCTCTAGTAAATACCGGTAAAAACCATGAGACAATAAATACTGCCTGATCCTACTTAGAATTATAACTTTATTAAAATTAGCTGCTGCATATAATACAAGTGATGAGGCATAAAGAGCTACAGGTTTCTAGTTTATGAATTTGGTATCCCCGCTAATGCTAGCAGTTAGAACTCACTAGTATTTTATTATTTCATATTTTTAAATGATGCTTATTATATTGTGAGCCCAAAGTTTATTTGTATTGTTAAGTTTTGTATGTTAGCTTTAAAAAAGGGTGCCTGAAGTACTTTGATTATTTCTGCAATGGAAGAGAGGAAACTATAGACTTTTTACAGTTTTTTTTTTTTTTTTTACTATATGCATTTTTTGTAACATGGTTATTAAAAGAATTTGATAGAACATATATTAAAAACCGAATATATAGGTTTATAATCAAGTACTGTGCCGACCAGGTAACGTAGTGTGGCTAAAGAATTATTCTATTACACCTTGTGTACCTGGGTTCGATTCCCGGATTGGACTTGGGTGTTAACTTGTCCGTCCGTCTCTTCATGCAGGGTAACGCTGGCTGTCCATTGGGTGCTTCCTTAATAAACTGACCACGAATTTGGGCCTTAGTTTTGGCGAATGCTTGATGAGCAAGAGCAGGCCCTTTGAAAAAATAACAATAATACTAATGATAAAATGCTATAACAATAGCTAATTTATTTCTAACAAAATTTGTTTCTCATTTATTTTTCATTTAACGAATCAATAAAAATTAAGCTGCACTTATAAGGGTATGGATTTGAAAATCTGTAAAAAGTTATGGAGGCATCATTCTTCTGCATGGTATGCAAATTATTCGTAATGAAAAAATATGATGTGGACAACACATGACTTCCTTGCACGTCTATTAAATCAAAAATATTTTCGGCGCACTTCATCTAAACTTTTTTTTTTTTTTTTGAAAGAGACAAAATATCAGTAATAGTAAGGTTTAACGATTTCTAGCCAAATATTTCGATATCGCCAAGCTGCGTTCAGTTTGAAAGATTTCCTTCTGACACTTTATTCGGCGATATTTCACCCAAAGTCTACAAGCTTTATATAGTTTGGGAGATTTTGGGGATAGCCAAAGTAGTCATTGACCACAGAATGAATTTCAATGAATTGAATGCATCCATACACCTTAATGTGTATTTAAAGTCATTTGGCTGACCCTGTCAATAAATTCCCAGTCGATTGCAGTCAAAAAAGGTATTGAAAACAGTTAGATATTACAATAGTTCTAAATACAAAAGTTCAAAATTCTACGGGTTAAAGTTTTATACAAAATACGAAATAATTTTTGGCGCCAAATTTGGCGATATTTCGGTGAAACTTGCGAAGGTCGACGACATATGGCGAGATTTTAAGCATGGACCAAACAATGACTGACTATCGCCAAATTTTGCGATATTTCGCCAAAACTCGCCTAGGACGATGGATAATAGCGATATTTTGGACATGGACCAAATCAAAACTTAAAGATGGGAATCTTCTACGGGGCTAAACGGTCTGAAAAAATCCGACAACAGATAACCCTTATTAACGCAGAGTGTTAATGCAAGTACGGCTTATTTTTCGATCTGCAAATATAAAAAGTAATCTTTTACCAGCAAAATATTTCTTATTTGTATCAGTGAAAATTATACTCAGAATACTTTGTTTTTGTTCACTCAAAATAAAATAATTTCATTTTCTGTTTTTAACACAGTTCCTGTAGTCCACTGCTGTCACTCGAATTATTAAATAAACAACTTGGCGTTACTACAAGTAATAAGCTTCTTGGAAATTATGCAACACACACGAAGAAAGTAAAAAGCAAAATGCTTAAGTATTGGTATTGGGTATTAAAGAAAAGCCACTCTAGGGCTATCTGCCAAAGGAGGGTGCCTTGGGCAGAAGACTTTTTAAGGGGTTCTAACGCGTATTCACGTTACATTGGAAAAAACCGCCCGAAACTCTCAGATCAATGTCCGTGTGATAGGCTCGTAGCCGGGACCTTTACACTTCAACTATCTACCATGTTCAGTGTCTTTATCCACTCGGCTATGATCAGGCCACACAAAATACTTTGAATAATTTTAAAAATTTGAGCATTTAGAAAGTGACAAGTTAATAGTCTTTTGTCGCATATTTATCTTTCCATTTTCCAAGTTTAAATATCTAAAAATGGAAAAGACATTAGTTCCATTGTGAAAATAAACACTCAAAAAACTGGTGTTATAAGATAAAATAAAAAAAAAAACTTTGTGAAAAAAAAAACACACACATAAAAGGTTACTTCAAGGCGTAACGATCGTTTCGACCGAAAATTCGTTCGGTCTTCTTCAGACAAACCCTTCCGTTAAGCAGAGTAGAGGGAACTGAAAAAGACCATCTTTTTCAGTTCCCTCTGCTCTGCTTGACGGAAGGGTTTGTCTGAAGAAGACCGAACGAATTTTCGGTCGAAACGATCGTTACGCCTTGAAGTAACCTTTTATGTGTGTTTTTTTTTTTTCACAAAGTTTTTATTTATTTTATTAGTTCCGTTGGATTGATGAATTAAGAAATTAAGTGGCAACAGTGGGTTATTTTAACTACGGAAAACGTAATGTTGAAAATTAAATGTATTGTGCGTAATTTTCTTCGAGACAAATAACAATTTACTACCAGAATACTGCTTTTTTGATTTTCAAACCTTCAAATACAGTTGCACTTGCGTAAGCCATCTACGTTAATGAGAGTCGTCTGGTGTCGGATTTTTTAGGCCTTCTTTTTACTATGGAGATTCCCATCCTTAAGTAGTGTAAAAAGTGAAGGATGTGCACCAATGTCGACAATTTTCAAAGCTTCACGGATTCCCGATCATACAAAATTTGACAATTATATCCTTAAAAGTGTCTTAAACCACTTTTCAAGGGCTCTCGATGCGAAAGAAAAAAAAAAAAAAAAAAAAAAAAAAAAAAAAAATCACGTCGAATAATCGCATTTCAGGGGTCGTACAGAAATTACGGAAAAAAAATCCCCCCCCCCGCTCTAGCAATAAACGTTTACATCCAAAATCATGTATAACCCCCAGTCATCTTTCTTTAAAGATATCTCTGAGATGTTGGATGATGAAAGGCTGAAATTTGGTACATCACCGCATTGGTGTACTGGGCAAATTTTGCTAATTGAGATTTTTTTTTATACGGGGGTCGTATACAAATTAAAAAAAGTTAAACTTTTTGTAAATGAACGATAGGAATTTTTTTCTTAACGGAGTCTTGTTTTCGACCTTATATTGAACATCTTTTCAATTTACATTGCCCACTTATCTGTAATAGATAAAGATAAAGCCTGCTACCACCTTTTTTGGGATATAGTCCAGGACCTGACTGCAGTTCTGTGTGAAAGTTTGAGTATGGAGAATTTTGTTTCAGAAATGTTTAGTAGGTGTCTTAGTAAGCATTTTGAACTTGGGTGGACATCCGTCACCTGGTACATTTTCCGGCTATGACGTCATCAAAGATGGCGGCTGCTCGCATCTCAGAACTGCTCATACCTAAGTTAATACTTCAATTATACAATTCCGATTTGTATGAAATTGCACTTTTTTATATTAATTCACCCTTATTTATATCATCTGGAAGAATGCGTGCACACTACCATACTCCTCAAGCTGGAGGTATTTCTACTGTTTACGTATTATCTGTAACCTAAAATTGCACAATCGCATTTACGAGAAATATAGAATAAGAGAGTATCCTATAGCTCAAGAGTTTTTAAAAGCTACGTTATATTTACAAGATGATGTTTTCACTCGTGCTTGTGACTTGGAGGATATGCCAAGTTTTTTTGGTGCTGATCTATTATGTTACGAAAATTGTACTTCTGGGTACTTTCTGAGGTATAAACGAAAACTTGAAGCAAGCGAAGAGAGTACCCCTCAGATTTCAAAAAGAATTACAGCCTTTTCTCTTATAGTTGATGATATCAAATTTGGACTACATAAAGGTTATGGATGCACCCTTAGTTACATTAGAGGCAAACTTAATATACAAAATGAAGACAACAAAGTCAGTAACAAGGAGCTAAATGTGATTATTTTGGAAATGAGATAACGTTTGCAAAACTTAAAAAGGCAAATAAACCAGTCCTGTTTTTTTCTGCTTCTCTTCAAACAGAAGAAGTAGCAGATGTCCAAAGAAGTTGCAATCCTCTAACAGAATGTGCTATTCTATTGAGAGATTCATTGCAGAAGCTAGACTTTAGGCTCAGTGGTGAATTTGGGGATACTCAGGACCTTACAAGCTCTTGGACTAAGAGTAAAACACCAAAAGTTTTCATAAACTTTTTCAGTACGTTATTTGGTACAGATTCAAATTCCATCAAGGAAGCTGATATCATTGAAAGAGAAAAGGATGAAGACTTGGGAAAAAAGATGCATTCACAGAAATGGTATCTTAAGGCACGAGTGTTATTGGAAATCATATACTACAACATAGATCGCGGAGCGAATGAGACGCGTAAAAACGAAGCATTGATAACAAGCTAAATCATCTAGATATTGGTGTGAGCTACAGTGAAGCGATTCGTCACCATCATAACAATATGCTTTTAAGATATGATGGTGCAAATGATGCTTTTAAGATATGATGGTGCAGATGATGCTTTTAAGATATGATGGTATAAAAGCATATTGTGCAAGATAATTGCACAATATGCTTTTAAGCAGTCTCCTAATGAAGTATCATTTCCCAGTCATTTCAAGATTGATTCATAGACAATTGGAGCCTTCGGTAATTTTGATCATGAAGAATGTACTTTATCTGGTGTAGGAGGTTCTCATAACATGTGTGATCTTTTAAGACAAACCGCTGGATATAACATTTAAACCATGTTTATCGAAGACTGGTATCACACGAGGTTTGAAACCAATTTAAGAACTTCCTCCACGCCAAAAGTTACAATGGTATAACAAACTTGAAAAACGTCTCCCAAGCGATTATGAAGTTAACTCAGATTTATTCACAATGGATAAGGATAAGAAAAAAAAAGCAATACGAAAATTTAGACATCTTATGTCAGTTTTTAAGAATTGCAGAGCCTATTTCCCACAGTTCTGATGTTATTATTGATTACGACCTTTTCACTCCAGAAGAAAACCTTGAACATCTTGTAGCATCGCGGAGTTCTTTCCAAGCACTTTCTTCAAAAGAAGATTTATAGCAAAAGCAAGTTGGATTTTTTCCAGTAATTGCGAACCCAGTAAATCACCATGCTAATGTTTACACAATTCTGTTAAATCAATAATGTCTTTGACCAGTTAAACTGACAGTACTTACCAGTAACCTGTGATGAAAGTGTATACGCTATTGCACGTGAAGTCCTGCTAATCAATCCAAATAAATTTACAAATATTGTATCGATGTTGTGGGCATTCCACATGGCTAAAATTGTGGCTAGTTGTATAGGTAAATATCTTTGGGGAAGTAGAATAACCATTGTGCTTATTGAATTCTCAGTGTTTGAAGTAAATGTGGTAGACAGTGTTTTACATGGTAAAAACTGTATGAGGGGAATCAAAGGGATGTTTAGGTTGGGAGAAACGATGATTAGATTGCAATTGAAGTCCTTTTTGGAAGAACATTCTATTGAGTCCTATGAATCTAACTTTTCAAAGTTAGATTCATAAGAATTGCCACCAGCAGAATATTTTTTCGGCATGGGGAAAAAACAAAACAAATTATATAGATGTAAATGTCAAAGTGGAGAAACTCGTCACAGATTTTTTGAAATTTGTTGACCAAGGACGAGAAACATCTGAATAATTTTTGTACTGGGATAATTTCCTGAAATTGCTCCAGCTTCTAAAAAAATTTGATTCTTTTCGATAGACAAGGTCTCTAGGAATTGCATCTAGACACAGTACAAAAACTTCTACCAGTATTTTCTGTCTTTGAATGTGTAAACTATCAACGATGGGCTTCTTTATATTTGGAAGACATGAGGAGACTACCCAAGACAGCCTCGGAGATGCATGAAATGTTCATGTGTAAAGAATGTTGTGAAACGGTATGAACATAAATTTTCAGCTGTTGCAGCGGACGTTGCATTAGAAAAAAACCATTAATAGATCTCAAAAAAGCTCATCTGGTATCGTAGGGCGTATTAAGCAAAAGCAGTTTGTACCAGAATGGGAGATAAAACATCATGAGCGTCTGATGATATCAAATCTATTTCGGGAAATGGCAAGCTCCATTGCTATTGTCGACGGTTTGGACATCCAGCATGAGTTTTCTAAGAAGCAAACCCAGAGCCTAGATGCAAAGGTGACCTCCGTGTTTAAATACATTTTACAAAATGGTAACCCGTTTGTTATACTTCCTAATCCATTACACAATCTGCTAGCAAAAGCACTGGTTTCACAATATGCAAAGGAAAATATATTAAATGTGTTTAAGATCGGCGATGATTTGTATTCTTCACTGGGCAAAACACGATATGAAAACAAAACAATAAGGATTTCAAGTACCATCCACAAAATCATGCTACCAGCATTTCATAGTAATAGAAGATGATTTAGTGCCAGAAAAGAATTTACAGAAATATCCAACTGATTTTATTGGGGCATGTTATTGCTTAAAATGTTCCAAATCCTCTTGTATTTGTAGGGCGAATGAAGAAACCTGTTGTTCTTTCCGTAAGTGTGGTAGTAAGCGGTTAGATTCAATATGTAACAATCCTTTTACAGTTTCATTATAATCATTTTTTTTTATTCACGGTAATATATGTCTACGTTGTAATCGAAAATAGTATAACAAATTAACTTGTTGTTTATTAATTTATGTCAACAGTTAAAAAACATTGCTATTTTCATCTTACAAATAGTAATTACACTATATTGATATAATTTTTATGCTAATCGGTCAAGTATTAACTTGGATATCAGCAATTTTGTGATCGAGCGGCCGCCATCTTTGATGACGTCATAGCCAGAAAATGTACCAGGTGGCGAATGTCCACCCAAGCCGAAAATACTTTCTAAGGCACCTATTAAACATTTCTGAAAAAAAATTCTCCATACTCAAACTTTCCCACAGAACTGTAGCTAGGTCCAGGACTAATACTCTGCATATAAAAGTGGATCAATATTTTTTTAAACACAAGCTTTTTATTGCGTTGGTTATTACTAAAGAAAGTGAGAAAATGGTCATTATTTAAAAGATTGAAGCTAATTGTTCCCAAATTGTATTACTTTGACCTTTTTTTGCGCAGCTGAAAAATATATAATAAACATTCACTATAAGTTCTATTGAATGAAGTAATTAAGTATTTTATTGCTCATTAATTTTGTGAAAGATAATTTATGAAATCATTAATTCTGTAATTTTTATTTCATTATAGTGATCCAGAATCCAAAATGACCCCGAATATTTCAGAATTCAAAGAGAACCTGCATAACCTTCTTTGTGAGAGAAAGTATGACACTATTTTAAACACGCTGCAAAAAACTGAAAATGATTCTTTTGTTCTAGAAAATGTTTGGAATGTCATAGATACTATATGCATTGCTGTGAAAACCGAAAGTTTATTAAAAAATGATGATGATGTTACATCTTGCAAAAAAATTCTCATGTTTCTTGTTAGCAAATGTAAGCCTAAAGAAGCCTTGATAGCTCTATTAGAACATGCTGATTCTTTTAAAGATCATGAATTTTTTTGTTTGTTGCTTGATCCCTTACTATACACTTTAAAGAAATTGCCTGCGAATAGAGCGAAGTCATTGCAGTGGGTTTTAACGACATTAAATGCCCACATCAAAACTTTGAAGTTGCCAGAAGATCTGAATCTTGAGGGCGAAGAAAAATTATTGTTAGATGCTGATACTGCTGTCCAGGATGCAGTTTATGTGTTGCACCACTACCTTAATTTTATTGAATTTTTTGTTGATGAGGTGTCGTTTGAAAATTTGAAAATGAAGGAAGTCTGTTACACTGAGCGAGTTGCTAAACAGCAAGAGCTTTTGCACAGGTATATACTGAATCTTTTTTATCATCCTTTCTTGTATCAGGATTTACATTTAATATCTGAATCTAGACCTAAAAGTTCAATGCAGTCATTGAGTGAAAAGTACATAAAGTGTCTTTCTAAAATATGTAGGAATGTGTTTAATCTGTATAAATATGATTCTTTATATAACAAGAAAATGAAGTTGAAATCCAGTAAAACAAATGAAGAAGAAGAAGAAGAAGAAAATAATGATGATGTTCCCTCATTAGCTCTAGCAAACCTCTCATATTTGTTATTTGTGGAAAATATGACATTGAATTTTCAGCCACTTGTTTATAGTCATCTTTTCCTTTTTATGAAAAATTTAAAGTACATCACTCTTCTTTTGGAATCACCCAGAAACTTGGTAATATTTAAAGGACTTTTTTTGGCTGAGACTTTATTGAAAGGTATTGAAGATAGTCAGGTAGATTATGACTGCATAGAATTGGGTGCTTTTTCAGATTTTCCAAAGCTCTTATTGAATATTGCTATTCACTGTAAATTTGAGGAACACAGAAAATCAGCTATCAATTTATTTCAGTTTTACATAACTAAATGCAATAGTAAGGGCAGGTATCATTTGATAATGCAAGTAATGTCTACGGTGAAGCACTCTGGTGCTGAGGGTCTTGTCATAAATCTGTATAAGAATTATCTGCATGAAGCACTTAATGGCGATGAATCTCGTGAATATTTCTTGGGCAAAAACTTCAGTTTGTTTTTGAAGAAAGTGTTTGTTCTGAATGAAGGCGTTGAAACTGATCTTCTGGATAACAGTGACAAAATTATCACAGCCTTGAATTTCCTGAGATACCTTTTGTTGCGAGACACAAAAGGAAACAATGCTACTGGAATTTGGGATGTTGTGAATTTCATATCTGAAAACTTCTTAACTCCACTGACAACAGGACTAGACATGTCTAGAGCTCACTATAAACAGGCTCTTAAGGATGCAGAAGATGGAGTTGAACAAAAGAGATCTGTGAATACCACTGTATCAGTTGGTGGAAAAATCTTACCTAATGTTCCCATGCATTTTCAGAAAGACTTATACATGAAAGCTTTGACAACTTTTGATGTAATCGAGAGCATATTGTGTCGAGTGAAGGAGCTTGTATCAGATTAGGAAAATAATAAATGTAGAAAATTAGTTGTTTTCTTTTGTCTTACTCATTTTCATATTAAAAATATGAAAGTATTCATTAGTATGGGATTTTATTTATTGAAAGAAAAAAAAACCTAATAAAAAAGTATCTTGAGGAGTTTGAAATTTTAGCAATATTTCCAAGACGAGTCATCTATATAAAAATATATAGTTTAAAAAACCAAAAAACACGCTTTAGTGATAAATTGAACTAACTAAAAGGCGAAAAATAATTCTTAATATAGAAATAAATTAATGAACGAAAAATAGTATTATTGTGAAAAAAGCGTGGGCGCTTTATGCTATATTTTTTGGATCATTTTTGTACTAATCGTACCGATCGAATATTCTTAAGAACTCATATATGGAGCACCCCACGCTTTTTTCACAATAATGCTATTTTTCGTTCATTAATTTATTTCTATATTAAGAATTATTTTTCGCCTTTTAGTTAGTTCAATTTATCACCAAAGCGTGTTTTTTGGTTTTTTAAACTATATATTTATTTTTCACTTTTTAGTTCGATTTGCTATAAAAGCGTGTTTTTTAGTTTTTTAAGCTCTATGTATTTAAAATTTATTTTTAGTTTTCGATATATCTCATAAGACATTAAGGAGCACTAAGTTGGAAAGTACAAAGAGATAATTTATTTTCACTGCGCACCAGTGGCGTGGCCAGGATTTTATTTCGGGTGGGCTGGGTATCAAATTTAAAGCTAAAGTTCAGTTGTAAGCTAAATATCAAATTGTAAGCTAATTAAAGGGTCCCATTTCGGGAGGGGAGCAGCCCCCTGAGCCCTCCCTCTGGCTACGCCCCTGCTGTGCACCAAAGTATTAATCAACCTGCAGTTAAATGCTACCTTCCTCACTAAAAAGGAAAAATAGGTCTCTAATCAACAAATAAAAGCGTGTTATAAAGAATGACCTTAACATGTTCTTGTACTCAACTCTTCCATAATGTGATGGATGACGATATTTTGTATAAATAAAAATATTGCCTTGACAATATTTGTATAAATTTATTCGAACCTGGGTTATTGCGGCCACAAAGCAATGTACTAACCACTTTACGATCACGGCCACAGTAAGAAAGGGTTTTCTTAAGATTGTAATATTTGGAAGTGTTCTACTTTCAATCAGGATAAGAAATGAGTAAATTATTTAATCCTGGCGATCCTGATCAGGATAATGAGATAAACTTATAAAATTATTATATTGTCACCGATTCTTGATAAATGTACAGTTTGAAATAAATCTGCCCGTTTAAAGTGAGTCAAAATCGAGTCTAAAGGAGTCGGTTACAAACATACAATAGCATACAAACATACATACAGGTGAAGCTAATAAAAGCGGGTTAAAAATAAAAGTAGACTTTTATCTGTATATTACTTGGAATTCAAAAATTTTGCGACTTCTATCCGTTTTAATCGCCTGAGAACCCAGTGTGACCGTAAAAAAAAAAAAAAAAAAAAAAAAGTAATTATGTCATTCTGTCCGTGATTTTTTGTTTTTTGTTGAAGCGAAGCTGCGTAAACTCAAACTGCGTAATTTTTTTTTTTTTTTTTTTGTAGCGCATTATGTAGTTCCGATGGAAGAGAATTAAATTTGAAATTAAATCTGGTGACATGGCAGGTAGTCATCCAAATTAAACTATAGGCTTCGAATTTGAAGGAAAAAAAAAAGTTTAGATTTTGATATTTTACAAAAATTTTTTCAGAATGCGTAAATTTTCGTTCGTGCATCATGTAATAATAACTTGAGCGAATGAAATGTAATTTGATGACATAATAGGTGAGCATGCAACTTAACTATAGGTGTCGAATTTTTTGAAAATTTTGATGAGGTTCTGAGATTTTGTGAAAATTTATTCAAAATGATCAAGTAGTTGTTCATCTGCCGCTTAATAATTACTTAAGCGAATAAAAAGAAAAGTGATATGATAGGTGGTCATACAAAATCAAACTATACACGCATACTTTTTTGAAAATTTGTGTTAGATATTGAGATTTTGCAAAAATTTATTCAAAATGTGTAAACATTTGTTTATTTATCACGTATAAATCACTGAAGCAAATGAAATAAAATGTATTATGTGTTTCGCATAGCTAAATCTTTTAATCACAGAATGTTGAAATTTTGTATTTAGAACCACTGTAACGTCTAATTGCGTATATCTTTTTTAGCGCTTTCCAACAAAGTTGAAAAGTGTTTATGATTTCGGTTTGTCTATCTGTCTGTCCATGTTCTAACTGCTGTAATTATGATCTACTTGTACGGAAATTTATGTATATTATTCCTATGCACTGTAATTTTGTACCCTGTTAAAAATGGTGTATATAGCATATGTAATTCTTTTACTGAAGCACCCAAAAGAATTCAAATGCATTACGCTCTGCGAGCAGTCCTTTAAAGCGTATTTTAGAGATATTCGACTATTTCAAATGAAACAAAATTGAAAAATGTTATTAAAGAATACAAAATGAATCTCTCCATCAAAAATAGTGTTTCCATCATTTATAGTTATGTTACAGGAGAACTGAAAATAATTCTAATGCATTATATGGTCGATGGCAGGACATTCATCCATTTCAAACACAATACCATTCTACCACATAGTTATCAAATAGTCCAATGACGGTCTTGTGCCTCCCTCTAAAATTGCGCGAAAAGTCGCCAGGCTTGGCTGCTATTGACGATAAATCGCCAAATATGGCGAAAAAGATGTGTTTTGAAAAATGAACCCAGCTTGGCGATATTTTCATTCTTGGAGGGAAATAAAAAAATCTGCAATGTGAGAACAATAAGGTAAGGTGATTTTAATGAAAAGTTTGAAAATTCGTACCTCGTGCTCTAATTAACCGATGTACAGCTGCGGAAAAAAAAGTCTCACTTGTACTTTTTTCGGCCGTCGTTCGTCGTACAGAAAAGTTACAGATACCAATCGTTTACGATTGACGTACACTTTAATTTGCTATGCTTAAAAATTGCATAAAGGGCCATCTACCTATCAAAATTCGCACCAACTTTTTTTCCCCTATAGCAACCTCTAGATTTCACTTCATATTTTAAAAATTTAGCTCATTTTAACCCTGGATACCCATTTTCAATAAATTTGAACTGAAAATGAGTGAGTTATGAGCACCCAAAATCCCCCTTCCCCAATGTTAAAATATTTTTTCATAGTTTAATTCATATCTCATATAATATTGATAATAAGAAGCTGACTTTTATTCGTACTATTAGAACTGAACGACCCAAACATAATTCACTATTATTATGATTTTTTTAATAAAATATTAATATGAATTATGAACTATTAAATTAATATTTAAAAAATTATGAATAGCGACCAAGCCAAATTTCGATGGAAATAGATGCAGAAAGTAATATTACACGGCTGTGTAAAATTTCAAATTTTTACGTTCAGTAGTTTAATTTATATTAAATAAAATGCGTTATTTTCATGAGTTAAGGGACCATATATAAATTTATTAAGTAACAATTTTTTGAAAACTGTTTAAAATAAGCGTAAATTAGATTTCGTTTGTGCAAAAGCACAGTAAAAGATAGCGGTATTAAAAAAAATAAAATTTTGAAGCAAATAAATTAGAGGTTTTTGCAGTTTGATGGTGATTCTGTAAAGCGTCTATTGTTGCGCCCGCTACCATATCCCCCAAATAAAATATTTTCCAGGTATAGAATTAAATGCAGTAGATGTATATGTCTTCTGATACGACATCCTATTTCTGAAAAACTAACATCCTCAACATTCCAGGCATGAATTTGACCTTTTTAATATTGGAAACATTGAGCTTCCCCATATTTTATCAAACATTCAAAATCACGTTTTTCTGTCTAAATTTTCACCTGAAAATAAATTAAAGTACCCCCAAAAGTCTTAATATTGCACATTGCAGACGATAATATTAAATTAAGAAAGTTAAATGACTAACACTCGTAGAAAAATAGTGAAAATTAATATTTAGGGTAATTTGAAGGTTTTCTTTCGTTTAATAAAGTCAAAATATGGGGTTGCCATTGAGAAAAACGAAGTTGATGCAGAATTAAATATGAAGATGGCCCCTTATGCAAATTAAATTAAAAGGAAATTAAAGTACGCGTTATTTGCAAACGAATGGTATATATAACTTTACTGTACCATGAACGACGGCGAAATAAAGAGCAAGTGGGACTTTTTTTTTTTTTTTTTTTCCGCAGCTGTACATGCAACTAAACTGCTATCTTTGATTCTTTAGCGGGTGGAATATTCATTCTATACTGCCAGACCTTAGAAAAGCAAGTTAATCCCTTTTTGTATCAGTTATTCTTCAGTTAAAAGATGGAAATAACTATTAGTCTTTTAACAGGGTCTTGCAAAATTACATTAATTAGTGATATACCACCTTTTTAAAAAATATTATATTTAAAATATCTCCAGATTTAAGCACAATAGATCGCCCAAATTTATTGTGTTGTAAAGTATTTTGTAATCTATGAATTATGCATGATTTGTGGATTTTTGATTGGAATAGATTGGGTAATTTATTTACTGGGTCACTCTCACTCAAAACTTTTAATGCATTGAGGTCTATGAATGCCTTTAATTTATTAAAAGTCTGTGGGCAATCACTATTTTACCCATGCCTAAAATCTCGCAAACTATCTCAAGCTTGGTGGCTTTTGGCGAAATATCGCCAAAAACAAGACTTTGAAGCCGAATCCAGCTTTGAGATATCTCAAATATTTGGCTAGAAATCGCTAAACTGTAATGTTATTGCAGTATTGTATCTCAATAAAATTATATGAAGTGCAACAAAAAAATTTATGATTTAATAGACGTGCAAAGAAGTCATGTGGTGTCCACACCAGAGCTTTTTATTTTTAAATTTATTATGAAGATCTCTTTAAAATTTTGCTATAATATTGTAGTGTGTAGTGATTTTCAAACTTCAGTTAAACAGCATTTTTTTATTTCATCACTTTTGAATTTTTTACGTCCTGTACTAGACCTGCATTAAAGAATATGCAATATATTTAGCTTGTGATGAAAGATTTGTTTTCTTACAATGTCACCTATTTTTGACATATGTAACAGTTACTAATTATCTTACTGAAACTTTAAGGTTGTAGTTAAAGAAACCAAACCTGCTTCAGGATCTTGGTTTGCAAAATAAAATGACTGCACCACAGACTGAAAAAAATTCAGTACTATTCTTCATAAACTGCACTATACAATGAAATAAACGAAAAAAAAAAAAAAACTATACTTTTTTGTGAAATTTCTAGAAAAAATTCTTAGTCATGCAAATGCAAAGCAAAATTTTCGATTTTTAAGATTAAAAAAAAATAGTAACACCGACTCTGTTTACTTTCAGTTCTGGCTTTTCTGCTTGTGTAGTTGGTTGAGCTTTTTATGCAACTGATAAAAGGCAGACCTCTTTGTGTTACACAAAGTGATTATATTGTAGATAAGTTCTTTTTATGGTGTTATTTAACTAAATGTTTAATTATTTTTATTCATACAGATTTATCCTTTATTACAGTGCATAGTGCATCTTATGAGGAGATATCCTAAATATTTTCAGGTCCCTGAGATGATCTTCAGTTCAGTCTTCAATAAGTGAAGTTACTTATATTTCTTAAATATTACTGTACAAAAAATGCAATTGTATGAGACAAAATCTAACATTATATACAAATTTTATTTATATGCTCAAATAAAAAAGAAACACAACAAATCCATATGATTAAACATCAGTTATATTTAACAAAAACAATTATATAACATATACAACGTCGGCATCGTAAACTACTTAATCACATATACATAATACAATCTTTATTTCAGTTCAAAAGAACTGCAAAACAATTGCCATATAAATTACATGACTAACAAAATAGTATCTGACCATTCTTTAACAACATTTTGTACATTTAGCATTGATTTTGATTGTTTTCTTATCAAACATTATAATATAATTAAACACATTTATTTTGATTTTTTCTTTATTTAGTTCTGAAAAAGAAAAAATACAGCTGCACTTTATAAAAAAGGTACTTAAAAACTAACTATGGTAGCTAAAATTTGTAGCTAAAATGTTATAAATAAAAGCTGCATATGAGATGCAATTATATGTACTAATTAATTCTTTATAATATTTAGTGTTAGTCATTTTAGATGTGTTGTTGAATGCAGAGCTGAATGATTATCAAACAATTATAGCATAAATTTAATTTTCATTTTCATTGTAACACATTGTTCAGAGATTTTTTTAAATGCTAAAAGTTGTATAATAATTATGTTAAATTAATGTAGAGTAAATTATTTATTTTAAGGGAAATTACTACATTATCCTCATTAGTAATCACTAAATATTGCAACTGTATGTAATATTTATTTTGTGCTGATGGTGTTAGTATAATCTCCATATAAAGGTAATAATCAAATGCGTATGTGCCCATCTAATTAGTTAAACATCTTCTGAGAGTTTTAAAACAGGCTTAACACTTTTTATTTAAAAACACTTTGTTTTTTAAAGTAAGAATTGAAAGTAAAATGATTTTATGGGAACTGAAGTGTTCTCTTAATAATTGAAACATGATACACTAGTGATACTTAAGAATTTTACTTTTTTTTTTCTTCTTACAAAAAAGATAATATTTTTAGCCATAATAATTTTATAAAATAATAAACTAACTTAAATTCAGATATCTATAGAACATTGCTGGCACCTAAGATACAACTTAGCGATTTTGATTTTAATACACTTTTGATTATCAAAAATACAATAACAGCAACACAACAATTCAAAATGTGTTTAAAATTTCGGGAATACAGATAGAAAACACGTTTTACATATCTTTGCGTATTTTATTCACAGATCAAATTTAATCGTATTTTATTCATAGATATGATGAAATGAGAGATCATTCAATAGCATTTAATGCATACTTTCTTCAATTTTAAATGTCTGAATGATTATGCATAGAAGGACTTACTACAGTATATATACATATATATTCGAATTATATATTTTAAATAAATTTCATTGTTTGCTATTACATATGAAATTTTTATTTTAATAAATAATTTGATTATTAATATTGTTTTAAAATAATAAAACTGAAATGTATATAGTTGTTGTGTACAGGAAGCAGAAAAAATACATTTAAAAAGAAAAATATAGCTAACACAACTTTTATTTTGCCCCATACTATCAAATTTAGATTATTTTTGATTATTCTTTTAAAAAACTTTGAATATCTTTGTAGGCAGAAGGTTTTAATCAATGAAACCGCTGTAGTGTAGAATGTATAAAAATAATTATTAATTGTTTCTTTACAATGATGAACCTAACAGGTTAGACCTTGGATTTAATAGGAAGGGGTTTAAATCATTATATGTTTCCAAGTAAGAAACGAATGAATTCTACTTTTCTTGTCTCTACCGGTAAAAACTGAAACTAATTATAATGTTTCGGCTTCATATCATTAAATGTACACTCTGTCTATATCATTTCACCAAAACTATTGGCACTATAAGTTTATATTTTAAATAATACTAGACCAAAAGGAGATTCACGAATTTTCATAGATGCACTCTGCTATTGACATTTTACGTTATTCAAGCACATTCAGTCAGCATCTCCTGGCGAAGAACCTTCCTCCTTAATACTCATGTCCAAAGCTGCCTCGATATCGGTGCACTCTTGCACTCCATTTCGTACTATATTCTCGGGATCTCTTGAAAGAAGAGCCCGTTGTTTGCAGTGTCTAAGTTCGTTTGGGTGTCTAAGAAACCTGAAATGAAGCAGGAGAACTGTAAGCATGAATCCAGAAAAAACGACGTAAAATGAAAATTAATAACATACTACAGTCGAACCAGTGGCGTACCGCAAAGGTCCAAGCCCTGCCCACCCACCCAAAAGATTTCCTGGGGCCCCCTGAAGTATTTATTTAATTCTAATTATTCTAATTATTTTTATGCAATCCCTTTCATTTATGATGCAAAATGAATTAATATTTCAATATTTATAATTGCTAAGATTAGAAACAAAAAAATTTAAATAAATGCTAGAGTTTAAATTTATCTAAAATGTATCGATACTTAAATATGTAAATATTAAAGACGTTTTTTTTTTTACACAAAGCAAGTATTTTGTTAATTTTTGAGCACAGTTTTATCAGCAAATAGCCTGTTTTTCACACGGGGAGAATCGCCTTATTTTATTTATTTTGTTTGAACATATAAAACTTCTATGCAACTTTTAGGTAAGACAAAATTCTTCTGAATACTATATCATTAAAAAGCTCAAGCGCAGCAAGTAAGTTGGTGAGTGCAAGATTTCGTAGGAAGAAGTAGTCAGTGCTTGTGTAAATGTCACCTCTTCATAGGGAATTGTACTATCCTATATGGTAATATTCTGAAGTTTCGAAAAAATTAGATCTTTAAGCCTTCATTTAGGCTAGAAAGAATGTTTAACTGTCAAATACACCAAATTAGCATTTTGTTGCTAGTGAATTACTTCATTAGCCATTTTTCGTGAAATTGGGCAATTTATCGCCAAAAATTGCCAATTTTTGTAAGCATTAGGCACGGTGAAAAAAAAAACTTGTTATCTAAGGAGGCTTTAAAATCGTGGGGTAAGACATTTGCAATCTCACTTAGAATTTAAAAGTGAATTATAGCTTCTACAGAAACAAAGAAGTTCAATCCATATAAATTCTATTTCTATTAATTGAACAGGAATTCCTATTTCCATCCTATATATTCCCTATGGCTCAGGCTAATAATTCATGGCTCACGAAGATTAAAATAAATAAATAAATAACAACTTCTCATGCTAATCAGAATTTGAGAAATTACGGATCTATTTCAAGGCTGACGTCACTTTTTCATTACAGCCTGTTAACACAACGGGGTTTCTAAGTCATTTTTAAATTCTTGACATCAGAATGCCATCAATCTCATTTACTGTAGTTAGCCTTACATTAAAAAAAATCTCGTATTATTGGTCACATTTTACTTGATATTGTATCGGAAAATCTTTCTTTCCTAAAATCGGAGAACTGGTAGATTTTTGAAATTATAAATTCGCCTATGGCCTTTTCGGCATCGGTTTACAAATCTGTTCAAATTTTCAAGCCCATCAATCGAACACTCTGGATTATGCTAGATAGACAAGCTTTCACATTTAGGGCCGTGGTAGCCCAGTGGTTAAGGCGTTGGACTCATAACCGGAAGGTTACAGGTTCGATACCGGCGTACCACTAAAGACCACCGTGTACATGCGGTGTACGTGCAAGTTAAATCCGTGGTTCCGAATGTCCTCTCGGCGGTCGCTAGCAGTTTCCGAGGGGTGCCAATATTCAGAAGTACCCCCACCTTCTGATAAGGTGACGTGAAATTCCGGGAAGGACGTATATGTAGCTCTAAGCGACACATTCAGTGACGCGAGCCGTCCTCTCCTGGCAAACAAGCTTTCACATTTATACATCTGGTTGTACTAGCTTATCGGGCCATGCAAGTATTTAGAGTACTACTTCAGTAAGTCAGAGAATATAGTGTTAACACTTATTTAAGGTAAGGGTGCTACAGGGAGTTTTGTGTGTGTGTGGGGGGGGAGTTCAATGGGAAAAGGAATAAGCACTATGAAAAATCACACTGTAAATTTTGAGATGCCTTCTACGTATTTTTTTTTCAGCCAGTTCTTTGTAGTGTGTCACACACACAGAAAAAAGTTTTTATCACTTATGCTCTGCTGTTAATTTAAGAAACGAAAACTAGAAAACTCATACCTGTAAATATTTTGTTTTACTGTTTAAATAATTCATTGTTTGGCGCTTCGCCTCCGCCGAGGCCTTGCACAATGAATTATGCGGGGCTTAAGGTACGCCCCTGAGTCGAACCAGTGGTGTAGTCGAGAGTAGACGGTGTCCTTCTACTTTTTTATTTCAGCTTATACGCCCCCCCCCACTTTTATTTTCAAGGGGAACGCTCAAACGTCTTTTCCATGTTTAAAATTTCCATTTTGTTATTTTTCATATAATTTAAATTTTTTTATTTTGTGTTCTGCGTTAGAAAGGCAATTAAACGGAGTTTTTTGACCAACAAGTAGACTTAAAAGCCTTCCTATTTATTAAGCTAGAAGGTAAAGCCCGTTGTGAAATCGATTACAACGGACGCTAGAAAAAAATTGAAAAATATGTCTATACACTCTATGTATTTAATCTTCGTCCACTTAAAAAAAATAACTCCTATTCAATTTTTATTGTATACCGAAAACGGAATTGTATTTTCTTCTAAAAACGTGAGAAAACATTTCACATTCGAACGATTTCGAATGTGAAATGCTAACATCCCCTCGTATATCAATATTTCATGCAGAGGAAATCATTTTATTTCTGAAAAATGTTGAACTAGGTAATCTAGAAAAACAATTTTAAACAGATTGCAATCGCAATTTTCCCTTAAAAGCTTGATAACCATGAATTCAGTATGATGTCATTATCACTTGCGACACCTAATTTTGTCAAGCAAATGATTTAACTTTTTTTACTCTCAGAAATAAAACAGAACTGAAAAGAGCAAAAAATCGCTTGAAAAATAGGGAACGGGTGGATTTTCAGATTTTTAAAGTAGTGCAGATTATTTTCTTTATTTATATACACTATTAAGAAAACTTTCAAGCGGATCGTACAAACGATGTAGATTTTATTAATATTTTGTGATTAACTTTTTAATCTTTTTGGAGTAATGGCGGTAAAAGTTTTATCTTAGAGTGGTTCAACCGGAATTGTTAGAGAGTCAGGGATCAGCGTAGCTATAAAGTAGGATTACTTAACTGTATATACAGTTGTTTAGGTAGCGGATGCGTTACCTGTAACAGTGTCTTTCTCCTGGCTCTTTCTGCAGGATGCGCACTCTGTAGTAATAGCGCAGGGCCCGCGACATCTTGTCAAAGTTCATGTTCAGGTGGTTCTTCTGTTTGCCCCATAGGGCTGCGAGGCGGTGCGGATCCGTTATTTTGAAGATGCCACGCCCCTTGTCCTTCCACACGATGCATCCGTGGTAACGCTGCTGAGAATCGTTCAAGAGCTGCTGTAGGAAGTCCCATAGGAGGCGCACGTCTGTAAGGGAATAATCAACAAGAAAGTAAACACCGTGCGAACTGCACGCGCAGAGAAATAGCGTAATTACGGCGGCACAGTGCATGGGGGACTGTGAAACTGCAGCACTTCCCAGTTTTCACGAAATGTTATCAATAATTACAGATGCATTTTTTTTTCTTTTAACCCTTTGAGGCGCAACCCTTTCCCAATGCTGAAAAAAAGGGCAGCCGTTGCCATCGCTCGACTTAACGACCAACAAGATGGCGGACGATCGAAACGTTCATGCAGGCACAGCCAGCTGTCGTCAAAAAAGAGTCTCTAGATCTGTGGCACGCGATGAACGTTTCGATCGTCCGCCATCTTGCTGGTAGTTAAGTCGAGCGATGGCAACGGCTGCCCTTTTTCAGCATTGTCGCATTCTTCCATTTTTCAGCAGATGTCAGTGCGGTTAAAAATAATCGTGACCATTTTTTTACGGGAAATGGCGTGCTAAAAAAGTAAAGGATTCTCGTGGAGCTCTGTCACCCGCAACTATTTTTATAGAAATCAAATCTATTCTTCGTGACTGGCAACAGCCAAAACGTCAGAGTTCGGTGTTCCCAGAGCGGGAACGCTGCGCGTTAAAGGGCTAACCTTTCTTAATATTTTTACCTTACACTGACTGAAGCCAGCAGCTATCATGTAGCAATAACAAAAAATCGCCCCCAAAATATTTTTAAATATCCGGAAAAGACAATAAGAGTCTATGAGCGGAACTGTCCGCGATGCAGCCCCCGTAAGATTGCGTGCTGAGTACTCTGTGGGGATTCCCTCTGAGACAGGTGGAAATAGCGGTGAGAGGCGCTCTCTGGAATTCCCAGTTCTCGTCTCGAGACGGGTATCGTTACTCTAATAATTTAGAAGTTAAAATCAATGTAGCGCCTAGTTAAAACAGTCTGGCGCTGAGGCCTGGCGTTTTTTCGCCCTTTTATGTTCTCGATATAAGTGTAAACATTTAGCATTTGATATTGTTCATAATTAAAACTGTCCTACTTTCGTACTTTTCACGATTAAAAAAAAATACTTGGAAGATATATATTTAATAATTCTTTTTAATTATAAACTTCAAACTGTTCTCATTCATAATGAAAGGATTATTTAAATGTACTAAAAATTACTATTTAATGAGAAATGATTTTAAAAACAACGTTTTAAATTAAAAAAGAAAGTTCCACACAAGAAAACATTATTTTTAGAGTTACATTTTACAGACTTGCCCAATAAAAACTTACTGAAACATTATAAAAATTACCTGAAGATAGTTTTTGTTTATAAATGTACATTATTTAGAAAACTTTGCTTTGGTGTGAAATATTTTAAAGCTAAATGCTCAAAAAATAATTATGTATATATACAGGATATCCCCAAAAGGTGGTAACATGCATTAATTCTTTATCTATTAGAGATAAGTAGGCAAAGTGAATAGAAAAAATGTTCAAATAAGCTAAGAAAAGAGACTACGTTAAGAAAAAACTCCTCTCGTTAATTTTCGAAAAGTTACACTTTTGATATTTGCATCCATAAAAGAGCATACAGGCCCTTTAAAAGAAATTCCCAGTTAGTAAAATGGGCTGCACACACTAATGAGGGGATGTACAAAATTTCAGCTTTTCATCATAAAATGCCCCAGAGATATCTTAAAGATGATCAGGGTCTATACATAGTGGCGTAGCCAGAAATTTTTCATGGGGGGGGGTGTACGACCACTGCAACTTACATATATGTATACGTGTGTGTGATAAGGGAGTAAAGAATAAACATTTTTATGGCAAAAAATTCCTGATGAGGGGGGGGGTTGTGACCCCCCATGCCTCCCCTTGGCTACGCCACTGTCTATACATGAATTTTTATGGGAACGTTTAATTGTAGAATGCAAGAAATGATTTTCTTCCGTAATTTCTGCACGACTCCTGAAACGCTACCATTCTATATAATTTTTTTGCCCGTTGAGAGTCATTAAAAAGTCGTTAAAGTCCGCATATTTTTATCGTTATATCTCTTGAGACGTTTTATTATGAAGATCTGAAATTTTTTCTATCCTTTCATTGTACGAAGCACATTTTACTAATTGGGAATTTTTGTACGAGGGCCGTACACAAATTTAAAAATTGTAACTTTTGAAAATTTAAAAGAGAAGTTTTTTTCTTAATGTAGTCTTTAATCCGACCTTAATTTAAATTTACATTGTCCACCTATCTCTAAAAGATAAAGAATTAAAGCGTGTTACCACCTTTTTTGGGACATCCCGTATATATAAACTAAAAAGTTCGTAGATAATATCTGAAAAGACGACAAATGTATACAGTCGATAATTTAGAGAGGCAAATGTTGACCCAGGGATAGTCTCTCTCTGGCGTAGTTTGCTTCACCAAAATGGCAACCCGAGTGACGTTCTGGGTTAGACCTCAAAGGGATTACGAATAAAATATAGCCACCAAAAGAAAATGGCAGAGCAAAAATTCAGTTATAATGAAATTTCAATGAAACCAAATTTTCAGTGCAGTACAGATTTGATCTTTGGTCTCTTGAAATTTGTCAGATTTTACTGCATAACAGGCTGTCCCACCAAAGTCAGGAGGCAAAAATAGTATCTTTAGTATCATCACCGACATAAAAAAGTCACCAGTTTAATAGCCATTTTCTTAATTTTAGTTGCCAAAAAACAGCAATTTTGCATAATTTTGTATTGGATTGGTGCATAATTATCAGGAGTTTCTTTGACGCGCTATATTTTAATAAAAATCTACAATATTATTAATTAATTTAATTAAATAATTAAGTAAATAAAAATTTACAAACGCCTACTAATTATGCATCAACCTAATAGTTAAGAAAAAAACATGTCATTCACCTTCATTCAAAAAGGAATGAATAAAATGATAAATTGAAAAACTTCGTGCATCATATAACAGCACGCTCATTTTTTTTTATAGTACGATTTATATAGCAGATTTATTTTTATAGTACCATTAGAAAAACAGGATAGAATGTTACTTGAACGAACAATCCCAGCTTTGAAAAGAAAATGGAGTTGAGAAAAAACGAAATCTGATTTTCAAATTAGTAGTCTGGAGTAAGGTATGAGTAGCAAAAAACTTGAAAATAGTATGAAAATGATGTTTTTTTAATCCAAAAAAGTAGCCGAAGTAGTCATTTTAGTCGCCGGTGGACACCCTGGTATAACGAAGCATTTTTGAACACAAATATCCACGGGCGCCGACTTCTAAAAATTATTGGGGGGGGGGGGGGCTCGTATCCTTACGGAGGTGGACGGGGGACACAAAATCCTTCTCTCCGTCAGTATAATTAAGGGGTTCAGAAATTTTAGAATTGAGATTTCAAAATGTGCTTTTTTAACATAACACTTTCATGAAAATAAAAGGAATTCCATTTAACAAATTTTTCAAAAATTTTTTGAACTCATTTTTAAAATTAAGTATTTGAACTCAAGATCTCGAATCAGTCTTCAGTACACATATGGAGAAAGCAAATCTCCCTTCTGAAAGAACAACTGGATTTTAATTAAGTTAATAACAGCAAAACAAGTAAAATCTTTTTCGAAATGTATTTAATGATAATTTCATAGGAAAGAAAATGGATGCAGTCAAATGTGGAAAACTGTTCTGCAAAACATTACTCCAGCTAATATTTCAAAATACCCTAGAAGTACAAACGAGACGAAATACTAAAATCTGGATTATTTTATTTACTTGCAAACATTCATCAGAGATAATTTTTACTAATATAAAATAGTATTTTTTATTTTACTACATGATGAAATACCCATAAATTGAATCGACTTTAATTAAATGTCGCACTACTTTAAGACAAAAAAACTGATCACATTTAAATTACATTTTTGACAACTTTTTACAGATTACATTTAAAATTATTAAAAAAAAACATAAACAAAGAAGTAATAAATACCTCCTTTCCATGTATTAAAACAAATCAAACAAATATACAAACCATCATACAAAGTTACAAGTCCTCTCTTCGACACATACATTTTAAACGGATTTCCGTGATTTGAATTGTAAAAACAAATAAATAAATAAAATATACTTTTAAATTCATTCTCATAGTATTTTCACAGCAGGAAAAAAATTAATTTTTCAATAATATCATCCTTGTTAACATTTAAAAATGATTTAACAAAGAAATCCAAGTGCGAGAATATATCAAAATTCAGAGTCTACACTATTTTAGGTCTTCATAAACATTTTAATACTGAAAAATTTCATTTTACATTAAACTAAGAATACTCATATAATCTTTCAATAACATTAAAAATGAAAAGAAATGTTGAAATGTGGTGTTATGGCCAACTATCTGCGTGAGGGATCTAGGCCGGGGGGGGGGGGCTTCGTGTGGAATTTGGCATAGAAAACTCGACATATAAAATCTGCATTGCACTTTAAATCACACTTCTTTTTGGAAAACCGTTCCAGATTACCTTAACAATTATGAAAACAAATTAAACCAGCACATAAGCAATTGGCAAATCAGAGACGCTCCTGGCAAAATGGACACATAGTAATCATTTTATAAACTAAAACCATAATGAATTATGCTATTTGAAACATATTTTGATGATATTTGTGCAACAATATATGAAAATTTATTTTTATTCAGTACGGAGAAAAGTTGTATAAAATATAATCGTGCTTTAAATTTAAAAGTGGAATAACACAGAAACAGATATACAATGCCAAAATTATCACTCTGAATTATTGTAGATATTTACAGACAATTTTTAAGAATACTCAATAATATGAAAAATGGAAACAAAATGATTGAAATATAATTCGAAATCATAGTCTACGCCATATTATTTTTAAAACATATATAAAAACTCCACTGCACTCTAAATCACCCTTCTATTTGGAAAATTGTTCCAGATTACCTTAACAATTATCAAAACAAATTAAACTATCACACTAGCAATTGGTAAGTCAGAGACGCTTTGGCTAAATGGATACATAGTATTCATTTTATAAACTAAAACCATAACGCATTATGTTATTTGAAATTTATTCTGATGATATTTGTGCAACAATATACGAAAATTAATTTTTATTTAGAACGGAAAAAAGTTGTATAAAATATGATTGTGATGACTGGGGTACGAAGGGTATTTTGTTTATAAGCCTTCTTATGATTACCATAGCCCGTTCGTGTAAACATAGTGCTAAAAGTTCTCCTTATTGAATTTGCAAAATATACATCCATCTAATGCAAGGTATCACTGAAATGTGCACATAAAAATTCAAGCTAAATAGTCAGCTTCAAACTTTCTAGCACATATTCATTCAAATTTCAATTAAGAAGTGTACAATGCCAAAAAGTGTTTCTTGTGTACGAAGTCAATAATGAATCAGAATTATTTTCTCAGAGTTACATATACATATACTGTATAAATATTAACACTAAAATAGCTTTAATAATGTTTGTTTATATTTTTTTCCTTCTAAATTTTAACGCAGGCCTCTAAAATGGTAGGAGCCCACAGGTGAAAGCCTACTCAGCCTAATGGGTAATCCGGCCCTGTTTAGGTATAGTCCCTCTTTCTCCATGAAGCCCCCTCCTTCCTCCTGTATAATTTTTATGGTTTTGTAGCAGTTACGCTAGTTTGATATTCCATAAATAATAATTTACAAACATAGGTGCTTCATAGAGTGCTTTTACAGAAGAGGAAGGCTATTTGCAAGTGTGGGGTGGAGGTGGGGGTCGAATACGAGTATATGTATCACACGCCCAATTCACACATTTTTATAAAACCATTTTTTGATTTTGATCGTTTTCTTTCATTGTGGTTTCGAGGCAACTACCCCATTCACCCTTACGTTAATCATGCTCGCTGTGACTCCCCTTTCCTTTGCCCTCCATGTATGGATGAATATGGATATGGATGAATGCACATATTTACAAAACGGCTGCATATTTTTCTGCCAAGGAACAACGACTGAGCACATAGTCAGAATATTGTGTGCATACTTTAGTGTTGTTATAAAATAAAGTAAATTAGTCAGAGACTAATGGTTTTCTAAAGAGGAATTCTCTTTCAGCAACACAATATGATATGTATGCACATGATCAAGGCCTCTCTGAATTTTGGGCCTTGTCCAAGCTCGGCTTGGGCCCTCGTTTTTTTTCTTCCTTCTTTCTTGGCGAGATGGTTAATCTAGGCCCATGACCACTGTGACCCCCCTCTGGAACCGCCACTGGCACCATATGCAGCCAAGAGTAGCAAAATAATGAACCGAAATTCGCCTAAAACAACGAGTCTTCTTAAAGATTTCATGGTTTTCAAATGTTTGTTTCTAAATTTTCGTATTTATGTGTAAACTAACAAAAATTTTTGAAAATCGTAGGGGGGCTGGGAGACAGCTAAGTAGTGCTCAGCCCGCGTAGCCCTCCCCCCCCCCACCTCTGATTACGCCCTTGATGGGGGATAGAGTTTTATATGTAAAGAGAGAAGATAAGAGCAAGCAATTATAAAATATAATCCAGAAGTTGTGCTGCTCGAAGATTTTTATGAAATCATTTTTTATTTAGCTCCTAACTGTAGCTAAATCAGAAACGTTAAGCGTTCAATATTAGTAAAGTTTTGATAAAGCGTATAAAGAAATGAATACTGTCTATATCCGAAACTGTATTAAACATCAATTTTTCATCTATCTCACAAGGTTCTTCATGATTTAAAATCTTCAAACTTAAATTTGACTATCAATTTTCTGCCTTGAATTGTTTTTAAGTCACATTTAAACGGTTTATTTTCAGCATCGAAACTTAATACTGCTGGGAAATGGGAATGTCACAATCGTTTGCAGTTTTGCACAATGGGTAAATCTCCCTTATGGTCAGACATCTACAGAAGAGTCTGTATCTCACAATAGAACAAAAGTGAAAGCTTTTGCTGTACTGATTTAAAAAAGAAAGATTACATTACATGAGAACGACCCTCCTAAAAAAAACGCAGTCCTCTCCCTACTAGAAAGCAATTCCATCATCAATTGTGTCACGGTGTAAAATCTGAAGGGTTCTTGTGGGGGAAAACACCCGTTTCTTTTTGCCTAGCTATCTGATGGTCATTTGTTTGTGCTTGCGCTCTTGATAAAGAAGGTTGACATCCGTGCCTTACGGCATTACAGGCGCCCAACGTAATTCCTGAATCCCTGTGAAAGAAAAAGCGGAGTGGGAGACAGAAGAAGCTAGCGATACATTCTCTATTTTTAGGATTCTTAAGTTTAACCGATTTGGAGGAAGAAATATGATTTGACACAAAAAAGTTGGAGTGAAGTTTTTGAAGAGGCTCAGCCCCCTGAATAAAAATATTGGGGGGGGGGCTGAAGCCCCTTCAAGCCCCATGAAGTGGGCGCCTATGCAAATATCGGTACTTACGTATTATCCCGGCGGTCCGCCAAGACGAGCGATATTTTGCCGAGATAAATGCCGGGCACATGAAATTATTAATGGTTTTGAATACGACTGGCAACAGTTCGGAACTCATTAGACGAAAAAATAGTTTGGCGGGAATGACCGCCGGGATAATACGTAAGTACCCAAATATCTTATCTGTAATTTGTACCTGTCGCTTTGCAGTCGTGTGAACAAATTAGGTAAGCGTGATAAATTATAAAAGCCCATTTATACATTTTAATCCTTATATTTTAAAAATATAAATATTTCACAAATAAATAAGTTTTAATAATAATAATAATATTTTCACGGGGGGGGGTAGTGTACCCCAACACGTCGGAATTCTGTATGTGGAAAGATTCTTTTCACATTCTATCGAAGTGCGTTTATTCTTTGCTTAATATTTTGAAGCGCAAAAATTTTCACATTAATATAGAAGACCAACTATATAGACTGTCCAACGCTCCATTTAACTATCAACAACATGGTGGTCGATCAAATAGCTGATATGGCGCCGCAGAACTAAAGAATTTTTTTGACACGGCTGGGTGTGTGGCCACTCAGCCGGCTGTATCAGAAAACTTCTTTATCTCTGTGGCGCCATATAGGTGATTCGTTCGACCGGCATGTTGCTGGTAGTTAAATGGAACTAGAAACGGCTGCATTTTTTCAGCATTAGGACCATTTAACCATATTTTTTTGCCACTAGCAGTGAGAGCGCTGAAATAAGGTGGTTTCATGGCACAACCACCGCGCGTCAAAGGGTTAAAAATAAAACTTTAACGCGCAGTGTTCCCGCTCTGGGAACACCAAACTGACTGTTGCCTGTCACGAAGAACAGATTTGATTTCTATAAAAATAGTTGCGAGTGACATAGCTACACGAGAATCCTTTACTTTTTAGCACGTCATTTCCCGTAAAAAAATTGTCACGATTATTTTTAACAGCACTGACATCTGCTGAAAAATGGAAGAATGCGAGAACAGCTGGATAGATTGCCAATGCTGAAAAAAGGGGCAGCCGTTGCCATCGCTCGACTTAACTACCAGCAAGATAGCGAACGTTTCGATCGTCCGCCATCTTGCTGGTAGTTGAGTCGAGCGATGGCAACGGCTGCCCCCTTTTCAGCATTGGGAAAGGGTTGCGCCTCAAACGGTTAACATTACTTATTGATTCTTTTAATTTAAATATTTAAGTTTGAATTTTATTTAAATCTATTTTTTTAAATCGTTTATCAAAATTTAAAACACTAATTTTTATCGAAAAATATTCATGACTTACTTATCTTTTCGGCCGTGTTCTCGACCACTCCGTCGTTGAATAGCGGTAGTTGGCGAGCGTGATGGGGCGTCAAAGAATGGCTGGAGTTATAGTTGACTGGATCTGTGTACAAAAACATTCAAATTAGCGAATTTGGCTTGTTTTACTAGTACATGAGAGTTAATAGTAGCACTTGCTTTTGTACTGAACTCACTTTTAGCATTACACAAACATTCTAATTAACCCTTTGTATGGAAGAACTTAAATTAAAAAAAAAAAAATTACTGCAATGTGCAGTAGCAGATTATAAACATACTGAGAGTTTTTATTTTCCAGTTTGTAATTCATGTAAAACTTATCGACCAAAATGTTTTTGTAGTAGAGTTCAATAAAACGGTTATTTTTATTCCTGCATCACTTGAAAATATATTTGTAGTATACCAAAGTGCACTGACAGAGCCATTGCTAAAACTTTTTTTAGGGGAGGGGGGGAGGTGGATGTTGATAAACTGCCAAGTCAAATATCGGTTTTTACTAACTTACTTTTTTTTATCAACTATATTAATAACTTTTTACTTTTGCCAACTGGATTTGCGTAATTTTGCGTAATTTTGCAAAATGCATGTAATTTTGTAAAGTGTATCTAATTTTGCCAAGTTTAATAGAATTTTGCGAGTGTTAGGGGAGGGGAGACCCCCTACAACCCCTTTAGCAAAAGAACTGGTGTTTTTGAACAGTTTAAGCTGAGAACTCTTTTAAAACATCTTTAACATTCTTGTAAGTTTGACCTACGGAAAAAAAAACAACCGCTATGAGTGCTGCAATAAGCAATACAACAGCTGAAGGACAAAATATAGTTTCGTGCTACAATATTAATTTCGCAAACTTTTGAGATAAAAAGTTATTTTATGCACATTTTATTCTAGGTGAAAAAAAAACCAGTCAATTTTTCAATGCACTATGATTAATTTATACAGCTTTAATTGGTATGTGGCAGATCTGCAACAGAGTGATACAAAGGGTTAATATAAAAATAGATGAGTGTCCGTCGGTGGAGTTACGGACAAACCATTGTACGGAGATATATCAAATTTGGTACAAAAGAAGTTCTAAACATAATGTCATGCACTCAAGGAATTTTTTTTTTTTTTTTAAATTCGGCCTGAGAATGTTTTATTCAATGTTCTGTGAATTTATGTGCGATTTTTCATAGGTAACCAACGATAAGAGAGGAAATACTTAAAAAAAAAAAAAAAAAAACTTGAATACTTAAAAAAAAAAAAAACCTTGGGTAGAGGAGAAAATTTTCTCTCAAAGCTGCTTTTTTTTTTTTTTTTTTTTTTTGTCTTTTGAATATGGGAGATAACTTGCCAATTTTTGAGATTTTTTTAAAAAATAAATTCCACTTTTGTTAAAAATTTTAGAAAAATAATTTTTAAGATGCCGCATCCTCTTTTAAATAAATAAAAATGTAGGAGATTTCTTTTACATAATTTAAAGTAGCGTTTTAAATTTAATTAGCTGCTGGTTGAAAATTTTATCGCCTTAAAATTTCTGATTTGCGTTGTCTTGGAATATTGTCCATCTGACAGAAACTTTGTTTTTCAAACACTGGTTTTCAAATCGCAAATGCACGTCGTTTTCATGTCACGAATTTAAACATGCATTAGAAACTCAACCAGATTAACAGGCTCTGGCGTAAAAATTACTCTACGAACGAAATAATTCACCTGGATTAAAATTCAAGAATATGTATCATTTACAAAGCTAAAGGTCGTAAGATATTGCGGATTTAAGAACGTCACGAAGCCGACAATTCCGCGTGTCGTTGCATCTGCTAGGGGTAAATGCGCATGTGCAGCTCCGGGTAATTTGAAAGATATGTTGTCACACATGCGAAGGAAATGAAATGAAAAATAACTACAATAGAATGAACCTATTTATGCCTAGTGTCCCTTTTTTGGGACGGCATTTTCACTATCAGTCGAAAACGTTATTTATTTTTCCTACTCTTTATTCACGAGTATTGAACCTCAACTCCACAAAATATTTTAACATGACCTAGCAGGATGTTGACCTTTCAATTTTTATACATAATGATTTTAAAAGAAATCATCCCTTGTTCAAGAAGTTGACACCAGAAATTTATCTATTATTGCTGGTATAAGCAAAAATATCTGGGCACAAACGGCTGGGCATAAAAATTCTAATGCTATTGCTGCTAATTAAAAATACTAATATTTTTGAAATATTAGTTTAAATAAGTCAGAATAAGTTTTTTTTTGTTTCATATTTATGTACTAGAAGTCATAGCCCGTTGTATAGGCAATTACAACGGGCGCTAGAAAATACATTAGACGAAAATATTTCTACACTCAATATACTTAATGTTTGTCCTCCTAGAATAAAAAACTTCATATTCAATTTTTATTATACAACCAAATCGAATTTCATGCTCTTCTGGAAACATGCGGAAACTTTTCACATTCGAAAGATTTCGTTTTGTGTGGACAGCCCCTCTTATATCAATGCTTCATGCAGACAATATCATTTTAATGAAAAAAATTAAACTATCGTATCTGGGAAAGCTATTTTAAGCGAATTGTGGAATCGCAACTTTTCTTTCAAAGCCTGATGACCGTGACTTCTGTATGACGTCATGTCATTTGCTACAACTAATTTTGTCACGTAAATGATTAATTTTTTTGTCTCTGAAAAAAAATGGAACGAATAATCTCTTTCTTAAAATTTAGGGAACAGGTGGATTTTCAGATTTTTAAAGTTGCGTAGCTTGTTTTCTACATTTTTATAGATAGTTACGAAAATTTTCAAACGGATCGTACAAACAGTGTAGATGTCATTAAGTTTTTGTGCTTAACTTTTTAATCTTTTTAGAGTGATGGCGGTCAAAGTTTTATCTTGGAGTGGTTACCCCAAATTTTTACAGAATCAGTGAGTCAGAAATCAGCGTAAGAACCCTAGAAATTACTCGGTTTTCAGCTATTTACTGAATTTAACAACTTAAGCGACAGCAATGGGTTTTATTACTATGGTAACTATTACTATTATGTTAAAAATAGTATATGAAATTAGATATTTATTTTTAAATGAATGGAGATGAAATGTACTGAGCATGGATCAAAAGTTAAGGATGGAAATCTCCATAGTAAAAAATATCCAAAAATATCTGACATCATAGGACTCTGACGGAATAACTTAGACGTGGAAGATTCTCATTCCTGAAGTGTTTCAAGTGTAGAAATGTGCCTCACCTTCCGCAGGGGGATCCTCTGAGTTCAGGTGCGGTGGGCTGCTCGCTGTTGTGCTGTCCGCGTCGCTGTTGGCTTCGCCTTCGTGTATCACGTGACCCATGCTGTGGAAATCGCTGCTGATGGATCGGGGCCAGCCGAAACGGGACGGAGGGATGAAAGAACCTGGAATATGGAAGGCAAACAAAATCAGAGGTACAGTCATAGGTTATCTATAAATAAAATTATCTATCTATATAAATAAAATTAGACTTGTCTGCACATTTCTTGGAATTAAAAAATATTGCGATTTCTATCCGTTTCAAGCACCCGGGAATCCGATGCGACCCTCAAAACAAAGTTTGTCTGTCTGTCATTCTGTCCGTGACGCTTTTTCTGTTTAAGCATCACGTAAAAACGGCTGAAGCGAATGATATGAAATTGGGTGTCATGATAGGTGGTCACTCAACTTAAAACATAGGCGTCGAATTTAAAAAAAATCTTGATTAGATTTTCAGATTTTGCGAAAATCGTTTCAAACTGCGTAAATTTGTGTTCAGCATCACGTAAAAACGACTGAAGCGAATGATATGAAATTGGGTGTCATGATAGGTGGTCACTCAACTTAAAACATAGGCGTCGAATTTTAAAATTTTCATTAGATTTTCAGATTTTGCGAAAATCGTTTCAAACTGCGTGAATTTGTGTTCGCACATCACGTAATAACTGCAAAGGTGAAAAAATGATATTTGGTGAAATGATAGGTGGTCACTCACCTTAAACTATAAGCATCTAATTTTAAAAAATCGATCCGATTTCGAGATTTTGCGAAAATCGTTTAAAACTGAGTGAATCTTTGTTCCCGCATTACGTAATAACGACTAAAGCGAATGATATGAAATTTGGTCACATGATAGATGGTTGCTCAACATAAACTATAGGTATCCAATTTTTTACACATTTTCATTAGATTTTGAGATTTTGTGAAAATTCTCTCAAAATACGTTTATATTTCTTCAAACATCACGTAATAACAACTGATACGAATGATACGAAATTTAGTGATAGGATAGGTAGTTGCTAATCTTAATTTATAGGCGTTGAATTTTAAAAATATTTTGATTACATTTGGAGATTTTGCGAAAATCGTTTTAAAATGCTGAAAATTTGTTCCAGCATCACGAAATAAAGACTGCAGGGAATGAAACGAAATTCGGTGACATGATAGGTTGTCACTCAACTTAAATTCTAGGCTTCCAATTTTTCAAAGATGTTGATTAGATTTTAAGATTTTGCGAAAATTATTTCTATATTCGTAAATATTCGTTCGCGCATCCCATAATTACGACTAAAGCGAATGAAATGATATTACTTAGGGACTCTCTTAACCTGTAATATTTTAACAATACATAAAAATTATAACTTCGATTTCTTTACTTTGGCAACTTACTACATCCATTCTGTGTACTCCTACAATGCTGACAAAAGTTCTTGCTTTTTGGAAATTTGCATTCACTAACCCGTCAAGGACGGGTACTTCAGCTAGTAACAAATAGAATAGTTATCCGTGCCCATAGACAAGTACACCGTCCGTGTAAACGCGAGTGAAAGTGCACCTGAAATCTGTGAGGCTGTATGTCTTCTCGCTAGGTAGTTCGGTTGGTGGGGAAGAGATGATGACCTTAAAATAACAGTCATCCAGGGTTTGATCTTCCATTAGACCGAGTGCCCTGACTCTTTAGGGCCTCAAAGACAAGGGTCCCCGCACCAAACTGTAATGTCCGCCTGTACTAATAAAAATATAGTAAAAAATGGTTGTTGTTGTGGTTATTGTTTCTAATGCCTTCTGGCAACCACAGAGGTGCCAAATCCTCCATAAGGGACGGCGAAGGGCGTAGATTGCGGCTTCTATTAAGAGTGTGCCCCAGCGAGAGAAAAACCGCTTTAGTACGGGTCCCCTAATTTTTGAACCAATTGCAGAGGAGGGACCAACCCCCTGAAATCCGCACCCCAGAGGTAACGTTAAATGTGGAGAACATTGGAGCCACGTCGGATTTTACGTGTAATAACGTAGTAAAAAATAATTAGTATTAGTAAAAAATAAATAAATAAATAAAAATAATCAAATGATAGTTTTTGATTGGGAAAAAGTGTAAGTAAGTGTCCTCGTAAAGAGTTTTCGGACTTAATTTCGCTTACTTTGTGATCTCAAGAGCTGAATTTTCGTCCCAAAACTATGCGGCCAATCAGTAACAAGGCAAATCGTCCATTTCGGCGCCACAAAGCTAAAGAAGTTTTCTGACGCAGCTGGCTGTGAGGTCGCGCATTCAGATGTGTTAGAAAAATTCTTTAGCACTGTGGCGCCGGAATGGCGATTCGATCGACCGCCATGTTGTTGCTAATTAAATGGATCGATGGGAAAGGATGTACTTTTTCAGCGTTGGACAGTCTATCCAGTTGGTCTCCTATATCGATGTGAAAATGCTTGCACCTTAAGCTTTTGAGGCGCAACCCTTACCCAATGCTGAAAAAAGGGCAGCCGTTGCCATCGCTCGACTTAACGACCAGCAAGATGGCGGACGATCGAAACCTTCATCGCGTGCAACAGATCTAGAGACCCTTTTTGACGACAGCTGCCTGTGGCGCACAGCCAGCTGTCGTAAAAAAAAGGATCTCTAGATCTGTGGCACGCGATGAACGTTTCGATCGTCCGCCATCTTGCTGGTCGTTAAGTCGATCGATGGCAACGGCTGCCCTTTTTTCAGCATTGGGCAATCTATCCAGCCGTTCTCGCATTCTTCCATTTTTTCAGGGGATGTCAGTGCTGTTAAAAATAGTCGTGACCATTTTTTTTTTGACGGGAAATGACGTGCTAAAAAGTAAAGGATTCCCGTGGAGCTATGTCACCCGCAACTATTTTTATAGAAATCCAATCTATTCTTCGTGACTGGCAACAGTCAAAACGTCAGAGTAGTTTGGTGTTCCCAGAGCGGGAATACTGCGCGTTAAAGGGTTAAATGTTTCGAGGTGGATACTCGCCTTTTTCTTGCGTTGCGTGCTGTAGCAGAGAAGCGGAGATGCCCGGATGTGGCGATCCCCCGTTGCAGTTGCTGTTGCTGGACTGTTGCTGCTTGTCCCTTCGCAGTATGATCTGGAGGGCGTTGTACAGCACATCTCCAGAGCGCGGTGCTCGCTCGCAGAAGTCTGATTTCTTCAGGAGACATAGACCGCGGCCTAAAGAGAGGAGACAGTCCATGGATTCAGAATACAAGTATAGGTATCATATGATAGAAACAATCCGACACCTAGCAGAGAATTTCCTCTGTTACGCGGCTAACGCATATGCACAGATTATCTAATTTTACTATCTGCGCACCAAACAAACAATATTGGGGTAGCAAACTAGTTATTATTTGTATCAATGAAAATGACACTCACTTTTGTTCACATAAAAGAAATAATTAATTAGATATTCTGTTTTTAGTATTACTATTTCTCCATTTTTGCCTCTTAAGTTGTTCGGTTCAACAATCCAACGAAAGCTAACGTCATTTCTAGAGTTCTTATTCTCGGAATATAAATATGCATAAACACAAAACAAAGAGAACATAATGACACTTTAAACAAACTTAGGATTTTTATTCAGTTCTAGTAATTTTGCACTTTATTTCTTTCACATGCGTTAACATTTCCAAGGCGCGTAACATTTGCTGTAACGCAAGCAGATCGTGCAGAGCCGCCGCACATGCGCAAATTCTTTATCCTACTAGCAGAAAAGGTTTCTCTGCCGTCGGAAAATTCTAAACCATTTTGAAAGCTTTAGCTTCTTAAATTTTACCTGTCCTTAACCCCTTCGGCCCTGAATTTTAAATAGAGCAGATAAAACATAAATGAGTGGTTAGATGTGCAGAACTATGTGTAAGTATCTTAAAATGAAATATTATAACATTCAGCCAATTACCAAACTAATTAAAAAAGTGTTCTAATAGGACACGAGGCTATAATTGAGCAAAATGAGAAAACATTTTTGCGCTTATTTTGTATGAAACCTTTTGAAACAATTCCCGTGTGCGCGAAAACATGAAAATACTTCACCCTTCTCATGCATTTTGATTGCATGCATTCATTAAGATGCATTTAACTTTTGGCTTCAAATGCCTTGACACGTCCATTATCTTCTCTGCTGGAGATTTTCTGCCATCTGCAGAGCAAAAATGATAACGTTCTGCTATTCTTGCATGTATTATTAGTAGGACAATAGATTTTGGTGTTAAAATTCTTGAAAATGAAGAATATAGAGTAATGCAAAGATGTGTTCTAATAGATGTGTTCTAAAGTATTAGGACGTCCGGGCCGAAGGGGTTAATATTAATCCATGGCTGCACTATTATTGCTTTATTAACTTTTGATCCAGTGTAGCTAAAACTCAAAACTATAAAGTATTTGCTAGTACCACAAACGCTACACAAATATTTGCCTTGAAACTATATATTTGTGTAGCGAGATTTCATGAGGTTGTCTCATTTTGTACTTTGTCATCAAATAAATAACAATTAGAACAAACATTAAAAATCTGAATAATTATTCAAATGTTATCTATGCATCAATGCATAAATCAAAATAATTTTGTAATAAATGTACTGATGTCTTTATGAACAGAATACAAGAGACAATTAATACAATAAGCAAAATAAAATAAATCTAATCATATGAAGATACAATTATAAGATCAGTTTAAGTATGTGTGCTTCAATTACTGCAAAATATGTTACTCTGTCCTGAAAGTTAAAAGGGATAACCCCTTAAATAATTTAAATATGCGAATAAATAAAATTAAAAAACATGTAATAAACATGTTCTTTTACACAGGATGTAAAAATACTTGAAGTAAATAAAGTAATGTTTTTGAACAATATCACAATAGTCGTCTGCATTTTGTTTTTTGGCACATGTCTTCTGCCTGCAGCGAAACATGTTTTACAGGCATGAGAGTAAATGTATATATTAGCACCTAGCAGCTCTATTGTTGTTTATGCATACAATTAAATGAAATAAAATAAAACAACATATAAACGTACAACTTTTAATAGCAATAAAACATAATAAACAGGCGATGTACAGTACTGTTGTCCAAATAAACATGTATTCCTTTTAACTTGTAGAAATACCGGACTGTCAGATATGACGTATTATTGCCTCTTGAAGCATATGCTTTAACTAATCAAAATCATACTGAAATCATAAAGGGTTTTGATTGGTATCATACAAAGGAAATGCATTGTTTTAATCAGATTATTGTACATTGCAATTTTTGCCTTCTACATAGTGATTCCGAGTTTTGAAAGTTCAATGGTGTCCCCGACTTTTTACTTGATATTTGAATTCAGTGTCCAATTAAAAAAAAAAGAAGAAGAAGAAGATACAAATGTCCATTAATTTTCAAGGTACAGTGCATGAATTGCTTACCGCTGCAATTACCACTATAATATTAAAATATATCTTCAACTCATAAAATTCTCACCCCTATAATACTAGATATATATCGTTACACTTTATTACGCAAAAATAATTAGTGAAAAATCAGATAACAATAACGTCTTTTTCCTTTAAATATTTTTTCTATTAATTAAGAATTATTGAATCATATTCCAAAAAATCATAAATAAGTACCTACATAACTTTTGTCTTTATTTTGTTTGTCCGACACATTTCAAAATCCCAGAATTTTTAAATATTTTTTCCCGGACGAGTACTTTTTAATCAGGGTTAAAACAACTTTCATATGACTTTTTTCATTTATATACCTTTCTTTCGAATAAAATTTAAAATAGGACCCTTTACGTAGTATTGGGGGGAAAAGGGGTGACATCACTTTTAAACAGGCAATTTTTTGCTTTACAAATAGTTTAGCATGTGAAAGTCAATAGACATTCTACTTGAATAGCTTAAATGCATAGTTAAATTAAATAAAAATGAAGCATATCTTACAAAGCAAGAACATTCTTTTCCCCACACGAGACGATTTTAAAGTATTATTATTAGTCTCAAGACGAAAATGATAGTCTGCACTTATATAGTTTTCTGACCTATATAGTATGCTTGCAGTAAAACATGTTTTACAGGCAGTAAAATAAACGGGAGTTTCAAGAACACCTTAAAAAAAAAAAAAAAAAAAATCATAAAAAGGGTACTTATCTACAATACGATCATTTCGGGTTGTCAAAAGGTCCACCCTTCTTCAGTTGCAAAATGTTCCACCACCCACATGCAGTGGCGTAGTTGAAGGGGGACTCAGGAAACCTGCGCAGCGTTCCGTTATTTTAATTACGAATAAGCTTAAATAATAAAACAAAAAATATGATAAAAAATATTACTATATATTTTTGTTTTATTATTTAAGCTTATTCGTCCGTTCACTTTTTAATTTCAAGGGGGTAGTTCAAAATTCTTTTTAATGTATTAAAATTTTCATTTTGTAATTCTGGGTCAGAAAAGCCACCAATAGGAACTTTCTGGACCACCTAAGTAGACTTCGAGATTTAAAACTCTTTTGTAAATGCTAAATAATGTAAACATACCCTTAGGAATAGAATGCGCATGTCTATTCCTAAGTCAAACATGCACTTAACCAAAAAGTGTCATTCCTTTGGTTTTTCTGAAAGTGCTTTTCCATTCTCTCCGGGAAAACGATCATAGCAATGCTTTTCTATGGAGATAACTTTATTTTTCTTTCCTTTTTTTTCTTTTTTGTCCATGGGCACGACTAAGTCTGGGAGTATTAATCCCTTTATTATGGAGCCATGTAATAGGTGAACCAACGTTTCCTCTTGCGAAGGAATGGACGAAGCGACATCCAAGCCCATGCCAAGAACCGGACCTGTGCTAAAAAAGAATGATTTTAAATCTACTACACAACCGGGGTTGCTCTATACAGAAAATTGCCCTTACAAATTAAAGATTTTAGGACAAACTATTGAATATTTTTCAACCATTTTTTCTCTACATTATTAATGTTCTTCTAATAATGTAGTTAGAAGAATATTAATTTCATTATAATTAATGTTTTTCTAATTGCGTTAGAGAAATTTTGCATCGTAATAACAGATGAATGTTTACTGAATAATGGAAAGAATGGTTTAAAAATATTCAATAATTTGTTATAAAATTTTGAATCTGTAAAAGCAGTTTGTTCCACAGAAAAGCATAACCTGTGATGGTTTTCTCGGAGACACTGGAGAAGCCGCTTAGCACTATTGATCAAAATTACATTGTTTCTGTAACTAAGTTTGAGAAAGAGAAGGATAAATAATTATAACAAGACAGTAATTGGGTAAATCAACTTTTCTGAACAATGTTATTTAACGTTTAAAGACTAGTCTAAGTTAAATGTCCTAACTAAGTCCTAGTCTAACTTAAATGTCTAATTAAAAAAAATAAACAGTTGTTAAATTAGAGTTTTCCTTAAGATATTTTCTTGGGGTATATAAGGGGAAAAAAGATAAATAAAGCAAAAGCTTTTGATTACTTTTGTTTTATTTTATTTATTTATCAGACGACAACAATCTTGCAAACGTTTCGTGTTTTATAGGCCTAAAAGTTCCGTATTGTCTAAATGAAGGATTAAAGAAATCCATAAAATGATAAGTATGCTTTCCTTATGTGGAAAGATCAGACTTAAATAAAGCAAAATATAGTATATAGTATTAATTAGTATCCAATTTTCATTAAAGATACCTTATTCTCAAATAAATGTAGGATTTAATTGAATAAAAAATGAAAATGTAAAAAAAAAAAAAAAAGCTTTTGTGAGAGGGATGATAAATAATCTTACCAAATAATTTCGTGTTTAAGTTTTATGGCATGAATACGACGACTGCAGTAAAACTTGTTTTACAGTCATGCAGTACATAATGGATAAAGTTGTTTAACGTTTATGGACAGTATCTTATTTTGGTTTAAATGCTTGATTAAATAAAATAAAATAGTTCATAGACATAATGGGTGCTCTTATGAGGGGATATAGGAAAACAAACAAAAATAAGAGAATAAATAAATTTTAATTATAAGACATGAATAATTCGATGCATTCTGTGAATAGCGACCAATTTTTTTGGCGTAAAAATTAATTACATACACTTGTTACAAAAAAAAAGGGGGTCCGGACCCCTCCCGAAATTTCGATTTTTGTTAGCAAAATAATAATGATGAAGTCTTTCTGTGGAAAATTCTCCCTTTTTCAGCGTTTGGACCCCCTCCGAAATTTTTGGACCCTCCCCGAAATTTTTTTCTGGGTACGTCCCTGTATCTGTTCTAATAAAGCTAAAAACGAAATTAAAGATAATGTCTGATGGATCTAGGATACACACGCAAAAATAATTTTACAATGTTTAAATAGATGGAGCCACTACAAAATTTAAACATTTCCCAAATCTTTTTAAACAGCAGAGAAACAAATGGTTTAAGTTTGATTTTGGGTTTCAGATATTTTCAACCTGGAAATTCAGTTTGATTTAAATATTTATAAAAGACAATAATAATATACTTCGAGACATTAAATATTATATATATATCAGCAATTCCGAGCCTTTTTCTTCACTATACCCTTTGAATGGGCTTTCTATTATGAGAACAGCTCTTCTACCATAATTAGTAATTCCTTCGCATATGCATTTATTCATAGTTATTGACCATACTGGATCACTGGAATACAAGCCTTTAAGATTTTAAAAAGTATAGTTTCAGTAACTTTTTAATTAAAAAAAATTGCTACGTTTTTGGGATCTTAGCTTTATGAGTGATAAAAGTTCAATTTTGTAAAATTATTTTTTAGTAATATAAACTAAAGGAAGGTGTAACTTTTTCATATTGTTACTTAAATAGCTTGTAAGGTATGTTTTTCTTGTTTGTTTGTTTTTTTAGCAATTTGAGATGAGAAGAGAAATATAGATAATCACTTCTTGAAAGACGACCTCCGAAGAAACAGAATAAGCTCCTAAAATTCCCTATTTGTATCTCAAATAGTTTTGGCAGTGCGTCGATAAGTCAGCCACTCATTCTTTCGTACATTTTCCTTATATAGGAAAAGCTATTGAAAACCCATTATCCTTCAGTTATTGGACGCATGCTTCCATTTCCCAAATAATTACTAAACTTTCACCTAAGTGTCCCTTGATTTGTATTTTCGTTTTAAACTCTTATTTTTACTGTTTTTGATCAACGCCGTGAATTTCCCAGTGACACGTGTACGACAAATCAGGAACCTCTAATTGAAGATGATGGCATCATGAAGTACGTATGAGAGCTCGATTACGGGCAGAACCGATCCCAGATCGCCGGCTGACCACGTGAAGATTTGTATGTATGTTTCGTGTAGAGGCAAACTTACATGAGAGTTATCTGCCCTATGTATGTGTCTAGGGGAATGCCTTGGACAGAGGATTTTTTAAAGACGTTCTAACGCTTATTCACGTTATGTCTGGAGAAAACAAAATGTGCAAATAAAAATTGGTCGGCCTTTTTTAGAAAAGCTTCATTGCTTCACCATGGCCAAGTAGATACGACGCCCAAAATGGTAGACGGCTGAAGTGTGAAGGTCCGGCGTTCTAGCCAGGCCTATCGCACCGCTGCCGATCTAACGGTCTGGAGTTTTGGTCGGTTTTCTCCAGATGTAACGTAAATGCACGTTAGAACCCTTTATAAAGTCCTCCGACCACTTTACCATAACAAGAGAAATAAACAAACAAAATTTATGCTTTATTTTTTTTCTCCGTTTGTAACTTAACGTGATGGGCACATCTTGGCCCCCGCCATCGGCCCTGAATACTGCCACTAAGGGAGTTTATAACTTCTGCTTAAAAAAATAAAAAGAGCACGATATTAAAAGAAAAAGTCTTACCATTCATGAAAAATTTATCAGCTTCCAATGGCGGAAGGGAGAAATTTTCGATGCACCATTCTAACCAAGAAAAAACGTTCTGTCGGGACCACTGGTGTGGATCGGTGGCTGTAAAAAAATTGCCAGTAAATAAAAACAAACTAAATTATTTTTAAACAAAAATTAAGTAAAAAAAATCTGAAACATATTATTAATACTGAAATTGTTACAGTTTATCTATGTAGTCGATTCTGGTGGAAATTTAAAATATTTTTTAGACAAAACAATAACAAGTATTTGGCAGAACCATAATATGACTCCCAGAAGCGTATGTGACGGGAATTTTTGAAGTGTGTGCTGGTTATGCCTTGTGTCTGAAGAAAAAAAATTCTCCAAAAAATTTAAATCATTATTTTTGTTTCATATATTACCTTTGTCAATTTTTTTGTCTAATCTGTAATCCACTTTACATATGCATGGGATGAAAATTATATTTTATGGGAACCGTAAAAGAAAATTGTTTTTTAAAAGCTGTTGCCTTGTGTTTAGAGAGAATATATTCAATAATTAGGAGATTCATATGCCAGTCGTATTCAATCAAATGCAAACGTTTTGCAGTAACAAATGAAAACAGATAACAAATACACCAGTTAAAATAATACTATGATATGCATGTCCCCAAAACACTGGCTTAGGTTTTTTTCCCTTAAATATTGATCACAGAAATATGCATTAAATTTCTAAGTTACGTAAAGAAAGGCACAGAGTTTTATGGTATCGATTAAAATTTTCAGGAGTTTAAATCTAAATAAACACAAAATTTAAATTTTTATATGGCCCCGTACAAAAAATTCTCAGTTGGTAAAATGCGCCCCATACATTATTTAGATTACGTACAAAATTTCAGCCTTTCATCATAAAAAGGCTGAGAGATATGCTTAAACAAAATTGGTGAGGGGCTGTACAATTCCAATTATAGCAAAAGTAATGTATTTATGAAATCATTGTTTTCTATTGCAATTTGTGTACATTCCCTGAAAAGCGATTTTCCGATGCGATTGTTTTCTATTCGAGAGTTATTGAAAAGTGGTTTAAGTCAACATACATTTATTTTCATATCAATGAAACGTTTTATGATGGAAGACTGGAAATTTGTACATCACTTAATTAATGTATTGGACACATTTTACAAACGATTTTGTTTTTCGAGGGCTGTATAAAAATTGAAATATCTAAATTTATATATTTTTAGATTTATTCTGTGTAAAATTTTAATCGATACCATTCAATACTACACCCCTTTTTACGTAACTTTGTTGTACATTGCTTGTAATGAATATGTAAGTAATAGATAAGAAGATATTTTAAAAACTAATTTCTAAAAGTTTCCATGTTCTACAACAGCGGTGTGCAAACCGGGGGTCGCGAGATAATTTTTGAGGGTCGCCAAATTCAAAGAGATTCAAATTTATGAAAAACCTGCAATTATTCATTTCAAAGAACTGAAATAATACAAGAGAAGAAACTGATGATTATTATTTTACGAGCGCGATATTCGCGATCACTATCACGGGGCTTCAAAACCATGTTATCATGTATAGTGATCTGCAAATTGATCATGCATAGTGATCTTCAAAATTATTTTCCATTAAAACAAAACATCGATCTCGATTGGATCCAGAGGATGACTTACGACTTGCGATTTCCAATACAGATCCGAACATAGAAACAATCATGAGCTCTTTGCAAGCACATATTTCACATTGACTTTTTATGATGTAACGTTTTTTTAAGTATTTCTCATTAAAAAATATTTATATCCATATGCATAAATAAAGCATTGTTTACTAAAATGATGTGTTGATTCATTAACTGATTTTTATGATGTTACAACTTTTATAACATTTTTATGGTGGTTTATAAGTTTGGCGCGCTATTTTAAAAACGTGTTATTTCAATCGATGACGTCACTACACTCTTTTAAAAACACCCTTAAGAGCAACACCCAGAAAGAATTTCAATGTAACTTCGTTTTCAATTAAAGAAAATATCTACTGTCTATCCAGGGGTCGCGACAAAATTATACTCAAAATAGGGGGTCGCGACAAAATTTTACACAAATTAGGGGGTCGCAGATGAAAATAGTTTGCGCACCACTGTTCTACAACACAAATCAGACACTTTCATAATTAGTATAATTATTTTTTATAATTGAATTATTTTTCCTTCTCCTAGTCTATGAGCTGTTATACCAACGATTCTCAAACTGTGGAGCAACCCTCCCCCACCCTAGGGGAGCATAATAATCCTACATGGAAGGGGCGAGCATATCGAATAGTAAAATATAATAATAATAATAATAATAATAATATAGAAAAAAATGACGATTATTTAAAATAATAGCAAAACGAAATACATTTTGACATTATAAATGTATCGGTATTGTAAAATGTATTTGACAATTAATTTATCAATACTTAAATAAATTCTTAGTAAATTAAGAACAGGTTTAATCATTACTAGTGGTTTTGCCAATAAATGTACTTATCTTGATAATTTGTACGGTTTATAATTAAGGTTATATTGCAGCTTTAGCATCTAAGGACATTATTATTGAACTCAATACATTGTTATTGCATGGCGGGGAGGGGGGCAATGAAAATTATGATTGAAAATTGGGTCGCAGATTTTGAAAGAAGCACTGTCCTATACATATTGTTTATTCATTCGTTTGTTTTGCGTTCTTCTTTTTTCTCGAATCTCGTTTCCACTTATGGCCAGTAATTTTATGTTGGGAAATCTAGTTAAATTAAAAACTTAAAAAGAAAGAAAAAGGAGGAGGGGGGGGGATGTTTGGAAGGAATGAAATGCCAGAAACCCGAATCAATATTTTAAAACACATGGTATATTTGAATAATTTATTAACAACATTTTTTCGAATGATCATTTTACTACAAGTATGAATTTCGGATCTTTATCTATTTTATTTATTTTGTAATTTAGAAGTATATTGATGAATGTGAGTGTTAAAGCGTAAAAGAAGATATTTTTGCCGCAAAGAAGGTTATTTCTAGGCTCAGTTTAAACTGTTTACATGAGAATGTATAAACTGTGTGTTATTTATTTTGTAATTTACTTATACAGATGAACGTAAGTGTTAAAGCGGAAAGGGAGGCACTTTTCCGGAAAGAAAATTATTTCTAAATCCGAATTTAAATTACTTACATGAGAAGGTATGAATAGTGTATCATATATTTTATTTATTTATTTATTTATGTTTTAAACGGATCCATTTAATAAACTTTTCCACGGTTTAATTCGATATTGTTTTAAACTTAAACGTAAAATTTAAAGTTCATGAACATTTTCAGTGAGTCCCTTATGATTGTGCATCATGATAAAATATAAGATTATATTTAGATAAATTTTCTATTTAGCATTTAAAAATATTTATTTCTTCATTTGATTAACAAAATGTTTTGTTTTTTAATGAAAATAATTGCCAAACTAGCAATAGTTGCATTTTTGCGAACACTTTGGCATCATATCCAAATTTGTTTACTACTGCAACCCTAAACGATAATTCCGCCTAAAAAGTTCTCGAAAAAGTTACGCCTTTGATGCTAGTGTGCTAAGCCCTTTAAGGAACCAAGTTTAACCGACTAAACTAATGCTGGACATCTAAGCGAAGTAGAGAATTTGAATTTTGATGCCATAGATATTCACCCTCGATAATTCTTGGCTTTAACACAACAGACAACAGACAAGCAACTGAAATTAGGGGGGGGGATCCGGAAAGTAATGTCGTTTTTTTATAAATAAAATTTAAATAAATATTTTTTTAAAATGTTTTTAATGTTCTAACTTTTAATTTGAAGAATTCCCAGAAAAGTCAAATTCGTTCAAAATAAAAACACTTTGTTTAAACCACATACCTTTCATACTCATGAATTATAGGATATCTCATGTTTTAAACCAGGAAAAAAAAAACTCTTTATTTTTAACTGGCTCAGTTTTTCAAACATGAAGAAAAGTATGTAAAACATTAAATTATTCTGATGTTATGGACAAATAAAATTTTATTTTAGAAATAATAGCTTATATTTTTGAAAAAAAAATAAATGTAAAATAAAATTACTCCTAAAATTTATTTCGAGGTACAGATGTTTTGGAAATGGAAGGTTAATGGAAGGTTGGCTGTGTCTAAAAATAGTAATCAAAATAGTATTCATAATTGCTACTTTTTAAAGAATTGCGGTCTTCGCGTATCTGCGCACATGTCGCTGCCGAGCGCTTTGGTCTCGGGTTCAAATCCCGTTATCCATGGATGCAGGTGTTTGTCCAAATATTGTGATGCAAAATTGTACCTTGAAATAGAAATGACCTTGTACTTAGGAGCAAATGACATAAATCCCCCCCCCCCCAGAAAAAAAGAGCCATAGATCTGGATAAATTCTCACTTCCAGGAGCAAAATTTTTTATAGGTAATATTTTTTTTATTTCATGATAGATGTCCACCCTTCCCCTTTATCCAAGTTTGCCCTCATAGAAAGACGATATTCAGAATGTCCTGAAATTGATTTTTATGCCTCGTTTACACTCAGCCCATTTCCGCGGCTATGAGCAGGAGAAATCGTAGTAACAAGAATGTAACCCTCTCACTCGTCCTGCTCATGCCATGACCTTTCTTGCTGCACTTCCTGCCGCCTGTGCTCCCTCCTGAAGGGATTTGGAAGGCAGTGAGGAGGGGAGTACAGCAAAAAAAGTATAGGAGAAGGGAGTACAGCAGAATGTGAAACCCTATGTATCGTATTCTATTGAAAGTGGCCCGACCAGTGACATGGTGCATAGCGCACTGAGCTGGAAGACGGAAGGTAACTGGTTTGAAACCAGGTCGCGTCCGCCGACTTAACCGTTCGGAGTTTTCCGTGGTTTTTTCCGAAACTTAGCGCAAATACGGGTTAGGACCCCTTAAAAAGACCCCCCACGGAGGGCACCCCACCCATAGGCCTAGATCCCTCGTGCAGATATTTGGCCTTAATCCCACAACAACAACAACAACAATCGACCAATGAGGATGGAAATGAAATAGTAACAAAATAAAAGAAAGAAAAAAATTCTTACGTATACTGGACGGTGTAAGTTTGTGCGGTTCGTTGGTTGGCGAGGTTGGCGACATGGGGACGGCATAGACGGGAATGCATCGCCAACCGGGTAGGTTGAGGTAGGCGGGTTCGGGGGAACAGTCCATCGGGAAAACACTGCCCGGGCATGGGGGCATGCGTGCTGCGGCTGAGGTCTAGTCACACGGATGCCTGAAAAGAACAGAAAGAAACTCGTTGATAATGATGGTTAAAAAAGCATAAGAAAGCTACAAACACGAGTAATTAATTCATCCTGCGTGCTACAAAAGATTACCTCTTTGTGAGTAATATATTTAGTCTGAACAGAGCAAACATACCTAAATTATACATTATTACTAGCTGACCCGGCAAACGTTGTTTTGCCATATAAATTATTCCTAGGATTATTTTAGTAGAAAGAAATGACTAACTTATTGTAAGTTTGTGAGGATGTGGTATATGTTTGGAAGAGGCATGGAGCGCTGTGAACGATGCTGGAATATAAAAATAACACAATACCAAACATATATTTTTAATTCATTCTAATTTATTCTTTAAATTTATATATATCGCTAATTACAATAATTTTACTAAAAAATAATATCAATCCCTTAACGCAATAGAGTATACAAAATTTTTTGTTATCCCATCTTTAGATAACTTAAACAAACTGGATGCCCACTGTATGGTTTGCCCACTCGAGAGCATGCCACGTATAACTGTCCGTGTGAAAAACATGGCGTGCTCAAATCTAATCCACAAACATACATAGTTTGGCCTTGAGACTTATTGATAGTCATTCCATAAAAAATTTTGCCCCCCCCCCCCGAAAAAAAAGGATGAAAATATGAAACACTTTCAGATTTTAAATACGCACTACAGTGCTATAAATTAAAATCGTATCATAATTTATGCGTCGTCCCTATTTTTCGTCCTTATTCCATTAAGTTGGAAAGTGTTATCATTATTCATGACTGTGCTGTATTTTTCTTCCTTATTTTATAAAACACATCTTTGGAATCGAAATCTATCTTAAAATCGCCTACTAAAACTATTTTACAATCTTCGCCAAGTATATCACAACTATACTTCATCGTTTTATATATTGTTTCCTACTTTAACGCCTCGACTCTCGCCAAGGAGGCGATGATTAAACATATGCAGTTACCATGACGATTTTTTGCATTTATGTAGAAATCGTAATTTAGAATTAAAATGGCGATTTGGAACAACATGTAAGTACAGCATGCCGTTACATTTTTATTTATTTTGGATTACCAATTAATGTAGTTTTAATAATTAAATGTCTTCAAATTTCTTAAATGGCGCGTTTATCGCTAGTTTGTTTACTTTAGTTATCACCTAGTTCTTTTGGGTGCGTTGAAACGGTACTTACGTATTATCCCGGCGGTCACTTCCGCCAAACTACTTTTTCGTAGATTTTAAATACGTTGCCAATCGTATTCCAAACCATCAACAATTTCATGTGCGCGGCATTTATCTTGGTGAAAAATTGCTTGTCTTGCCGGACCGCCGGGATAATACGTAAGTACCGTTGAAACTTGTGCATAACTCCCAGAGACCCATGACTGCAAAGCTCGCCAAAGTACGGGGATTTTTTAGGTTGGCGAGAGTGGGGACGTTAAAATAGAAATCAACTCTTTCTTGTACCATAAAACACATCTTTGGAATCGATATCTATCTTACAATCGCCTACTGAAACTGTTTTACAATCTTCGCCAGGCATATTCTTCCTATAGGCATATTCCAACTATGCCGCAAAGACATGGAATAGGAATCATAATCCATGAGTGTACCGTGTTTTCCTTTCTTGTTCCACAGAGCACTTCTTCGGAATAGAAATCTATATTAAAATCGCCTAATAAAACTCTTTTACAATATACGCCAGGCGTATTCTAACTATACGCGAAATATATTTATAATAAATTGTCGCGTTTTGGCACCACATTTAGCGATCATTTATCAAAAATTGCAAACCTTGTGCGACTTTCAACATTTTATTAACTTCCCCCCCCCCTCTCCACATTATCTGGCAAACACATTTGAAAAGTGATTCGACACGCTAATGTCTACACAGATATCCTGATTGAAATGAATAGCACTCTGGGGCTAAACATTTTGGGGTGGACCGCCCTTATGACTTAGGGGTATGAGACATAGTTAAAAACCTATTCTATGACCTAACGAATATACATAGAAAATTTCATTAAAATGGGTCGAGTGGTTTCGGAGGAGTTAGGTGACTAACACTGGGACAGGAGAATTTTATATATTAGATTGAATCTAATAATTACTGTGCTTTCATCATTCTTAATAGCAGTGCTATATGCCATGTATGTGTGTTCGCCATAGGTGGTTAGACCGTTTCCCAGATCCGTCAGATCTGGGAAAAAATTGGCACATTGGCTATATAGAACGAGGGAAAGCGAGTGCCGTAAAAAAAAATTTATTCGATATGATAGTTTTCAATTATTAGTTAAAAACTGTTCTAATGGAATTTTTCTCATTCTGCAATGAAAGCTGTCGCGCACAACATCCGCTTCCGAAAGAAAATCGGACCACTTCGGAAATTCAGAAATATTGAAATTGCAACCCGTGTGTTGTTACTAATATTACATAGAAAATTCTTTCGGAATCTTCAGCGCAACAGTTCCTCTTCCTAAAAGCATGATTTAAAAAAATTGGATGATTGTTTTTATTTTTAAAGAATTTTTTATCAAATGTCGATTTTTGACTTACATATTGAATCACTCCGATGCTTTTCAATTGATTTTCATGAAATATTTCATGGTGTTTAAAACGTCTAATGATCTAACATTTCCAAATTTCAGAAATTTCCATCGAAAATTGGGGAATTTATAAGATACAGTGGAACCCGCTAAAGTGATCACCTTGACCACACGTGTGTCTACCACTTTTTCACAATTTCACTTGACAACCACCTCACTTTACCACCTTTGTAAGGTGACCATCTTTATAAGATGACCAGTTTTGTTCCTCCTGAGGTTGGTCACATTAGATAAGTTCTACCGTAATTAGATTAATAATAATAATAAGGTTAAATATTTGATAACTCCGACACTTTTAATGCAAATGGCACGATTATTTTTTTCGATGTATATCTATCCATATTACAATATACCACCAATTTCTTAAAAAAGTCGTAAAAAATTGTGGTTTAAAAAATTATTTTGTGAAAAATCGAACCTCTTGTTAGCACACGTTTCTGCCATTTGAAGGGATTATTTCTAAATGCATAACTGGCGACAGCTGGATATTTGGTTTACAGTCCAGCTTTTCTTCTTTCTAAAAGTACGATTTAAAAAAAAAAAACTTTGAACAGTTTTTCTATTTTTTAAATAATTTTTTAAAAGAAGATCAATTGTAGCTTAAACATTGAATAACTTTGATGTTTTTCAATCGATTTTCAGAAAAATTTTCATGGTGTTTAAAACGTCTCCACTGATCTAACATTTCTAAATTTTCAGAAGTTTTCATCGAAAATTGTGGATTTTGCTAGTCAATTTGATTAAAGGGGTGAAATATTTAACAAAGGCGAGCGAATATCCACACAATATTTTCCCGGCAAATTATGCTTTGATATCTAAAGCATCGCAATTGCACAGCGGTTCACGAGCAAAGCCGTCTGGGATTGCTATAAATAATAATAAGGTGTAGGGCGGTTAGTAAAATAATAAAAAGAAAGTTTAAAGCTGATTTCTTTAAAAAAATAATTTGGGCCCTGTTTAAACAAGGACTTGACGACAGGTGAAAAGTAATTCTGATCCAAAAGCTGTACACATTAAAACTGCGCCTCTTCCGTGTAAGGCACAAGCGGATTGTGCCGCCTATTATTTTAAAATGAGATATACATAGCCAACGTACCTCTCTCATTTAGTATTAAAAATGAGAGGCACATCGAAAATAAAAGGCACCCGAATTTACATGCCGAATGTCAAAAGCACCATGCTTTTGTGCTTCTCAAATTTCAGACGCACCGACCATGTGTCTCTCAAATTTTAGAGGCAAAAATTTTCACAATGTGCGTCTTAAATCAGAGGCACACTTTTAAGGGTGTATTAATATTCATGCAATTTTGACACAGAACATTATTTTATAAACTTTAATAACGTGTATCAGTTTTGCTTTGTATGAAATAAATTTACGACTCCAAATTCCCAGTGGCCGACACAGGAATTTTTGCCAGGGTCTCATTTTCGTGAAAATTGCTTAATTTTTTGGATTTCAATATTTAATTTTCTGAATTTCAACAATTATTTTTGCGAATTTTCATACCAGTTTTTAATAAAAGTCACTTTTTTTATTAAAATCTATAATAATAAAAATGAATGTTTGTAAATCTGTCTGACTGTATGTGTGCGGTCTCCAGACAAACCTACTGCACGCAGAACGCTGAAAATTTGAATATATATTCCCATGAGTCCGATAATGTGCACCTGAGAATCAGAATTTTAAAATTTTAATCACTTTTTTAATTATTAATTAGAAACTGTTCTAAAACGGAGATTTTCTTACCCTGTGTTACGAATTTTGGGAGCAACCCGCTGTTCTGGGGTTTAAAACAGTTTAAAATTCGTATTCTACGCGTTAAATAGTTAAATTTTGCTTTTTGTTGCATCAATATGGAATGTTCTGGAAATCTCGGGTTCTATGGGTCGTAGGTCTTCGAAAACTTAATTTTTGGGGACTTATTTTTGGCGCCAATTTTGGCGATATTTCGCCCAAACTCGCCAAGTTTGACGATTTTTCTGTCATTTGGCGCGTTTTTCCTAATGGACCTTTTCATGAAATTTTTTATGGTACTTTTTATGATATTTAATACGCTTAATGACCTAACATTTCCTAAATTTAAGAAATTTAAATCGAAAATTGTGGATTTTACAAGATAATTTGCTTAATTGGATGAAATATTTAATAACTCTTGCAATTTTAATGCAAATTACACGATATTTCTGGGGGAAATATGTGACGGCCACGGCAGTGAGTTGTCTTTAGTGGTGCGTTTTTAAGTACGTACCTGAAACTCTGGAACCATTATCTGCACATTCTGTTATACAATTGCGGCCTAGAGTACTAGTCTGGAGTTGCAGTTTACATGTCAGATTTTGTAAATCGCATAATTTAAGGGGTTCACGGGCAACGCCGTGCGGGACTGCTAGTAATTAATAAAACAGATTTAATGTTTGGTAAAATGCCAAGGAAGGGCCGCTTTAATCGATTATATTTTTGTGAATGGGCCGTTTTAATCGATTATAATTTTGCGAAGGAGTTATTTTAATCGATTGCAATTTTGTGAAGGGGCCGCAAAAAAGGACCCAATTTTTGTCTACATCCACCTCTGATTACACTTTAAACAATGATTGCCCATAGAGCGTAATGTAACAGAATTCTTTTAAGTGCTCTAGTAAAAGAATTATTCATGCAGTATACATCATTTTCAATAGGATACATGCTATGGTATATTTTAATAACATATATAAATTTCGTAGCATATTTACGACAGGTAGATCAATGGCGGAGATGCATCCATAAATGAGGAAAAGTGTCCATAAGTGGGGAAAGTGTCAGAAAAATATTTAAAAAATTACATAAAATAAAGTATGTCCTTAAAAATAATTTTGGTAGCACAGCATTATTTTACACACTTCAGAATATACTGTATATTATTTTCGAAGTATTTCGATAATTTTTTAATACTGGAAAAAATTCTTGAATCTTTAAAAATGCTTAAGGTGGCCATAATTGGGAATACCACCCTACTTGTTTCAAAAAAAGTTAAAGTTGGCAAAAAAAAAAAAAAAAAAAAAAAAAACCATTGTAAATCTCGACGATGTTTTTCATACCCCGAATTCGTCTGTCTGGAAAACATATATGTCTGAAATACTTCCTTCCGTGCCGCTGTCAATAATATATATTTAGTGTGAAAAAACAGTGTGATTTTGTTTTCTTCCTCTGGAGATAAAAAGAGATGTTATCTTTTATTTGTCATTACATAACGAGTATACATAAGTAATAAGAAGCGATCGTATTATGTCAACGATTTTCTAAATATATATAATGTACAGTTTAGGTCCAAATAAGTAATTAAATTAATGAAAATCATGCCAAATGCATTCGTTATAAGAGATTTTCGAACACAGCCTTATTTGTGATTACACTGCTGCTTAATCTGTTCAGTCTCATCGCTGAAAAGACGCGATGGCAGCGATTGCCTTTCTGTGTCCATCGCTGCTCTCCTCATAAGGAAGACGCGGTGATGCACTAGGGCAGGGTGACCAATCTTTTTAGGAAGTGTACCACTATCTGATCAACAGAAAAAAAACAAAAAAAACATGCTACTTTCAACTTTTTCAACTTACTACAAATGTAAAAAATATTATTTATAGGCTTATTTGGCATTTTTACGAAAAAAGCACATTTTCTTCCCACATAAGTCTGTTTGTTTTGTGTTATGGCAAGCCCATACAAGGGGCATCTGCCTACGGCGGATGCCTTGGTCGTAGGACTTTGTGAGGAATTCTAACGCGTATTCACGTTGCATCTGGAGTAAACCGACCAAAACTGCAGTCTTTTAGATCAACACCAGCAAGACCTTCACACTTCAGCCGCATACTATATTTAGGAGCTCCCTATAAGTCTGGATTGTAGCTGGCTGTGCCCGCGCACAGCCAGCTGCGTCAAAATAGGGTCTCTAGATCTGTGGCACGGGATGAACGTTTCGATCGTCCGCCATCTTGCTGGTAGTTAAGTCGAGCGATGGCAACGGCTGCCCTTTTTTTCATCATTGGGCAATCTATCCTGCTGTTCTCGCATTCTTCCATTTTTCAGCAGATGTCAATGCTGTTAAAAATAATCGTGACCATTTTTTTACGGGAAATGACGTGCTTTAAAAAGTGAAGGATTCTCGTGGAGCTATGTCACCCGCAACTATTTTTATAGAAATCAAATCGATTCTTCGTGACTGGCAACAGTCAGAACGTCAGAGTTTGGTGTTCCCAGAGTGGAAACACTGTGCGTTAAAGGGTTAAGCTACATTCCACAAGTTTGTTTTTTTTTTCCAACGGGCGGGCACTTGCCGATTAGGCATTATCCACTACAATTGCCCAAACATATTGAGGTCATTTTATTATGGGGGCACCCAGTGGACGGCCAGTGTTACCCTTAATGAAGGGACGGACATGTTAGCATCCATGCCCAAGCCGGGATTCAAATTCCGACTCAAGGCGTGATAGAATAGTTCTTAGGCCACCACACCACCTGGGCGGCACAATTTCACAAGTGGGCCAGCATATTTCAGATTAAAGTTCATGCTCCCCCCCCCCTCTCACAAAAATTGCCGTATAAAAATATTGTACACATTCTATATAGTTACATCAAAATTCTGCGGTTGTTAGTTGTTGAATTAAATTTGTCGCGGTCTTACAATGCTCTTCAGAGAATTAATTAAATGTTATAAAAATACATTGTAACCAAAGTTGGGCCGAATCTCCGTCACATATTTGAGCGGTTGACAGGAGTGCCAGAGGATGGCAATAACAGTTGGTATAAACATATTAAAAACTTATTCAAAGCGTTCGTACTTTCCAGTTTAGTAACAGATTGTTTCTCGAAAATAAATTCTATAAAAATACATTTAATTACAATAACTTTATTTTTTTAATCACAGATTTTCAGTCATCTTTGGGGCCTCCTTAATTACCGTAAAACTTTCCCGAGCCTTTTCGTTAATCTGGCTCAGTGTAAGAGGAACTTACGTTTTGCTTTTTCGAATGCATAGTGCATAGTTACATTTCGAACGGACTACATAAAATAAAAATGAATAACGTGGAACTTTTAATCTTATACATGAGAATGAAAATCTGTGTTTTTGTTTGCGTGTTTGTTTATTTCGCATAAAAATCCACACCGCTGGACCGATCCCCTTGAAATGTTGCACAAATACGTAAAAAGATGCAGGGAAATTTTTATTCTATTTTAAAAACCGGAAAATACACTTGTTTCACGATTTTTAGCGATTTTTCGCAATTTTCAGCTCCTTTGAATTCCGAGAGAAATGATTAAAAGAAATTTTAATCATTTGAATGACACAAATCCAAGTAGCGTGCTATATTGACATCATTTTGATGTCACTCTGGGCTTTGAAGGGAAAATTGCGATTCCTATTTCTTTGAGATAGCTTCTCGAAATTATTCAATTTAACTTTTTTTCACATAATATGATTTCTTAGTGATCATCTTGTATATATGTATTTAGAAAAATACCGTTCCTCTTTTTCTTTGTATTAAAAAAAAAAAAAGCCTGGATTATTTGTAACTTTGTTCTTTTATTTTTGGTAGTATAATGGTATAGCTTAGAAAGGTTTGCCGGTACCAGCATGTGTCAAAACTCGCCAAAGTTGGCCATTTTTGGGGTTTTATAGCCAAGTTTGGTCCTATTTCTTCTTCAAAACCCACAGGAGAAACATTATCGTGGAAGTAGGGGGGGAAAAAAGCAGGATATACGCAATAAATTGATAGCCTGTTCCTTTGAAGTCTGTTAAAAAGATAAATAAACGAACGAAGTTCTCTTTATTTAGTGCATGTGCTTTGAGTAACTCTATTCATTTGACTCATAGTTTGGCCTGGTGCCATCCGGGAAGTAAAAAGAAGACTTACTTCCTGCTAGCACGACACGACAAGATCTAAAAATTTGTCTTTTTCTTGGAAAACAGGTGAATTTTCAAAAGGAAGCGCATGTGAGAGAGCTATCAACGCGGATTCAGACAGCATAGGTGCTGACGACAGGTAGATTAATACGCCTGAATCGCGATGATGAAAGCTTGATTTTTCTGTTTCGAGATAACTGTGCGAATATACTAGCGCAAATTTTTACGTGTAATTTATGGTAGAGCCGATTGCTTTATTTGTTTTAACCCTTTAACGTGCAGTGTTCCCGCTCTGGGAACACCAAACTCTGACGTTTTGACTCTTGCCAGTCACGAAGGAAAAATGGAAGATTGCGAGAACAGCTGGATAGATTGCCCAATGCTGAAAAAAGGGCAGCCGTTGCCATCGTTCGACTTAACTACCAGCAAGATGGCGGACGATCGAAACGTTCATCGCGTGCCACAGATCTAGAGACCCCTTTTTTGACGACAGCTGGCTGTGGCCACGCATAGCCAGCTGGTTACAAAATAGTAGCCTTCATGGTAAAAATAGTACCCTTTTTAACAATATAAACAAACAGAAATCTTCTAAACAAAATTTAAAAAATTTAAATATATTTTTGTTTTCGAAAAGAAGTTTATATAATATAATATTTGTGAAGATTATATTCATGATAGATTATATCCCACTGCAAAACACATTAGACTCTCTCAAAACTACAAACACCAGAATCAATAAGCATGCAGAATGCAGATGACAGAATTTTAGATCATGGAATTGGTAACAAATTTTTGTTAAATTGTTATGTGAATTAAAAAATAAATAAATACTCAATAAAAACGCATGACTCTTTTTAAAAATTTAATTAAAAAAATGGAAAAAAAATATGCATTAATTTTGATGAAGCATCCATTAACACTAAAAAGTTAATATTGCTACTAAAATTAAGTTTTGCATTTTCTTGGACGTAAATCGGTTAACTAGAATGCAAGAATGGAACCTTTAATATTCGCATAAGATATGGCAGCAGGGTTTTTTTTTTTTTTTTTTTAAATATTGGCGATGTCTTTTGGTCAGGTTAAGATTTGGGGGCTTACTTTCTGCACCAATTCGTCAATATTTTGGCAAAAAATTGCCAAGCCTTGCAACATCTGACACTATTTTTTAAAAATAGATTTTCAGTGTTTATTTACTTACTCAGCATCATACAAATGGTGTAAGAAAAATGATAGAGGATTCACTAGAGATATATTTTGCCAGAACTTTTGAGAAAACTCCCAAAATGTACAAATATGTGAGTAGGTCATCCCAGTCTTGAATTGGCTTTTCTACCAAACACTAGCTATTAAGAACATATCGCTTTGCATAATTTTGCTGCCAGAGGCACCATATTTTGCCAAGATGAATTTTAAAATTTGTTTATGAATTCGGTATTGTTGTATGCTGTGAAGCAGTCAAAGGCTCTGCTCAAGTATTCTGATATTTTAGCAAATGGAACAATATTATTTGCTGTAAAGAAATTGCAGTGTTTGAGGAAGTTGCTCTGATTGAGGTCGAGTTATCTATAGAATTACTGCTTGTAAATTCCAGTAAGTTGTGCTTTGAAGATTGTTTGAGAAGTTTCTAACAACAATTATGTTGCGTCTCGTCCTGACAAATCGACTGGCTTCTGAAACTTTCTACAAACCCCAGACTTTAAAGTATACTTTCCAATATGAATCCGACAATTCAGCAGAGTTTCTCCAACAATATGAATGATATACTGCTGTGTCGTCCCGAAAGTTGGCTGCATAATGTTTATAGAATTTAAAAGTTTTGTAATTTTTTTTGTTATGAAAACACATCTTTCAGTGCCGTGAACTATAATGGAACAACACAAGTGGTATAAATCTAGCTTATCTGTTCTCGCCAGATATTTCTCAAAATCTACGAGCAGACACTGTTGCACTATGCTCAATGATTATCCTGCTGTTAGTAGTATGGTTACATGCCCTAAACTGAAACGTTCTATGGGAAAATAGAAATTGTATTGATACTCCTAGAAAAATAGTTGCCATTTTCCTCAAAATAGCTGCTTTTTAGCTATTTTTACATGTAAATAGTCGCCATGGTTGCCTATTCTCGATTATAGTAGCAAATAGTCGCCAGTGGGCACCCTGCTAACGTTTTCGATTGATAGCGGAAATGCCGTCCTAAAAAGGGACACTAGGAATAAATGGGTTTAGCGATTCCCTCCTCCAACGGTCAATTTTTTAAGGCACTGATTTTTGTACCCTGTCTTCTTAATGTTAAAAAATCCTCTAGAAAAGACCATACAATTCTCTCTAAGCGACGGATCAGGTTCCCTGACCGAAAAATTCCCAGCATTTTTCTGGAAGTACAGTAAAATGATTTTACCGTTGGAGCAGCGCATTGTAGTAATCGAGTTACACTAAAAAGGAAATTCGGAGACGAAGTTGGCGGTTACTTTTGGCTGCGGGAAAACCCCAAAGGTATTTTTTAAAGCAAATAGATTTTATTGTGGCAAATTAGAATGCACGAAGAATATCAGGATAAATGCACTTTCCTCCAATTTAGAAAACAAAGTTGAGAGAGTAAAAAAGAATGAAACAATCTGAAATTTCTAAATGTTTATTAAAATTTAGAAATATGTTTATATAATTACTTATGTGTTAGTACGTAATTTCATAAATGACAAAACAATTTATCATTTGTTTCCTCTGCTATCAAATGTTTATACTTCTTTACCACATTTCGAGCGACAACCTTTCTTGACGACCGATTTTTTCGCGGAACGGAGGTGGTCGCTCCCGAGAAGTTTCACTGTGTATTTATTTTTACTTACACTGAAAAACTTTTTTTTTTTTTAATCAACACAAATTTTGTTAAATCAACAAAATTATCCGGTTGAAATAGCGACAACGAATTTTTTTTTAATTAACAAAATCATTTTGTTAAAATTATTTGGTTATTTCAACAAAACGTTTTGTCAGTTTAACCAAAGAATTTTGTTGAAATAAACAAATATTTTGATAATTTAATCAAACTATTTATTTAAATAGTTTATTTGGTTAAAATCAACCAAAATATTTGTTTGAATTAGCAAAATTTTTTATTAAGTGGTGTGTTTAGGGCTGTTTTACTATGTTATTTTTTAAACCCATAAACAGTTGGTTGAATATTTCAGAGGTAAAACTAATTACCTATTCATAAAAATTTACATTTTATTTGACAGTTTTTGTATATCTACAAGTTTAATTTTATTAACTTCAACGTCAAGCTTTTTTTCGCTCCACATAAACCAAACTTAGTAAGACAGTCAGATGCCCCCCCCCTCCCCAGGTGGTGTAGTGACTTAAAAACCATTCTATCACGTCTTGTGTCCAGGTTCGAATCCCGCCTTGGGCATGGATGGTAACTTGTCCGTCCCTTCATAGAGGGTAATGCTGGTCGCTCAATCGGTGACCCCATAGTAAAATGGCCACAAAACTCGGGCCTTAGTAGTGGCAAAATGCTTGATGGGAAACAGTGCCCGCCCGTTGGGAAAAAAAAAAGACAGTCGGATTATTCAGAATTCATGAAGAGTGAGTTTTTCTATTATGTAGTCACATTCAAAATAATTTAATGCCAAAATTGCAGCGCAAGCTGGCCAACTCTAAGAGCAGAGCTGCCAAGTCCCCGGCTTTTTCCGGGAGATTTCCCACCACAATTTTTAGACAGTTTTATTTGGCATTAAATATTTGGACTTATTTTAACCATAAATTTGTAAGTAAAAATTAGTGGTGGGAAATCTCCCGAAAAAAGCCGGAGACTTGGCAGCTCTGTAAGAGATATTGTGTTGAAAATACGTCCTTACTACAACTTCGATTTAGAAATAAAAATGTTTTTTTTCCTTGTGAAAATGCAAAGCAATGAAAAGACACCCATCCGATATTTTTGATGAGATCAAAGGAAAATCAACGCATGCTTGCTTGAATTGGCCATTCTATATCAAGCGATCCAAGGTTGTAGGAGACTTTAGAGGGCAGTGTACTGCTGAGATGCAACTTTGAATTCGTAAGGCTTGAATAGTTTTAGCAAAATACAGAAATTATTCCAACAACCTAATATGCTTTTCATTGTCTTCTGTACTATGAAAGACATAAATAAATTGAAAATTCCATAAAAGTATTTGATAACAAGTTAATAACCGAAAAAAAAATGAAACTGCAGCTGAAGTTGACGTTTTAATTTTAAAGTAGCTGAAAGTGGGCCCTCAAAAATACGGCAGTTCGATAAATCCGAGCAAAGTCTAAACGATGGTTCCACTATACGGTATCTGTTTACTCTAAGAGATCTTTGGTGTTTCGTTGAAGAAGTTGCTTCAAAAATTTTTTGGCTTAAAAATTTCCCAAATGGACACATCCACTCCCATCCCGCACAGTTGATCCACAGAAGAATCTTTGCCACTGCGTCTTTGTAAAGTTGAAAGGCAAGTGGTTATGGACATAGCCACTAGAAAGATCTCTAGAAAACTGATACAGTCGTGAGACGGTATAGTGGAACCATCGTTTAGATTTTGCACGGACTTATCGAACTGCTCAAGTACTTCAAACTTCTGCAATCAGAATTGTAGACAGCCTTACTAAAGCTCTAACCGAAATTCGAAGGGGTGCAAAGTAGGACATTTGCCTCCCTCAGATTACTTTTGATGTAAACAAAATTGCAAAACTAAAGCAGAAAAAACTAAAATTATTTAATTTTGAGGTTTTCCAGCTAACCCCATCTTCCACTCCGAAAAATTTCTATGGGTGCCTATGTTGATGGGTCGGCACCCAGCTTGTCGGACTGAGATATATGAATTCTGGTGCAATTAAACTACGCCTCAAATCGTTTATGGAGTCAAAGCATTGGCGTAACTGGGTGGGATTTTAGAGTGTATTTCTAGGGTGCGCTTTAGTTCCTCCTCAGAGAGCCCATGTACTATTCGTGCAGTACAAAATCTAAACACATTCTGGAATAGATTAACGTTTCCTTTTAGGGTGGGCTTAGTCCATCCTAGTTCCATTCACTGTGTCTTCCTCTGCATTTCTAGCAATTCAAAAACAACTAGCTTATAATAATACGCTGCAGCTTAAGCACACCGTCATTATGTCACATCTCTGTTGCGTAAACAATCGCTGTGAGAGAAAACAACTGTGCAATCATTATCAATAAACATTTTGTGTCGATAACACGGCGACCATTTTTCCTCCTCCAATGTTTCAAAACCGAGCAAGGAAAAAGGTAATATTATTATCAAACCTCTTCAATTACCTATCCGTCAGCTCTGGCAACAAACCTTTTTATTCCTCCTGCGACAAGGTCACTTCCTTCAGCTAACCTCTGGTTTAGAGGAAATTTCCGCCGACTTTTTGGAGGAAGTTGTCGGCCGCATTTCATACTTACGATGTCTATCTTGGTCACGTGTTTGCACCTCTACCTGACTTCAACCTTGGATCTTGAAGAGATAGGAAGGCTATGTTCAGACATCGCTCCACCCTCCCCCCTTCTTTTTTTCCTTCCTTTAAAAGGAAGTAGTTCCTTCAAGTCGAAAGGAAAGTAAATTATATGTGGTTTTTATTTTGGGAATTTATTGTGGCTTTTTTTTTTCTTTTTTTTTTTTTTCGTTTTGTTTTCATTAACCTTGAATCCTCTCGGACAAGTGCAATGGGTTTTATTTGCTCCTTGTTACACACTCAAGGAAAATGATCGAGTTTGAAAAGGCACGTTCGAGCCATTCAATTTGGTAATTGCCTGCATAAATAAGTTCGTTAAATACGCAAAAAATAAAAAATCCTGTCTCCTGGGGAAATAACGATTTCAAGTAGTGAAGAAGCATCACTGAATATAGACAATGGAGTCTGACTGAGCTAAGTCACAAGTAGGAAATTTCGCCTATAGCCGGAGAAATTATGTGTAACTAGCTCATTTAAGTGGAAGAGTTTGATTTCGCCTGCTTTGATAAACAAGCATTAAGTTTAGACGCGCTTAATTTTTTTTTTCTATGTACACACAGGTGTTAGCAATGAAAGCTTATATTCTGCAGTTTGGCTTTCATTCAAGCGTTTAACTTGTTTGTTTTGAAAATGGCATAGTGACTTTTTTTTATACACACACAAACAAAAGAAAAAAGCAGCCAAAAATATTTTTTCCGACTGTATCGGAACTTATTAAAAGATTAAAATCAGTATAAAAAAAGAAAAACTTTTTTTTTGTAAGTGCTCGACAGGGGCATAGCCAAGGGGGAGTTAGGGGGGTCATAACCCCCCCCCCCATGAGGAAGTTTTTGCCATACAAAATGTATATTATTCACTACATTATTGCACACACGTATACATATATATGAGTTGTAGTAGAGTCGTAACCCCCCCCCCCCATGAAAAATTTCTGGCTACGCCCCTGGTGCTCGACATTTAATATTTACAAATTAATATTTATACATTTAAGGATGTTATAGATCATCTTTAAATATTATTTTTTTGCGCAACATTTTTTCGACAGCTAAAGGACGAAGCGAAGAATTTTCCGGAATTGCTCAGTTATCAAGGTGGTCACCAATCATCTTGAAATTCCTTGATATTTTTTGTGATACTCCCTTCATTTCAAGTCAGAATACACGAAATCGACCAGACTAATTTTTTTTTTCTCTGATACTCATAATACTAAATTTTCACATAAATTAGGAAATATGCACAATTAAAGTAACCCATCAATTTGATTAACTAGGATTCAAATGTATTTGGATTCAGAAATCACAACTCAATTGTTTTTCCCTAACAAACGTATAATATTAACAGGGCTGTCAATCTTAGAGCAACAATTTGAGGAATATCTATAGTAAATTCGAAGAGCATTTTACTTTTTATCGAAGCAGTTTAATAATGAAAATAAAAATTACTAAAAAGCTATAACCGCTCACATAAACTAGTTTTTATAATTTAGCCTAAACATAGGTCTATAATTATATTAAAAAAGTATTAAACATTATTAAGCTAAAACGTGCTTAATATATTATTAACAGGTTTGATTATCCTCTAGGCATAACATAAAATTCTCTTAAGTCGCTGGAGTTACTGATTTTACACACATACTTTTTTAAACAAATGTTTTCTGCAGATATTGAAACTTAAAGTACTTGTGAAGAGAGCTGAGGCAGGAAATGCACAACAAAAGAACTGTTTTTGTGGAGTAATTTCGCAAAATGCAGAGTAGTTAACAGCCCAGTATTAATGATAATTAAATTAATACTATTTTTAAAAAAAGGGTAAACTGTAATAATTAGGAATAAAATTATAAAGAAAAAGATGAATTTTGAAAAACAATGGCAGATTTTAAAGACTGAAAAATATCTCAACATACCACAAAGAGAAAAATAAACTATTAAAAAAGACTGGTTATAAAGACAACTAAAAATTTTTTTATGCATGCATGTCCAGGAGTACAAAAGGTTCTCTTTTATAAATTAAATTTCAAATGTCATCTGTTCAGGTCCAGGTTTTTTTACCTTTTTTACAAAATTTCCTGTTTTTTCCCCTGGTATTTCCAGGTTCGTAGTTGCCCTGGGTAAAAAATAAAGTAAATGAATATGATAATGATAATTATTAAATTAGATGGGTACAGTTCGGTTACAGGTACTAACGCTGGTTGTATTTATCTCCACAAACGACTAATCTAGCATTGGTGTATGTAATCGAGTTATAATTACTTTAAAGTCCTTGAACATTTTGGTTACCATTACAAATTAAATTCAAATACCTCGTGCAGTGGCACGCCCAGGATGTTAATTTAGGGATGGGAAGGTGGTACAAATGGTGTGAACTCGTTTATAGTGATTTCGTCTATAGTGACAACTCTCTTATAACGCTAAAATACTTTGTATCACTCGTCCATAGCACACAAGCTTGCTATTAATTAAAAAAGTTTTTTTCTTCTCTTTTTTCTTTGTAAAATATACGTTTGAAATAGTTGAAAATAACCTTCTAAAGTAAAATATTTTAATTCAACAATTCAGAGACAATTCTCTAATAGATTTTTACTGTCATTTCCCTCCACCCCCCCAGGGCCTCTGAGAAAAATTTTATAAGGCGGGGCGAAAATCTTCCTGGCCCCTTTCGTAAAGCTCAAAAGTTTCGAAAAAACAGGACAGAGGGAAGGAATTTTTTTTTTGTTTGTAAAACTGCTCTTTTTAATGCTTTTCATATAAAATGCTAAAAGGAAAGAGAGTGGTCGGGGAGTTTTTCTGATATGTAATGGTACTTTTAATTTATGTTCGAATGTTGAAAAAATACTAATATTTAATTGGTAGAATTAACATTTCTGCCATCTAAATCATTCTAGAATTATGTATTCAAAGTTTAGTCTATTAAAAAAAAAGATTTTAATTATGAATCTATAAATGAAATTCGTAACACCTTCTGAAAAATCGCACTTCAGCTGAACACGGTCCCACTCTAAACTTGCACGGGCCCAGGGGCGGCGCCCCGTCTGCCCCCCTTTCATAGGGCCTGCTTCCCCACACACATACTTTAAAGAAGTTAGCCCCTACCGCCCCTTCTGTGGGAATGCCTATGCACTCTGAGTATTTTGACTTGCTAGGTGGCGTGTCGCCCATATTATTTTCTATTGGAACATCCTTTTCTTTCGTGTGTTCTCTGCGTACTTTTTTGATGTTTGGTACATGTAAAAAAGATCCTTTATGACATCAATCGATTTGTGTTTATGAGTATAAATAAAATATTTGGCATACAATCATTTCTGTAGAATTAAAATATTTAGACTGCTTTTTATAGTATACATTTTAATGCCCCTTTGTCATAATTTAGAAACACCCAAAATACTGGGTTTGACATAAAGTGAAATGTAAGTAATTTCGTTTAAAGTACTATAAAATGAGCAACTAAATAACGATAACTGTCAATGACGTTACTAATCTGTAATTTCTGTTGTTTTTGCATAAGTAATGAAAGAAAACCTTTAAAAACCAATAGAAAGGTTAAAAAAAGTTAGAGTTGGAATACATACATATATATACACAAGAAAAATAGAAGATAAAGAAAAGGGAATTTTTTAAGGAAAACTTGGAAACTTTTTTTAAAACGTATTTTGTTGCAAAAATTTAGAATACCGTAAGTAATGAAAAAGTGGCGGGAAGAAATATACCCTAGTGGCACAATTAGTCCAAAAGACGTTTAAAACACGTTTTTTAACGTCGTAAAACGTGTTTCCAACGTAATTTGAACGTTTTTTAAACTAGTTGTGCTACTAGGGTATTAACTCCTAACATAGCTGAGAGAGGAACTTTTGCTCTCTCAGACCGAAAGAGAAGAGAGAGCAAAGATAAAAAGTCGTATGAACATGAGACATTTTCAGCATTATTTTTTACGGAGCCAGTATAATAAAAAACTTATGCATACATGCAACATGCATAATCGAGGAAGTTACATCTAGTGGAGCCCATAAGAAATAACTATGAACATTGCTTTGATGAATCATCACGGAATTGTTGACCAGTTCATTGATTTTAAGTACATTTTAAGACATGAAATTATTAACAATAAAAATAATATGCTTTTGTGTGTGTGATTTAGGAGGTTATATATATATATATTTCACAAATCAAAAGCATACTATTAGATTGAAATACGGCGGGAATTTTGATGCATAGTAATATAAAAAGAACAATCAATATAAAAGTTGATGCTAAAAGGTATAGTTAATTAAAACTTTGAAAAATAACACTCATGAAGAAAAATAAACCGTGGAAAAAACCAATACCGGTATCTTTTCTTATGTGTGTTATTTTGCCAAGTTTTTGATCGATTTTACCCAATTAATGGGGATGGATACGAAGCAAAACAGGCCTGCCTCGTCTCGTAAAACAGCTGTGAATCCAGTGGAGGATTAATGCAAGTTTGTCGGGGGGTGGTTAGTTTGTCGGTGGGGGCGGTTAGTTAGAAGATTGACATATACGTCCATTTTATGGAAGTAAAATAGAATCTTTTACATTAATTTCTTTTGTCTCGGGGGGGCGGTCGCCCCCTCCGCCCCCCCTTTAATCCGCCCTTGTGTGAATCTCTCTCGTCTCGTCTCGCACCGACCCCTAAATACCTTCTCAAACAACCACGTTTTGTGAGAATATGACCGGTTAGGGAGGCTATTTACATTGAAAACAAACTTGGAAAGGAAAAGTCTTTATAAAAGTTAATGAAAAAAAGAATTTTCTTCACATATTGCAAGAGATTGGTGTAACACAGAGGTCGCCAAAGTGGTCTATATAGACCCCCAGGGGTCTATTTAACAAAAGCGGGGGTCGATCTGAGCCAGGGGGTCGAAGAAAAAAACAGTTCTTAATACGAAAATCACACATACCTAATCGCGATGATCGTAAAATTTGTGAATTTTTTGCTTCCAAGGTTCCAAGTAAAATTAAATGCATTTAGATCTTCATTGCTACGTAAGGATTATCAGTATTTTACAAATCTGCGACAATTAGAAATAAAAGAAGAAGACTTGGAAATATATACAGGTCATCTTCAAAAATTGAGCGACAATTTAAAACTGCGCTTTGTTGATTTGGAAAACATTGACATTCCTGATTGGATTATTGTGCCATTTTCTGCTCAAATTGAAAACGTGGACATCAACCTGCAAGATGAGCTTGCTGAATTATTATCGGATCTTGAAGCAAAGACGCTTCTTAGAAATGTAACAATAAGCAAATTTTGGACAAATATAAATATAATGCAAAAATATGTAAAACTTTGTGAAATAGCTCAACCGTTTATGCTAGCATTTCCAAGTTCCTATATGGTTGAAGCCGGTTTCAGTCACGCAAATTCAATCTTAACCAAGTACAGAAATAAATTAAATGTGGAGCTTCGAGAGGATTTAAGATTAAAATTGACTAATTTTGAACCAAATGTAGCGAACCTTGCAAAAATACACCAGGCACACCCATCTCATTGATTAAGAAGCAATAAATCTGTAGTTACTTTACTTATTATTTCTACTTATTTATAATTATTCATTATTTAATAAATATTAAGGTTTTTTAAATTATATAGGGGTCGATGATCAAAAAAGTTTGGTTTTTTGAATTATATAGGGGTCGATGATCAAAAAAGTTTGGCGACCCCTGGTAACAACTTATATGAGCTGGATCACCCTTCCCTCCAAGAAAAACTCCATGTGATTTCCTGGTAGTAGACCTATTTTCAGTTTCTGCGTCCGTAGTCGAGTTCCAAGGGGTAAAGTGACATTTCCGAGCTTGCTTTACGACTTTTTTTATGAATTGAAGTGTAGACAAAATGTAGAATGAAGCAAAATGTTATGCTAAAGCAATGTAATTTTTTTTGGGGGGGTGACTAATTTATTTAAAAAAACTCATTTGAGTTAAATAAAGTGTACAAGGAAGCAAAATATTACCCGTAAGCAATGTCTTTGAGGCCGAAGCCTCCTTACCCCTCCACTTGAAATTAGCTAAATGATAAATAAACTTGCCTGTGCCTCTTCTGAAACACAACTCTGGCTAATCCACACTCTCTCGGCATCCGCAAAAAACAAGCAAAACTATTACAGCCACTAATTCCACTTACTTGTGCGTCCAGTTCCCATGCAGTAGTGATTCGCGAAAAAACGCACGGAACAAACACGCTCTCCCTCTTCTCTACCGCTACCGGCCATCTCCAGCCGTACGCACAGTTAGCATTGTGTGTTTTTTTTATTATCATCATCATCATCATTCCTCTTCCGATGCATGGAAAAAAAACAAAAAAAAAAAAAAAACACCACTCCCCGTCGTCTGCTTGCAAGCCACACCTTTTCCCCGACATCCGCAACGGGAATAAAAGATCGAGTTTTTATCAATTTGTCAGCGGCGGCATCCGAAATTGGAAAATGCTGCCCAATGATAGATGTCGCTAAAATATGCACTCTTGTACGGCCATATTATTTATGCTATGGCATGGTAACAACTCGTGGTTCCCAGAAACCAGTGATGGAAGAAGTGCGTATTTTGATGGGCAGCGCCCGTTTGTTTAAAGAGAAAGAAAGAAAGAAAGAAAGAAAAAAAAAAAAAAAATCACTATAACGTAGGTGCGGACATTTCACACTTTTCTCCTCTGCCATTTGCATAGATAACAAATTCTGCTAATTATAGAAGAAAAAATATGCCTGTTTTTTAACGTGTGATTACGTTGCTCCATAACGGTCTTATGTAAAGAGTTTTTTTTTCTATTTGTAAGTCATAATATTTTTCGTTTGTTTGTAAAGTAGTTTACCTGTTTGTAAAGTAGGTGAACAAACCAGGTGGACTAATTGAAAAAACTTGGATTGTTTTCTTTTTCTTTTACGGCAGTCAAAAACGTGACGATTTGCGTGGGTTTCATAATTTTAAAAACTTTACGATTTTAAAAAGTTCGACATTATACAGTTTCATTTTTCATGAGAATGAAATAAACTATTTTCTTCTGCTAAACCATGGAGAATTTAAATATTTAAATTGATTATTCTGCATTAATTATTTTTCTATTCTTACACATGATCTTTCTATTGTTTTAGTTTAGTATTTCCAGTTTGGACACATTTTAAAATTCATTTGGGGGGAAAGGTTTACGTAAATTTCAAAATAAAAGCATAATACAGTGGAACCTCCCAAGCTGTACCCCCTATAACTTAAGACACCTCCCTAGGGTGGAGACTTTTTGGGGGGAACGGAACATGTCCATAATATAAAAATTACCTCTATAATTTGGACATCTCTGAAAGTTGGACACTTTTTGAGGAAACCGCAGGTGTTCAACTTGCGGATGTTTCACTGTATATAGTTTCAGGGAGGCTAAAATCAAGGAAGGTCTTTGGGGCCCCCAAATTAAACGGACTACTTTTAACGATTTGACGTTTATAGAACACCTGAATCACACAAAAAAAGAAAGAGCTTGTCTTGCATTCAGAAAAATTTGTCTGAACTTTTTGGTAACACACACACACACACACACACACACACATTCACAACAACAACAACAAAAGTCGCTTGCCGTTCAACGACAGCGTACAAAGTTAGGTGCACATGTCGGTTGAAATGCTTCTCCTGGTATACCTGGACCTTTTAATTTTTAAATTTAAGTGTTAAAATAGCAGCGGAGGTGTACTCGGTGGCGGTTTGAGTTAGTGAGGGTGCTGTTTTTCGAAAAAGTAGCCCGTTGTTTTAAGGGGACAGCCTACTTTTAACAATGGGAAAATGTAGAAATTTTAGTTCAACTTTCATAATTAAAAAAAAATAATGAATGCATGCATAAACACAATTTTTTTTTCAGTTAACTACTATGACATTACTCTATTGATTAAAAATATTATTGTAGTTTCTTATAAAGGTGATAATTTAAAAAATATTATTTTACCACACAATATTGTAAAAACAATTCAAGGGTACTTTCCCACTGCGCGCAAGATATCTCAATTAGAATTCCTTTGATCCTCATAATTTTTTTCTAAATTAAACAAAACATTATAATTAACAATCTAAACTAAAATGGCTTAATTATTTTCATAATTTAAATTAAAAAAATATTTAATCTAAAAGTTTAAATTATCATAAAAATTTTGATAGTTTTACAATCATAACTTTTTTTCTATGAAACACAACCATTTCATTTTAGTTCATTTTGTTCATTATATTAAAATAAATGCCTGAGAAAAGTTTCAAGTTGATATCTTAAATAGTTTTTAAAATATCATGCGCGCAAACTTGAAAAACAGTGTTTTGAGAAAACGCCAATTAAAGTTCAAATTGTAGTTTTGGAACATAAATTTAATTTTTAAAAATTAAAAACATTTTCTATTGAAACATTTACTATTTAAAAATAATTTTACTGAGTATTTAAAATGATTAACCCAAAATATGTTTTAATATGGCTTAAGAAACATCAATCTAAAGAAAAGCTCGACAATTGTAAATATGAAAAAATATGTAAATACCTTAACAAAAGATACATTTTTAGGATATAAAGGTACGAATATTGGTAAAGTACATTATTTGAAGTTATTTTAATAATTATATCCATGTATATATTTTTTTTACTATGCAACATAAAAATTTGATTTTATTTCACTTTATGAACTTTTCGATTTAAAATTTTCCGCTTTCATGCACATTGCCTTCGTTTTCTTTTATTGCCTCAAACTGAGAACTGTTGAGCATTTTTCTGGCTCTTCGAGTTTCTAAATTAAATTCTGTACATTTCTTTTCTGCCTCTTTTATGCTTTTAGTGTCAACATTAGTTGCAGCTTCTACAGCATGCTGCCCAACTTGCGTTTACATTTTCCTTTTTATCTCAATAAATAATTGTCATACAGAAAAATGGTTGGTTTGAATCTTTTTAGAATAAAGTAAACTATTTAATGAGATAAAAATCTCAAAATCAAATTTTGGGGCATTTTAAAAGTAGGCTGTCCCCTTAATCTAGTGTAAAAAGCAATTGAGATAGACAACTCAGCTATTGCGCAAGCGCAACGCAGGGCCTCCACGGAGCATCTAACCCTTTAACGCGCAGTGTTCCCGATCTGGGAACACCAAACTCTGACGTTTTGACTGTTGCCAGTCAACGTTTTGACGTTTTGACTGTTGACAGCTGGCTGTGCCCGCGCACATCCAGCTGTCGTCAAAAAGGGTCTCTAGATCTGTGGGACACGATGAACGTTTCGATCGTCCGCCATCTTGCTGGTAGTGAAGTCGACCGATGGCAACGGCTGCCCTTTTTTCAGCATTGGGAAAGGGTTGCGCCTCAAAGGGTTAAAGAACCATTTTAGGAAGCAACACTGGTCGATGAAGGAGTCTCCACCGTTGCGTCTATCTAACGATGAATATGAGAGCGAATAGGTTAAAAATGGATTCAAGATTAAAAAAGAAACAGGGTTGGAAAAAAAAACGCGTGACCCATCTTGATAATATGCTTCACCATGCTTATAGCCCATTCCTTCTAAATTTTCTTTTCCTAGAAATAATTCATATATTCTGAAAACTTATAAATATGTTTTTTCCCATCCAAACGCAAAATTCCATTTTAAGTAGTCTGTAGTAAACGAACGTATACAATGTCTGTGAAACGTCACGTAAAAGGCTCTATAAAAGAGCATTCCAACGAATTGAACGAAATGTAATTGATTAAAATAAGTTTGCACATTAAATTCCATTATTCATATTTCATAATTCAAAAATAATATGACTTTCGAAAATGCTTTATCTTTTGCAATTTTATTGTAAAATTTTAAAAATGGGAAAATACAATATTTTATAGACACTTAAAATCTGAAGGCCCTATACATTTGCCCAGTCAGTAACAGGGCACTTAGCGTTTCAAAATTCACTATAAAAACCCATTTCAAATAGCACCAAGCAGTTTTATCTAGTTCACGATATGGATCTCCTTCCGAGAAGACTTCGTAAAACTCGAAACGGAAATGCACTTCCGTCTTGATAAGACAACGATCGACCGAATTGCCAAGTCTTATTACATAGGAGGAGCGGAGACGTTCCGAGAGAAGCTGCGGAAGCTAATACGACAGATCTATTTGCAGGCTTCAGCAGGAAGAAGAAAGTTGGAAATAGAGGCCTCTCTTATGGGGGTATATATGAAGGGCTTTTCACTTATAATAAAGAAAAAACATAAGTTATGTCAAACGCAGTGGCACACCGACACTCGCAGAAAAATTCGTCTTTATACTCAAGTCAAAACTAGACGTCAAAGCCCGTTGTGGAGGCAATTACAACGGGCGCTAGTAAAAACACTTGACAAAAATGCGTCTACTCTCAATATAGTTCATCTTCGTCCACCTAAATTAAATAACTCCATTCCCGTTGGACTCGTAACCAGAAGGTTGTGGGTTCCATACCGGCGTACCACTAAAGACCACCGTGTACATGCGGTGTACGTGCACGTTAAATCCGTGGTTCCGAAAGTCCTCTCGGTGGTCGCTAGCAGTTTCCGAGGGGTGCCAATATTCAGAAGCCCCCCACTGATGAGGTTCCAAATTGTGGCGGGAAATTCCGGGAAGGACGTACATGTAGCTCTAAGCGACACATTCAGTGACGCGAGATGTCCTCTCCTGGCAAACAAACAAGCAAACACCTAGTGGGGAGAGCCGTGGTAGCCCAGTGGTTAAGGCGTTGGGCTCGCAACTGGAAGGTTGCGGGTTCGATACTGGCGTACAACTAAACATCACCGTGTACATGCGGTGTACGTGCACACGTTAAATCCGTGGTTCCGAAAGTCCTCTCGGCGGTCGCTAGCAGTTTCCGAGGGGTGCCAATATTCAGAAGTCCCTCCACCTTCTGATGAGTTTCCAAATTGTGGCGGCAAATTCTGGGAAGGACGTATATGTATCTCTAAGCGACACATTCAGTGACGCGAGATGTCCTCTCCTGGCAAACAAACAACATCTAGTGAAGAAAATCCAGTAGATTTATGTGGTATCATAATTTTGAAATCATAATTACTTATCTCAGTCACACAACACACTTCGAAATTTTTTCACACATTAAATTTCGCCATCTATTCTATGTATCATTTTTTAAAAAGTATAATTTGACATGACACGACACAGTTATGGATTTTAAAATGAAAAGTTTGCTTTTTATAACAGTTTATGTTTGAAATTTCAATCACACATAAGGTCGTGATATTAAAAATATAATTTGTAAAAGAGCTCCGAAATACAAGAATTCTTTTAACATAAAATGAATAAAACTTCAATGTTTCTTTACCTTCACAAGTTTTTTCTTAAATGTTCGAAACTTTACAAAATATCTGCTTTTTAGACTAAAAAAAAAAAGTAGTAAAGTTTTGGGACTTAGAACTCTCACCAAATGTTACAATTAAACGATTTGCCATCTAATTCAGAAATTTTCAAGAATCCTTCACAAATGAGTAATCAATATAAGCACAATTCTTTATTATTGGACCAAAATACTATCATATTGAATGAATAGAACCAGAGAGCGGTAATCTTTCAGAACTAATGGGAGAAATACATGTGTCGATTATTAACGGTGTAGTTCAAAAAAATCATGTGATTTTGGTACATAAGTACAAATAAACTAATTATGCCAGGCATTTCAAAATTCTGAAACTGTCTCTTTACAAGCTGTACTACATACTGAAATAAACGATAAATCTGTATCAGTTTAAAAACTTTTAGAAAAAAAATCTTAAAAATCGGAAATTTTCGCAAAACGTGTCACTCTTCGAAAAATCTTGCAGCTCAGATCCATGTTTAAGATTTTTTTCTGAAAATTTCACAAAAGCCAAAGCTTTTTCGCTTATTGCAGTGTGTAAAGCAGCTTATGAAGAACCATCTGAAATTTTTTAGAGAACATAGTGCTATTAGTTTATTTTGATTTGTGTACCAAGACTAAAAACAGAGTTTTTTTCTTCGACACACACCCTTAAAGCTTCAAAAAGTTATAAAACCAGTAGATTTTAATGTAAAATCAGGAAACCAGGAATAACCATCAGAATCCAGTAGTCTCCTGAAAAATTCAGTGGAGTTGATAGGTATGTAACTCCATATTCAGTTATACTCAAATCGAATGCCATGCTCTTCTGGAAACGAGCGGAAACTTTTCGCATTCGAACAATTTCATTTTGTGACAACAGCCCCTCTTATATCAATGTTTCATGCAGACGGCATGCATAATAAAAAAGATTAAACTATGTTATTTGGAAGAACTGTTTAAAACGAACTGAAATCGCAATTTTCCCTTCAAAGATTGATGACCGTGACTTTAAATACGACGCCATTGTCACTTGCAGAGCCTAATTTTGTCACGCAAATGATTTACTTTTTTTACTCTCGGAAATAAAATGGCGCTAAAAAGAGCAAAAAATCGCTTAAAAATGAGGGAACGGGTGGATTTTCAGATTTTTAAAGCAGCCCAGATTGTTTCCTATATTTTTATACATAATTATGAAAATTTTCAAGCGGATCGTACAAACGGTGTAGATGGTATTACGCTTTCTGTGCTTTTTAATCTTTTTGAACGTTTTAATCTTCTTGGAGTAATGGCGGTAAAAGTTTTATCTTGAAGTGGTTGGCCTGAATTGTTTGAGAGTGAGTCAGTGATCAGCTAAACTATATAGTAGGATTTATCCTTCATTTTTAAACGAATAATTTCCGTACTCTATAGAAACGTAATATTTCCGTGAGTTCCTCTTCCCAAAATCTGAAGATGATGAAAAAAATCGTTGAATCTGAAGAGGTTTCTTCAATTGACAAGAGAAAAAAAAAAGAAACAGATATACGTCAAATAACGTAGATATTCCGGCAGCACTGCTGCGAGAAAAATTTGTGCATCGAAGAAATAATTTTTGAGAAGACGTCTTTATACACTAATTTATTCCTCGTTTTCCAACGAATAATTTCCGTTCTCCTTGGAGATGTCAGATTTCCGTGAATTGTTCCGGAAAATCTGGAGAAGAGCAAAACAATTCGTTGAATCTGAAGAAGTTTTTCAATTGACCAGAGGGAAAAAAAAAAAAAAAAAAAAAAAAAAAAAAAAAAAAAAAAACGGATATTCGTCAAATAATGGAGATATTCCGTCAACACTGCTGCGTAAATTTTCCTTGAATTGAAGAATAATTTTTGAAATAATTTTTGAGAGTGTACCTAGTCAAAGAATTCTATACAGTAAAAAGGCAATTGGTTTGCTTTCACCCGTACAAAGGTTAGGAATTGTTCGGTTGCCTGGAGTTAACCGGAAGACGGGACTATGCTTACTGCCCGGAAACCCTGTTTGCGTTATTTGAAAGACAGTACTGGAAGCCACCCAGAACGAGGGTTTCGCAACAAAGAGATAAGATAATGATTTTTTTGTTAAGGCTATCTAAACATATGAGCTAAGCAAAGCGCATGCGTTACCGAATCTGTTAAGGCCAACGTAGACCCAAGTGCGATTGCCGGACGCTGCAGGGTATGAGAGGAGATTTTTAATGGTCAATTTGCACGTGCAGGCTTTGTAAAAGGGGGGAAACAGTGCATAGACGAAAAATTTATAGGTTTTTAATGACGAGTCGGGATTCGCCGACAAAGGATAACCCGTGAAACCACAAGAGCACGCCAAGCACACTATGGGAGAACTTTTCTCCGCAATCCGTCTTCCAGATACTGGAAAATACATTGAGCTCCCATTCTAGCGTACGGAAACGCACTGAGGTCTACGTTGGCTTTAAAGTCATAAAATACTATTACTCGGTGAAAGCTACTGACAGGAGTAGTGGACACTATGGAACCATTGACTGGACAACGCAAAAATGATGTGACCTCTGCACGGAGTACCCAAACCTAGTCTCCGTTCTAAGACCCTATGCGTAAAGTAGCGCTCATATCTGACAACAAAACTTCACCCTTTTCCTTAGTGAGAACGACACCGATTACTTGGACTGCAGGTTTAATTCTTAGAAATCCTACTATATGGTTATTCATTGAACCTATTGAATCTAGGAGTACAATTAACTAACATTTGCACAATAATAATACTTCATTTATTTTTTAATCAAGGTAAAAGAGTTAGCTAGACATTTACTTATAAGTTAATTCACTGAACAGTTGAACTAACTAAAATTTTATAGGACACTAGCTGATGTGTCCGTTCTTCGTACGGGAAGAACCGAGTATATTTCCAACACATGTATTTGAAATTAAGTTACTAGATCGGAAAATCCAAATTGTTATGTTCCTAACGATATCATTTACACACCGAAACTAAAATAAATAAACAAATAACATTCACTTTGCTTTGAACAATTTTGCAGTACATTGCTTTTAGATAGTTGAGGTAGTATGTGGGTAGCTAAAAGCGTCACACATAAATCAAAATTCAAAGATAGGTATGTATCATAATAGTTTTAAAAAAAGGAAAAAAGGTATAAATCTGACATCAGAGGGCGCTTTCTCTGCTGGAAATTTTCATGATTTGCGCTTGTAAAAACAATCTTCTGGCATTATTCCTATTGTGGTTTTAATGAAAACGACACTCAATACACTTCATTCTTACCTACTTTTTAAAAAATGTATTTAATGAAAATAGCATACATGAATTCAGAATACATGTACCTCAAAACATGTAAATACATCAAAATCTCAGAATCGTATTTTCTCATGATTACTGTACTTTCTTTACATGGTACGTGTTCGGAAAATAAAAATCAATTTTGTCGTCCTTAGGGTAAAAATTGCGCAGTTTTATTAGACTTAGCAAAATAAAATATTTTTCTCTCATGCAATAGTTAAAAGTTCCATAAAACCAATTTTTCTTAATACTTGTTTAAAATAGATGTTGCAACATTTTTTGAGACTGACCCACTTCTGCTTAGCGAATGGTTTAGCTATTGACTCTGATTGTTCCACAGACGTGACGGCAAAGACTCCCATTCTGTGGCAATCGTTGTTTCTTGTCACATTTCTAGCGATCTGCACATTCGCAAACACAAAGGGATAAAGCGGGAGCATTCAATTGTGATTGTATGTGATTATGGCAACGCTACACTAGGGCAATCTGCCAAGGGTAGGGGTGCTTTTGTAGGACGACTTTCTAAGGGGTTCTAACGCGTATTCATGTTGCATCTGGAGAAAACCTACCAAAACTCCAGACCATAGATCGACAGCCGCGCGATGGGACCCGAACCCGTGACCTTCACACTTCGGCCGTCTACCATTTTCAGTGACATAATTACTGTGCTATGGTGAGGCTCGGTAACATTCAAAAGTCCAAACCAGGAAGCAACGACGGCGAATGAAGGAAAATCGCTGCTGAAACGAATTACACAAACCTTAAATTGCAACCAAAAATAAAGGAGGAACATTTTAATATTTTAATCACCTTTACATCACATGCTGTATGTTTAAGGAAAATAATTCAAAATTTTTAATTTATAATACCCTTTAATTATTTCATTGCTACCACTCAATAGTAGTTCATTTAGAAAGAATTTTGAATAAATAAATCAAATTTTTAAATAAAAAAACTTGCGGGAAATTCAGGTGAAGTCACAAATTTCTTCACACTGTTTTTAACCAATGCTCTGCATGGTACTTCACCCGAAAATTTTCATTGTGGTTAAATGATACATCTCACAAAGAACGTAACATGTCCAGCATTATAATTCGGGATAACATTACACGAAATTATGCACTAATTGAAAAATCCACATCCGTGTCTGGGTCATTCTCAAGAAATATTATAATTTCCATTCCAAACAAATGTTGAGAAAAATTGTTTTTCTAAACCTTTTAACTATTATCTTATTTAAGATAATAGTTAAAAGGTCTAAAAAATATTTTATTCAGTAAAATTTTATAAAATTCAAATAATTTTCACACTGTGAACGACTTAATTGTTTTGCTTTTTTAGCTTGAAAACTACTCTCTCTCATTAGAATTTGCTAAATAAATATTTTATTTAGCAAATTAAAAATACCAAATTAAATATATAGCAAATTAAATTAAAAGGAAAAGAAAATTTGAAAGGAAAATAAGTACTTCAGTTTTCAAAGCAATTATTTGACATATAATAAACATCATAAAAGTGTCACAATATCTAATACAGCTGTTCAATGAAATAAGTAATAAGTAAATGTCCACTCTGTTACGAGGCAGTTATGCATGGAAGCGAGACAAAAGATAAACCTGTTCCATCTCACAAAACAGTTCGAAAACTTTGTATCACCTCGCAAAATCCCTATATAGTAACGTTAAAAATGTCTGTCTCGTCTCGCATAAAATCTGTAATCTCTTATCTATCGCTGCAGGAAAACGGCTGCAGGTGCGGTGCATCCAACACCATTTCGATAAGCTTGCCTGTAAAACTCGTTTTCCTGCCATAACCCTACAGCGGCACAAAAAAAAATAGTTTTCAAAGGGAGCCTTGAAATCCAATCTCCCCCCTGGTGCCTTCCCAAGATCCGAGGTCTTCAGGTAGAATCCTCCTGAGTTACTGATTTGATCCTGGCCACACGTTGCACAGGGGCGTCGAGAAAGAGCAAGAGTGTATCCCTGTCAGTGGCGTACCTAGGTAAAAGTGGCGCTTCAGTTCACGGAAATTTTACTGTCAGCTGTGCTGCGTGAATATTTACGTTATTTGGCGCTTTTTTCTCCCTCCTGTCAATTGGAGAAACTTCAAAAGATTCAAAGGAATTTTTTCCTGTTCTTCAGGTTTTCGGGAAGAATTTACGGAAATTTTTCGTTGACAAATGAGGAATAAATTAGTGTCAAAGACGCACTATCAAAAATTATTTTTTCAATTCCCGGAATTCTTTTCTGGCAGCACTGCTGTCGGGATATTTCCGTTATTTGACGAATATCCGTTTATTCTTTTCTCATGTCAACTGAAGAAATTTCTTCAGATTCAACGAATTTTTTCCTCTTTTTCAGATTTTGGGAAGAAGAATTCGCAGAAATATTACGTTTCCACACAATACGGAAATTATTCGTTGAAATATGAGGGATAAATTAGTGCATAAAGACGAGTTTTTCTCAGAGTGTGGTCATTCTTAGAAATTTCTGCAGAACGACCCTTTATATTGGTTTCTGCTGTGGGAGTTCATTATGCAAATGAAAATCTGTCATGGGTTCTAAGGACAATGATTCAAAATAAATAGTGTCTTATTGGCTTTAACCATAACATTTAAATTAGTACGGCAGTTCAATGAATTAACTAATATGTAAATGTCCGCTATGTTACCAAACAAGTAAATATTACCTTGATTAAAAAATAACAGAGATTATTATTTTACAAATGCGAATTTATTGTACTCCTTGATACAAAGTTCTATGAATAATTATGAAGTACTCTATGAAGTGCATGAATGTTTATCAGTGTATTAATAACAAGACCCTTGCTGGGAGTAACGATGGTTACACAAGAAAAAATGGTGTCGTAGCCAAAATAAATAAAAATTGAAACATTATTTTAAATTTTGTGATGGATACAAATTAAACAAGATAAACATAAAAAAGAAGCTAAGTTGCTAGGCATGGTTCATTAGTGTTGCTGAAAGATTAGGGTAACAATTATTTAACTTTTTTTACTCTCAGAAATAAAATGGAGCTGAAAATAGATTTAAAAATTAGGGAACAGGTGGATTTCCAGATTTTTAAAGTAGCGCAGACTCTTTTCTTTTCTTTTTTCAGGATAATTATGAAAAACTTCAAGCAGATCGTACAAACGATGCATATTTTATTTTAGACAATAACTTTTTAATCTGTTTTAATGTCGGTAAAAGTTTTATTTTCGAGTGGTTCAGAGGAATTGTTACAGAGTCACTGAGTCACTGAGTCAGGGATCAGCGTAACTATACAGTAGGATACAAATATAGATGTAATCCACAACGGAATTAAGAAACTCAATTTTGCGATTTTTCACGGAGATGCATATTACGTTTTATTTATCCGAATGAAAAAAACTCGATTTCACTGAATTCATGCACTCATGCTTTAAGGCTTTTGGGCGGATGTCATTGTTGATTCAGTAGCTATATGTTAACATAAAGAATTTTTTTTCCCTTTCTCTTTAGTGTACTTTCTATTATTTTAATAAAAACAATATTGTAGATCGTTTAGCAGACACTTGTCTATGTAGGAACCTTTCCATTTTGTGCGTAATCTTTTAATAAAAGTGTTAAATTTGAGTTAATTTTTTTTTAATTCAGGCAATCGCAAATATTTAGGAATTTTTTTTGAAATTCAATAGCCAGTGAAACCCCGATACAAGGCTACCCGCATTTTACGTTTTCCCGCTTATGAAGCCATTTTCTATAGCTACCGAATATTTTTCTCTGTTTGCATCGGATAGCTTGTAATGATCGAAATGGCAATGAGGAAGGACATATAACTAACTCACTCAGCGATTGAAGTGATCTAAGCTGTGAAAGTAGTGAAAGCGTTCCTCTCAAGTTTTGAAGGTCAAGGGGAAAATTTTAGGGATGGACGCGAGACGACTTTTTGCGAGACGAGACAGAGATTTACGACGAGACAAGCTTTTAGGCTATTTTGCGAGACGCGAGACGCTTATTTTTCGTCTCGCGTCCATCGCTAGAAAATTTACAACTCATAAGCACCGAAAATGAAATTTGTGATGGAAATGGTGTAGAAAACAAAATACGAAGTAAAAACAAAACACAAAGTAAGTAGCCAATCTCTTTAATGGAATAATATAGAAAACTAATGTATAATTTATATTGTAGAGGAATAAAAAAGAGGTATGCAACCTAAAGTTACACATTAATTAACTGTTAGTACTTTATTTCCCCCAAACCCCAGTTTAGCGGTTTCCTGCATATAACGTTATTTCTTTACAGTCCCTTGAATAACGTTAAATCGGAGTTTCACTGTATTTAAAAAGATAATAGATTTCTACATAAACAATCAACTACTGAATAACCACCAGTCATTATTTTATTAAAACAATTGAAAGAACAGTACCCGCTGTTTAACAAAAGAGATCGTTCAGAGATAAATTGATTTTAGTAAGAGGCTGATTTTTATATGAGGCGAACATTATTCGAACTAAAAGAGTGTGCGTCACCTCTTGCCACCACCCAAACTCGGATAGAAATTATGAAATAAGACGATTAATAAATAACTCGGCTGTTCGAGCCTCGTCAGGGAGAGACCCCCTTGAACCCCCCTAATTTTTTAGTTTCATTATTGACATATTAAAACGATATAATTGACTATGTCATTTTATCTCTCATCTTTCGCGTATTTCGCCTGGTAATCCTATGTTGAAATTTTTATGATTGTAACCTATTAATAGAAAAATACATGTGATGCATATTCTACAGCTTACGAAATATTTTAACAATAGTTTAAAGGTGTTGTGAACTAATAGTATTTAAATATATGCAAAATTATGTCTCATACTTTAATGTCGCATTTTTGGGACAATTTTCAATAAAGGGGGTGAGAGATAAAATGACGTAGTCATTAATAAAATGAATTAACTTCTTATTGATTATTCATTCATTGTGGATTCAAAATCTATAATACAGTGGAGCTTGCTAAAGTGACCACCTTGGTAAAGAGACCAGCTGCCTATAGTGACCACATTTTTACAACTTCACTTTACAACCACCGCACTTTGCCGACTTCATAAAGTGACAACCTTTATAATATGACCACTATTGTTCGTCCCAAGGGTGGTCACAATAGACAGGTTCCACTATAAACTTTTAAACCTATACTACGTATAAAACGAATTTGACATATTTTATAATAAGCTTTCTGAAAAATTATCAGTATTGAACTTTTCGGACCGGGATAGGACACTATAGGATATTACCTTCAGGAACGGCCTACCTATTTGGTTTAAAGCCTGTTTTAGTTCCTGAAGTGTCCTGCTGAACCCTAAGCGCAGGCTCAGGTTCAGCAAGCAGCGGTTTCCCTCATTTTCTTTTCTTTCTTTCTTTCTTTTTTTTTCTGAGCACAATTTTTGATTACAATTGGTAAAATATTAGGTTGTAACGAAAGTTTCCCGCCACCGTAAACATCGTCAGCACACAGTTCTCGTTGGCGTATTTGCTCATATTTTGTCGCACGATTTTTGGCATTTGAAAGAAAGAGATTTACTTTATAACACTGTGTTGTGAAATCTGTAAAAAATATAGTTATCATTAAGTATAAGGTGTCTCAAATGGAACTATCACTCTACAGGATTAGAACCATCATTTACTTTCAGTTGTGTTGCAAAAAGTCAGCTACATAATATCAACGAATTATGAGTACAGCTTTAAGTACTATTGTTGTATCATGTGACACTGTGCAGGTTTGGTACCGAAAGTTCAAAAACAGTTATCTAAGGAGTTAGAAGTTAGTTTTTCAGGCAGATATGGCGGAAAACTTTCGTTACAACCTGATACATCAGTGTTATACAATATAAAAGCAGTTAGTTTACAATGGTTTACAATAGCTCACAATATTGTTCTTACCATATTACCATATATACATATATTTAACATATTTGACCATATATACATATATTTCACAAGTTCCCTTTTTTTTTTTACAATTTTGAAAGCTAAAAAAAAAGTAAATAAATATCTAAAAGTAAACAATAGGCTTGAGAATGATAAACTTTTAAAGTAATTTTGAAAAATTTCTTAACGTTCAATATTCTTAGTACAGTAGTATAATATATCAGTAATATATTTTCGGTTGAATTCTTCCCCACTTAAGACATGCTGACCGTAAGCGTTTGCAAAAAGAATAAGAAAGTGTCTCAGAAATTACAGATGTATAAAAAAAAAATCATCCCTCGTGGTCACTGGCCAGTCAGACGACTGACAATAATGCTCAGCCAATTTTTTAAAAATTAATTAATTAATTAATTAATTTTTTATTTTTATTTTTATTTTTTATTTTTTTTGCCTCGGGAGAAAATATTCATTTATCTATCCTATAGAGATGTATAGCACTAACTAGCAGATGAAAAATAACGCTCAGAATGTTCTTTTTCCTTTTGGTGCTACCTAAACAAGTTGCCAGAATATATGATGGGAAGACATGCGTTTGTTGTAGCACTCCAGGGGTGAAGGTTTCAGCAGAGCGAGATAATGGGTTGCTGTGTGTATTTTCTTTCCCCCAAATATTATTAGAATTCGTACTTTCACAAGATTATAGGTTTTATTATTTTATTTTATTAAGCGGGAGTTTTAATGCACATTTCTATTGATTTAAATCCGTTCTTGACAATTTGATCAGATTAAGCGGCTGATTTTATTAAGTGACAGGCATTATGAACCAGGGTTATTAAAAACCCGGTTTTTTTCAGAAAAAACCCAACCCACTGGGTTTTTTCGGGATTTTTCAAGGTTTTGGGGGGTTTTTCAGGGTTTTTCGGGTTTTATCTGGGTTTTTTCAGAAGAAGGGATGGGGTTTCAGAATATTTGAAAAAAATTTGCTTATTACTAAATACAACTTAAAGCAAACTAATTGATTACAAAAATCAATTATAAATAAAAAGTGGTTAATTTAATAGTAATAACTGATTACAATTATTAATCATACATGAAAAAAATGTATAAATCAATTACAATAACAACACCAATCATGGTTTGCTATTAGATAAATTGAATATTAGTCATAATTTTAACAGTGATATACTAGTGCTTAGTTACAACACGATTTTTCTATGGTTAAAAAATCTTTATTCATTTTAATACAGATAGGGGTAAAAATTTACTCTAGAAAGTTTTAATGCCTATGTGAAGTCTGATTTTTTTTTTCCTTTGGTAGTGGTGGTGTGGGGGGGGGGTAGGGAGCTGTTTATAAACTTTACAAGTGGTGTACTGATATTAAGCGATGTATTATCTACAGAATTAAAGTTGAAATTTTGAAAAAACCCAGTTTCTCGGGTTTTTTCAAGTGGGCTTTTTTTTAAAAACCCACCCGGGTTTTTTCGTGTTGGGCAAAATCATAACAACCCTGTTATTAACATTACAGAAGGGAGAAGAATTTTCCGTAGATTAAGATATAGGAGCTAGTAAATCCAAGATGGCGGCCGCCCAACAGCCGTAAATGCATTTTCTGAATAAATAGATAAAAATCAAGTATATCATAACAAATGCTGCATATCTTTAAAATTGAACTATCGAACTGAAAAATCACTTTATTTACATTCAGTAGCCCGTGACAATAACCACAGCAATCAATATCAATGATTGCGGTTTCTTTTTTTCCTCTACTGAAAGGAAGTAATTTTTTCAATACCTGAAAAAAACTTCTCCCCTCGGTTAAGGAGAATTTTTCTTTCAACGATTTCGAAGAAGATATCTGATATTAATTGCGAGTGTCATGTAGAAGTCACGCAGAAGTTGTGTTCATTCAGAGAAATCGTTCTAGTGTTATACGATTGGAAATGCCGTGAAGGTTTATACTTCTAAGAATATTTATTTCAGTATTGTAAAGAATGGCAGTTCCAGTGATAGGGAATGCTTAGATGTAATTAACTTTTCCAGAACTACATAAGTTTACTTAAACCTGTTTTTCTTTCTTTTCTAATCAAGGTAATTACGAACAGTTTTCAAAATTAACAAAAAAATGCCAGAGGCTCTAGAATATATTTTTATATAAGTAATTTACTATATATGCATTATTACATACAGCAAATCTATGAGAGTTACAGTATACACGAAGAAAAAATTCTTACAACAGTTTTCTTTTTAATCATACAACATACGAAGAGTTTTAAAAAATTAGGTAAGTCATCGAACAGGGAAAAAACAAACAAACAATGATGTCTCTTCACAACCCGTATTATGCATTCTTGCACAAGGTAAACCTACGAGAGTTTGAAAGTACTCTAAGCCAGAAAACAAAAACTGACTGAGCAGCTAGAGCGACGGTCAGAATGGAGTCGTAGATGTTCTGTTATTTATTCTTATTTGCTTCTTGGACAACGCACGACATGCATGCACGGGCATGAAACTTCCGATTCAATTTTGAACCGTAAAAAGTCGTTGGTAAGAATTAGTATTTTCTAAAATACAGTACACTCTGGATAATCCGGCGTTTGGCTAGTCCGGAACGTTCAATAATCCGGCGCTCTTCGGAAACATATGTCATGCTGTCTTCCGACCAACGTGGATGCAAACAAGCATGCTCGCTCTTGTGCTTCCCTCCTTCTTTCGACATTGTCTTCTAGTTTACCTAATGTATTTTGTAGTCTATGTAGTGCACTACAATGTCGACCAAACGAAAGAACGTGACTATTTTATTTCTAAAACAAGAGATCTTGATAATCCAAAATTTCCAATAACACGGCGGTTGACTGGTCAGATATATGTTGGATTATCAAGATTGTACTGTGCTAAAAAAAAAAAAAAAAAAAAAAAAAAAAAAAAAAAAAATCGTCGGAAACTCAAACTTTTCAGGAAGATAAAAAAGCTTACTGGAAAAGTGTTGTTCCTTGTAGAACCATCAAAACTTTTCCTGCGTCATAAAAGAATGTCTTATCCTCGGCAAAATTTTGAGCTTTGGGAATAAAATGCTTCCTCAAACCCGTTCATTTTTAGTCTTGAACCAACGTTTAACCTACTCACTCTCAACATTGGAAAGATGCAAAAGAGAAGACTTAATTCTTTGACCGATGTTGCTTTCCAGTATGCTTCTTTCAACGTTCCACTGGGGAACAGCGTTGCTCTTGCACAATCGCTACGAGACTAAAATGTTAGTGCATTTTCGAGATTTTCGGAAAAGTGTTGCTTTTGTTGAGAACCAATAAATTTCAAGTGGGATGGCACCCCGTATACACACACCTGTTTGGGATCGGCCCTGAAGCACATTGGACTTGCAATATGCTAGAGGAAGCTTCGGATCGCTTGTTCGGTCTCCACTAGAAATTGCACCCTACTTGATTTTTTTTTTTTTCACAGAAGTAATAAAAATTCAGAACATTTTCATTCTAGCAAATTACCGTGACGTACTAAAGTCAAAGTCAGAGCTCCTCTTCTGTTTTCCTGGCTATTTTCAAAGCACTTCTTTGTAGTGGCCCCTTGCTCTTTGAAAAGCTATTGTATCCCAATAGAACCTTCCAGTCCCGCTGTGGTCTAGTCACTAAACTCCGTTGCCGTAAGAACGCAGAAAGTGAAGCAGAAGCCAGTGCTTGGGAGGGTGAACTCCTATCGTGGCTGGGCTGCTGTGGGACCGTGTACGCTAATGGGTGCTGGTGCACGTAAAATCCGCCGTGGCTCCAGTGTCCTCAATGTTTAACGCTACATCTGGGGGTGCCGATATCAGATGGTTGATAAAATAAATACTGTAAAAAAACACACATAAAGTGTTACTTATAACACGATACGTTAGTTTCGACCAAAAATTCTTTCGGTCTTCATCAGTCAAAGACGAAAGGCTTTGACTGATGAACACCGAAAGACTTTTTGGTCGAAACTATCGTATCGTGTTATAAGTAACATTTTATGTGTGTTTTTTTACATTTATTTATTTTATCGTTTAAAACCAGTATTTTGAGTGTTTTTTCCGTATCAGATGGCTGGTCCCTCATCTGGAATTGGTTCAAATTAGGGGACCCCGAGCTAAGTCGAATTTCCTCCCTCTGGGGCTCATTAAAATAGAAGCCACCCCTTGCGCCCATTGCCTTCCTATGTGGGGGATCTGGTAACGTTTTGCGATAGCCAGAGGGCATTAGCAACAACAACAACAACAAAACCTTCCATACGCTTTGCTGTTTCTTTTTTGTTACCTCTGCAACAAAAATTCACTGAGTTCCAACTTTAAAGAACTAATGACCTCTAAAAGTACCCTCAGCAACTTCACCATAAAAGCACCGATGGGATAATATACCCTTGCATTTAAAGAAGACGACAATCTGTATCGCTTCGCAACAATCTAAACACGCCCCATTAACCCACATCTTTGGGAAGAAAGAAAACAAAAATTAATAAAACGTGGGGAACCAGATTTTGAGAATCATTCCCAAAAGACCGGATCGTTACGAAATTTTTTCACGGGTACGTCTATCCATATTCCGTTCGCTGCTGTCACGTGCACGTTTTTTCTTCCGGTTAACAGAGAGAGATCAGCGTAAACGCCCCAAGGTGCGTCGGCAATGAGCTTCAATTCGAACCGGAAGCCCCGAGCGCCGGCCGTCACGCCAGATCTAGATCACAGACGCTACTACACTACCTACCTACACAAAACAAGGGAGAGTCCACCTGAAGTTTGTGTGTGTATGTGTGTATTCATCCGTGTGTGTTGAGGTGAGAGAGCAGCAGAGGAGAGAAAGCTTTGGCCTCGTTTTTTTTTTTTTTTTTTTTTTTTTTCCAACCATTCTCTTCTCTTTCGGCGGGCTTGCACCAGAAATTTGGAGCTGCAGGGCAGATTATGGAGGTTGACCTCTCCGCTCGGATCTGTGACACTTCGTGAACGAAAGTGAAAATCGAAAAGGAGTTTACAAACGGGTTGACACGTCACTCGGGGCAGAAGGAGGCCTTTTTGGTCAGGGCTCGCAGGGGCGCACAGGGGGTTCTCGTTCGGAGGTACACATTTCAAATAGCAGAGGATCTTCAAGTTTTTTTTTTTTTTTTTCTTTTCTGATCACGGATCCCATTCTTAAAGGTGTATTTTGAAAAAATCGTGTGACTTGTATGATGAAAAGCTGAAATTTTGTACATCAGCTAATTAATATATGAAGCACCTTATACTAATTCGAAATTTTTTTGTACGAGGACTGTATAAAAATTTAAATTTTGTATTTATTTACATTTAATCCTAGGAAAATTCCCATCGATATCACACAATTCTCTACCTTCTTTACGTAACTTTATTGCATATATATTTGTCATCAACACTTAAGGAATAAAATCCTAGGACAGTGTTATTTGGACACCCTGTATAGTTAGCTAATAGTCCAACAGCGGTCGAGTTTCTCCCTCAAAAATTGCTCCTAAGCTTGTCCACTTGTGGAGGTAAATTGCCAATGACACGAAAAAAAAAAAAAAAAAAAAAAAAAAAAAGGTTTTGAAATATGAACCCAAGATATTTTCATTCTTCTGTGAGGAATCGAAAATTCATAACGTGATGAAACATTAAGGTATGGCGATTTTGATGAGAATTTTGAAAATCCATAACTCACCCTCTAATTAACCGATTCACATGCAACAAACTAGCAATCATTGAATTTTTAGTGCGTGGGAACATTTCAGACTGCTAAGCAGTAAAATAACAAATTCCTTGCTCTCCGCTTCGGGCGATACGTTTACGTTGTGTAGGAGGGATATTTGTATTTTTAACACCCTCCAACAAGACTAACGTGTTTATGATTTCTCTTTGTCGGTCCGTCCCTCTGTTCGTCCTTTCTCTAGCTGGCGTAAATATATGCATCGATTATTGCGAAATTAATGTATGCTTTTCCTATGCACAGTATCATGTATTCAATTTGAAGAAGGTGCTTGCATCGTTTTTGATTATTTACAGGAGCGCCGAAAAGAATTCTAATGCATTATGTTCTATGGTTAATTATTTTTTAAAGTATATTTCAGACTTCTTCGTCTATTTCACAAACAAACACACACAAAAATTCATATATGTTATTAAGAATCAAAGTAATGATTTCGATCGCAAATAACGTCTGTAACATTTATAGTTCTTCTACAAGAGCTTTTATAGCTTCTATAGTTCTTCTACTCAAAAGAATTTCAGTCTATGGCATTGTAAAGATATTCGCCCTTTTCAAGCACAATGCAATAATTATATAAACGTTTATAACTGCCTACTCTTCAGTTAAGAGATAGAAAATAAATGCTAAAGTGCTTTTACATGGTCTCGTAAAATTAAATTAATAGCTATATACAGCTTTTTTCTTATTAGATTATCTATAAAATCTCGTCGAAGTGTAAAGGTCACGGGTTTTGGCCTACCCCGAGACTGCCGATCTAACGGTCTAGAGTTTTGGGCGATTTTCTCCAGATGTTACGTCAATACGCTTCAGAAATCCTTAAAAGGTCTTATGCCCAAGGAATACCTCCTTTAGATAGATAGACCTCGTGGCCTTTTTCTCAACCACTAAATTAAAATCTCGCCAGATTTAAATACAATACATTGCCAAATTTAGTGCAAAAAAATTGTTTTGTTGGAAAGTGTTTTATAATCGATGTGTTTGGAATGGTTTATCTTTCTTGTTAATATTGAAACCATGTTTAATCCGTGGTTCTGAAATTTTTCAAGGCAGTTGTTGGCAGTTTTGTAGGAGTACCAATATTCAGGTCTCCTAGGAAATTTACAGAAAGGACGAAAGAGCTTTAAACGTGAACATCGCTTTTCCGGAATTTTTTTAAAAGAAAGAAAGAAAAAAAGCCTGAAATTATAATGTACCCGTATTGGAGTTTCGGTTTGCGGAATTATACTTTTTTAAAAATTTTTTGTTTACTTACACAACAATAAGGGGTTAGGACCCCTTACAAAGACCCCCACGGGGGTACCCCCTTGTTTTGTCCATCTGACGTAGATTTATAAGCGAGAATCAGGCCAAGCACACAAATCCAAAATACATGTTGCATAAACAAACAAACAAACAAGCCAACACCATTGGCACTAGTTTCGCATGTTAGCAACAGATTTCTCATCAAATGAGAATGCATTCGTTATTTTATTCTTTGCTTTCTTCACCCAAGCAATGACTTCTTGTAGATTAGGTTTCACTAGTTACCAAATTGATTTCTCTTCATTCTATTTTCGATGTAGTCGTTAATTTCCAAGCACATATAATGTTTAAATGGTTTGTTTAATGGATTTTTGCTCTCATTTCATATCAGAATTTATTGTCTTTTGAATTTATTTTGAAATCACTAAACTTACATTACTATCGCGACGTAATGAATACTGAATATCCTAATTTGTCGCAATGCATCCGCTGTAGAGTAGAAAAAACGCCGCCCGGGTGACGATCTTAATTAGGGCTTATTTTAGGAATAGGGCAGGAGTATCGTGAAAAATCATACTAGGGCTTATTATTTGATTCGGTCTTATTTTCTCGGAAACGCGGTATGGCAAGAAATGACATCATATATTCGTTCAAACAAACTCTTTTCCACTACATTCAAACAATCTCTTCTTAAGTAAATTAACCCCCCCCCCCCCCCCCAGAGAAAAAGAAAGAGAGAGAGAGATTGAACGTAAAAAAAAAAAAAAAAGAGATTGTTTGAACGACAATGTCATTTCCTGTCTTTTTTTCGGTTACCTTACTTAAGACCAAGTCGCAAAGAACTTTCCTCTATAAATCAACTTTCCATACACTAACTCGAGCTGTCGTTTGTCTGTGTGGATGCACTTCATATTTGGGCAGGTAAAATATAATGGTAATTTCGCAGGAATATCCCACAAGGTCAGAGGTGCAATCAATAATGGGTTTCATGCCTAAATTTTTAAGGAAAACACGTAATTAATTTCAAGTTTTCGCTCTCATGACATATGAGGCAATCTCATAAATGTTAATAAATGTTGCGTATAGTGTGACACTTTGACAATTGCTGTAACTAGTAAACAACATCTGCGTATTTAAAAACGCTAGCCGGTTTCACTGGAAAATCTACAAGCGGAAACTACTCCATCAATTTTAACTTTTTCCATCAGAGTTAAGACATAAAATAAAAAACTATTGTTTTTATTAAATTTGTATTTTTTACTGCTTATACAGATTAAAGCCGATAAAAGAGATCAAAATATTCATTTTCAACTGGCGCCTCTATAACTTAAATTTGTGGAAGTTTTTGGTTTGATCAGAGGCCGCTCGCCTCTACCAGCTATGGGGAGTCCACCATACCAAAAGCAGGGGTTCTTCTGTTTTAACTCTTTGAGGCGCAACCCTTTCCCAATGCTCGAAAAAGGGCAGCCGTTGCCATCGCTCGACTTAACTACCAGCAAGATTAAGTCGAGCGATGGCAACGGCTGCCCTTTTTTTCGCATTGGGCAATCTATCCAGCTGTTCTCGCATTCTTCCATTTTTCAGCAGATGTAAGTGCTGTTAAAAATAATCGTGACAATTTTTTACGGGTAATGACGTGCTAAAAAGCAAAGGATTCTCGTGGAGCTATGTCACCCGCAACTATTTTTATAGAAATCAAATCTATTTTTCGTGACTGGCAACAGTCAAAACGTCAGAGTTTGGTGTTCCCAGAGGGGGAACACTGCGCGTTAAAGGGTTAATGCTACAGAAAACTCTCTCTCTCTCACTTACATACACCAAAATTAATGCTTTCAAATTGTACATGGACTGCAAAAAAAGTTTTCTGTCAAATTTACAGAAAAAAATTGTCAGCCAGGACGCCAGTTTGTTTCCCCCCCCCTTTTTTTTTTTAAACAGAATTTTTTTTTTTTTTTTTTTTTTTTTTTTTTACAGAAATCTTCTATGAATTTTACAGATTCTCAGTTTATTTTACAGAAATCATCTTCCGTATAAGGAAAAAAAATAAGTAAAATTTCTGTAAAATATACGGAAATAAACTGGCGTCCTGGCTGACAGTTTTTTCTGTCAGTTTAACAGACTTTTTTTTTTTCAGTGTGTACGCGATAGTATAGTTTTTAGTAACTTATAACTGAATTTTTTTAGTTTCAATGCAAACTTACTTAGTAATTTGTAGTTTCGGTGAAAATATATTTACAAATAATCTTTATGCAGTAAAACTCCTGTTAGAAATTTTTATTTTAACTTTTGTTCATTTGACACATCATAACACTGCGAATCTTAAATTATAACTGATAATGAAAAATGAGTATTTATTTATTTATTCAATGTCATACAAAATCAAATTCACTAATTGATAAAGTAATTGCCATTGCTAAGTTAAATAAAAATTTGACGATTTAAGCTTACTTTTTAAAAGTAGAACGTGAAAAGATACACACGCAGTTGATTGTAATTAATAATGAAAAAATACACAGTACATTTATTTTTTGTTTAACATATTTTCAAGGCATGCAAATTAAATTCACTAACCGATAAAGAAAAGACTATTATTAATTTAAGTAAAAGGAAAGCTGCTGTATTTTTATTTTTTTTTCGTCTAACTTAAAATATTTACAAACAGCTGATCGCAATTAATAATGAAGAAAAGAAACAAAATTCTTCTTTCTGAATATTTCAACAAAAAACGCAAACAACTAAATTTACTAACTGTTACAATATAATAGCCATTGAATATTTAAAAAGAAATTTGACGGAGATATATTTACTTTTCATGCCCTTTATGTAGACCTTTACACGTTTCTAAAGCATTTCTTTTAACAAGAAAATACCATGCTGTTGTGTTTTTCATTAATAAAAAAGCTTATACTATCATATAATGAAACAAAGGAAATAAACTAATACTTATTATGTTATTTTAAGTAATTTGAATATTATTTGAATTTTATATTTATTTCAAAATTCAAATATTAAAACATAATATTCACTTAAAATATTATTTACTAAATATTTTATATTTAGTTAAAGTTTGTGTGAATATTTAATAATCATTTAGAGAAATGTAACAATAGTGGAATAAATATTGGTAATGTGTTAAAAAGAAAATCTCGTGAAGGTACTCGTATTTTTTCTTAATGGATACAGCATTAAAAAAATAAGATTGTTTACATAACTCATAAAAATTTCTATCAATACAACAAGTCGCTTTAAGAGAAATTTATAACAAATTACTTGTGATTCTGAAAAAAGTGTTCTCTTCATTTGACTGCGGTACCAGCTAATAAAAAATTTAAGGTGGATGTGACTTTTTTTGCAAGACAGAGATTTACAGTTTTTTTTTTCAAGACTAGATAAACATTTTTTTATGACAAGATAAACATTAACATTACAATATAGGATTTCTACGAGACAAGACAAAGCTTTTCGGCGGTTTCGCGAGACGAGACAGGCTTAATTTTCGGCTCGCGTCCATCTCTAGAAAAAATTCATGCTTGTAAAATTTTTATGATTTATCACTAATATAACCCGAACAAAATAAATATTTTTAAATTTTTTTATTTGAGATTTGTTTTAAAAGTAGATAGATCGGGATAATTTTTTAAAATTAAAATATTTTTAGGCTTACAGTTGAATTATCTTTAAAATTTAGTTATCACACTAAAGTAATTTTGTAGTGCTGGAAATTGCAATCCGTAAATACCAGCTGTTTTGAGGGTAATCAGAATAAATAAATGCGCTATATAAGATTTGTTTAAATGTATTGACGTTCGTATGAATTAAATAGAAGAACAGAAGTAAATAAGTTTAAACAAAGATAAAATTTATCAAATCTTTTTTTATCCCTTTCTAAAATAAATAACATGATCATAGAGCATAAACAAACAGTCGTTAATATCACTTACCTCTTCATTTCTTTTCCACCAAATAATTAAAAAAGAAATTCCTCCAAAAACTTTTCAACACAACAAATGTCAACAAATAATAATCCAAGTACAGTTTTGATCCCAGAATTAAAAGTTTGTTTCGCTCACAGCAGAAGATTACTTAAACCGACAACCACCAAGGAATGAAAATTCATGTTATTCCTCTCTTTTTAATTTTTTTTAAAAACTCTCTCGTATTATTACTTAATCTGTCAATTGCGAGGCGTTGAAGAGTGTTGCCGTTCACTAAAAGATAAAAAGAAGTGTGCGAAAGTGAAGTAAAGGACAGGAAGTTCAACCGGAATGAGGAAGCCGCTTCAAAGGAAACAGTGATGAGTAAGCACGTGGGCTGTAGAGGAAGTGAATATGGAGGACTCTCTTCTGCTTGATGGCCTAATAGTGATCTGGCTATCTACTCGGAGAGACAAGACAACGAAGGGCAGAAGATTAGGGCCTTTTACTCTCACTAGTTCTCGAGTAGAAAGTCAAAGGAGCGAGTGGGAATCGGGGTCAGAGTCGACCGACATATTGTTGCCCAACTCGTATTTTCTGCATGAAAATGTTTCGCTTATCATTTTAAAACTTTTTTCTTTTAAAGAATCGTGGGATCAGAGGCGGATCCAAGGGTCCCCCCCACGAGCGCACTTAAGCCCATTATTAAACCCGTGTTTAACCCTTTAATGCGCAGTGTTCCTGCTCTGGGAACACCAAACTCTGACGTTTTGACTGTTGCCAGTCACGAAGAATAGATGTAACTTAAATAAAATCAGTTGCGGGTGACATAGCTCCACGAGAATCTTTTATTTTTTAGCACTCATTTCCCGTAAAAAAAATTGTCACGATTCTTTTTAACAGCACTGACATCTGGTGAAAAATGGAAGAATGCGAGAACAGCTGGATAGATTGCCCAATGCTGAAAAAAGGGCAGCCGTTGTCATAGCTCAACTTAACTACCAGCAAGATGGCGGACGATCGAAACGTTCATCGCGTGCCACAGATCTAGAGACCCTTTTTTTGACGACAGCTAGCTGTGCGCACACAACGTTTCGATCGTCCGCCATCTTGCTGGTAGTTAAGTCGAGCGATGGCAACGGCTGCCCTTTTTTCAGCATTGGGGTAGAGTTGCGCCTCAAAGGGTTAAATGATTGAGTCCTTAGGCTGTAATATATATAAGAATTACTTTTTGCAAGCCTGTGAACAAACTATCAGCTCTACGCACACCAAAATCTATGAGCTCAATCGAATGCAACCTATAGACACTAGCGCACTTGAAGAACTTCCGTTCATAGGCCATAATGTAAAAGAACACTCTTTTGTTGCCCTGTCAAAAAAACTATGAGTCGTATACACAGCAAAAGTAGGACGGTGACCTATAATATACATACCCAATTTCAACTTCTTCGAATGCAACAGTTAGACACTAGCTCCTTTTAAATGATTTGAGTGCATAGGTCTTAATGTATAAGAATTATTTTTTGCAATCCCGTGAGCAAACTGTCAACGCTACACATGCCAAAACCTATGTTATATCACAGGACTATGTCCTTTTATATACATGCATTACCAATTTTTGCTAAATTGAATACACCTTTTAGACGCTAGCGCTTTATGGCTGTAGTATAACGCTGAAATAAGGTGGTTTCACAGTGCAACCACCGCGCGTCAAAGGGTTAAAGTGAAGTAGTGTCTGAATGATGCATTCGATGGACATCAAATTAGGTACGCATATTATAAGTCACTGCCTTAGATAGTGCATAAATTTTAGCAATTGTACGCCCAACAGTTTTTTACAGGGCTACAAGAAAGTATTCTTATACATTGCAGCCTATATAAACTCAAATCATTTTAAGAACACTAGATACGATTCAGTTTGAAATCTATTTAAACGCTTCGTAAATATCAAGTGTTCGGAAAGTAGGGTGGAATCACTCCAGATTTTTATGGACATAAAATCCACACATAATATTTGTGAATGGAGCATTTTTAGATAATATCATTAATTAGCATAATTTAATTGCTGTCAAAAATATGTAAAGACACTATACACGGGAATGTGTTTGATCTCGATGAAAATACCGATAGTTGAACGAATGCTCGGTCAGTAAAGCCCCTTGTACTTTAGGCAGGTAACTCAACAATGGGATTGGGGCTATTCTAGAAGGCTGTTCAATTGGCACTCGTCCCATAGTGTTTACCCACATTTATGAGTACTTCTTCTGGGAAGAGTACAGATGATAATTTTCTATTTCCCAAATAAAGATCAAATACGCAACTGCTACTTTTATGTGGGGAAAATATGTTGACGATTTTTTCTGCTTCGAAACGGGGGTGCGACTGTCACGTGAGGTCGACTATTACGCGAGTAAACACGGTATAAGCCCATCATATTATCATGGCGAATTTATCTTTTTATCATAATTCATAATTTGGTTCAAGTGGGTTAAGTTTCTTCTCGATATCAAGTTTCATCTGTTTGCAGAAGCAAAATGGCGCATGGCGGCGTTTTGCACAATCGTCGCCTCTAGGAAAAGAGAAAAAAGCCGAGAGGATTTTTCAAACCCAATTTCCCCCGCGGCTACTTGTAAAGGTGCCGTGTAACAGTGTCAGGGGTATCATTGTTTTTGTTTTGCTGTGAAGAATACGAGAACACAGACCACTCGTGTGATGTGAATGCGTTTGGTCTACTTTCCGGCAGGGATGGTCGCCTGCTCTCCCAGACTGTTGCGAATTAGAGAGAGCGCGCGAGGAATATAAAGTAGGCGAGAGGAATGCGCAGGGAAGCATTTGTTTTCTTCTAACGCCGTGGTCTGTTCTCGTTGTCAACAAATTAGCCTATCTTAGCCTATCTTAGCCTGTTCTTTTTTCAGCATTGGGCAATCTATCCAGCTGTTCTCGCATTCCTCCATTTATCAGCAGATGTCGGTGCTGTTAAAAGTAATCGTGACAATTTTTTACGGGAAATGACGTGCTAAAAAGTAAAGGATTCTCGTGGAGCTATGTCACCCGCAATTATTTTTATAGAAATCCAATCTATTCTTCGTGACTGGCAACAGTCAAAACGTCAGAGTTTGGTGTTCCCAAAGCGAGAACACTGCGCGTTAAAGGGTTAACACCGAAAGGCAGGAACTTAGCTTGAAAAAAATTTCGGGACGATCCCGACAGTTAGAAAAGTCAAAACTTTCTCCCCAAAAGTCTTGATTTTTGACACCTAATTAAAATAAAAAAATCAGATTTAGGTGGTGGGGGGTGCTGTACCCCCTGGATTCGTCTCGCTGAGAGGAATGATCAAAAGAACATTTATTTTCTTCGAACGCCGTGTTTGACACCTGGTCGGTTTTCATTGTTAACAAACAAGCCTATCCTTGTAGCAGAAAAATATGGTTTGGCTCACTATACAGCCAATAGATGACATTCAGTATTTAGTAATAAAAGCATTCTGAATTGGCTACAAGTCGTAAGTAATTACAATGTATCTTTAATATTGAAAAAAAATGTTAATTAAGGGCGCACTAAAAGTGACCGAGTGGTACTTGTCTTCTGCTTTCATTGGGAGATCGCCATAGGCGTAACTTACTAGGGGCAATCCCCTCCCCCCCCCCCCAAAAAAAAGAATTCAGATGTTACCAGCCTAAAAATTATTTTCTATAATATTAAACATCCCCCCTCCCCTCCAGTGGCGAATTAATGCAAGTTTGTCGGCGGGGGGAGGGGTGGCTAGTTTAACGGTGGGGGCAGTTAGTTAGAAGATTGACCTATACATCCATTTTATGGAAGTAAAATAGAATCTTTTACATTAATTTCTTCCCTCCGCCACCCCCCATCAATGTTACATGCCAATTTACGTCAAAGTCGATCGTGTTGTCTAACCAGGGTTTCGGTGTTTTTTTACGTATGTAACACAAATACGCGTCCCAGTGTTTTTCGTAAATAAATAATTAAATAAAAAATCAGGAAATGGATGAATTTTTATCGGTCTCTTTTTTTTATTTTTTAAAATTGATTAAGATCTTTTGTATACAACTTCTGTAAAGCTCTGAAATTAAGAACTTAATAAGTCTAACGGTGTAAATTGTGTTACCTCTACATTTTGCCTTCTTTTGCATATCCTATATTATTCAAAGAACTGCAATTTCTTTCGAAAAAAAGAGAGATAACAAAATATTGCTATAGATGCAGAAAAACAAAATGTGAGAAATTTCGTTTTACTCTTAAAAGTTACTTCACTGCTTCTTATTAAACAGTAAATGAATAATTAATTTTTAAAAAATGAATGATTCTGGTCCATTTGGCGGAACAGATATACATTAATACATAGGAAATTTGAGTTCATGTTGAAAAATGTTTTGCAGGTATGCTAAATTTTAAATACACTTTCAATACAGAAAACAATACAAAGTAGACAAATAGAGAAAAACAGTTGATAAATTACTACAATTTTATTCTTCATTGTCATGAACGGGGTAATATCTGATGATGGGCCTGTTTAATTACTGTTTCTCTCAAGTGTAACCTAATTTTGTTTTTGATTAACAAAATCGGGTTATTAACTGCTTCTAAATTAATGAATAAATTAACTATTTCTATAATATATTTTTATATTTGCTCTTATATTTCTGTTACTAGATAAACTAAAGTTGATCATTTTTTAAATATTTAATGCACTTTTATTTAAACTACAAACGTATTTTTGTTAATGCTAATCTATTACGCACTAGAAGTCAAAGCCGTTGTGGAGGCAATTACAACGGGCGCTAGAAAAAAAAAAAAAACATTTGACAAAAATATGTCTACGAATATAATTCATCTTCGTCCATTTAAAATAAATAAGTTCATATTGAATTTTTATTATATACTAGCTGAAGTACCCGTCGTTGACGGGTTAGTACTGAATGCAAATTTCCAAAAAGCAAGAACTTTCGTCAGCATTGTAGGAGTACACAGAATGGATGTAGTATGTTGCCAAAGTAAAGAAAGCGAAGTTATAATTTTTATGTATTGTTAAAATATTACAGGTTAGAGAGTAACTAAGTAATATCATTTCATTCGTTTTAGTCGTAGTTATGTGATGCGCGAACGAATATTTACGCATACTGAAATAATTTTCGCAAAATCTCAAAATCTAATCAATATTTTTGAAAAATTGGAGGCCTAGAATTGTTGAATGATAACCTATCATGTCACCAAATTTCGTTTCATTCACTGCAATCTTTATTCCGTGATGTTGGAACAAAATTTCTGCATTTTAAAACGATTTTCACAAAATCTCAAAATGTAATCAAAATATTTAAAAAATTCAACGCCTATAAATTAAGATTAGCAACTACCTATCATACATATTATTGCAAGTTTGTCGAGGGGGGCGGTTAGTTTGTCGGTGGGGACGGTTAGTTAGAAGATTAACATATACATGCTTTTTATGGAAGTAAAATAGGATCTTTTACATTAATTTCTTTTTTCTCGGGGGGGGGGCGGTCGCCCCCTCCGCCCCCCCCTTTAATCCGCCCTTGGTTGGTCCCTTAGTTGGAATTGGTTCAAAATTAGAGGACCCCGAGGTAAATCGGATTTCCTCTCACTGGGGCTCATTAAAATGGTAGCCGTCCCTTCTGCCCATATGAGGGATCTGGCACTAGTCCGAGGTTGCCAGAGGGCATTAGCAACAACAACAAAAACAACAGCGCAGAAATAAAGTGGTTTCACGGCGCAACCACCGCGCGTCAATGGGTTAACGCATGTCCATTAAAGTCCTAATTAAATGCTCATGTTAATCATTTCCTCAGATCTATTTCCCTGACAAGATAAAAGTGAAAAAGAAAAAAAAAAGAACTCTACTAATTAAAAAGAAACAACTCAAAAATTTTCCATTGCCACCGTGTAACGTGAGAAATGACATTTCCTACAAATCAAGGAAGATGGCCATGAACCAGGCTACGTCTCCTCCGGCTACGAAGCCAGTTACGCAGGAACTCCCCCCCCCCCTTTCATCTCGTGTATATTTTTAAAATAACATCTTATTCTGAGGCTTAGTAATTACTTCCAATAACTTAGCTTAATAACTTCTAAGCTTCCCTTCGTATCCTGCTTTTTTCCATTAAATTTCCTGGAATTTTATAGAATAAAAATTATCCAGACTGAGAAAAAACAAGACCTTAATGATTTTTTTTTTCCCGAAAGAAACTTCCTCCGTCATCCAAGGACGCTGGATGGAACTTCCTGAACATTTGCAATTAGTTTAGAAACATCGGGGAAACAATGTGCGCAATTTATTATGTGAATGTGCGGGAAAACTTCCTCCATGGATATTGCTTCTAATCTACATGCATTGAAGTGAAATGTTCGAACAATGAGCGGGCGAAGATTGCGTCATTTGGAAGCAGCCGTTTAAAAATTATTTTCAAGCACGAGCTCCTGTAACTGTGTCGATAAAGACATGAATGTTCAAGTACCTGTTTTTCATTCACGATCACCGATAATCCCAGACAAAACAGCTATATTCATGCCTATATATCACAAAGACATACTGGTGGCATTACAAGAGTCGTTTTTATTAAAGTTTATTACCTAAGATATATATATATATATATACAGGGTGTCCAGTGCTAACGCTGTCCAATGGCTATTTCCTAAACCATTAATCAGAGACACATAGTTCCAATTGCAAAATGCTTTAAATTGTATAATCTATTATATGAGAAACAATCAAAGTCAATAAATCAATTTCTATAAAACATAAGAAATTTAAATTTTTATACGGTCCCCCGGTCCTATCGGTTATATTTACAAAGATTTTCTTTATGCAATTTCATGCACAATAAAAAAAAAATTCGTCCTTCTACGACCAAAATTCATCGCTTTACGAAGCAGCAAACATTGTGACTTAAGTCACTTTTCCACGTTTAAAAATGTCCGGTTATGGTAAACCGTTAAGGGACCCTATAAATACTGAAATTTTAAATTATAGGTTTTAATTTCATTTTCTGGCGTAAGGCGGAAAAATAAGCAAAACTAATTTTAGAGTACTGATCTTCAAGCAGACAGGGCCTTATTATCGCATGGGCCAATCGGGACTTTGCCCAGGGCCACCCAATTTCAAATGTTGTTCTGAAATATTCTTTTTTTTGCATCAAAATTTTATAAAAAATGAAACAAATTTCATAGATCAGGAGCCATCAAATCTATCAATGCCCGGGGGCCCCTGTTGGTCATAATCGGGCCCTGCAAGCATAGGGTTATAGTCAAGCTCTATTAAAATCTATCTGAGGTCAGACTTACTAAATCGTATATATAGTTACGAATTTTCGGGGCAACCCGCTGTTCTGGGGCTTAAAATAGTTCAAAATTCGTATTCTACGCTTCCAATAGATAAATTTTGCTTTTTGTTCCATCCAAATCCGTTAACTAGAACCGGAGATACGGAGGTTTCTGTTTCCCATTCAAATATATGGGGTTTCTAGAAATCTCGAGAAATATTGGTCCTGGGGCTTTGATCTCTTCACTTTTGGGGACTAATTTTCGTGCCAAATTTGGCGATATTTCGCCAAAAGGCACCAATCTTGGCGACGTTTTGGTCATTTGGCGCGATTTTCCCTATAGGGCATGTAAAGTTGCTTTTATTGCATTAAAAACGCATAATAACCTATCATTTCTCTTCTATGACGTCATCAAAATTACCGCTTTATGTGGAATCCTCGAGAAATGACTTTTCTGGAAGCTTCTTGTACCTTATGCGTCGGCTATAAATTGAAGCGCTTCGGAAGCCCCAGTTCAGTGCGAGTTGAACGCCCAGTGTGTGAAGAGCTCTCTCAGTGTGAGTACGCTTGATAGAAGCGGTGTTTCGCGCTTCTTTTCGAAGCTGTTTTTAAAGTGCTGTGTGTCAATTCTTCACTGTTGAGTCTTGAGGGATTGTTAGTGTTATCCCTCGTATATTTCCACTGAATTTTACCTGTGGAAGTGTTTTATTTTGTGTGAGAATGACAGCCTTTGTGAGAGCTTCTGATCTAAGCGGACTGTCAAAAGCACATTACTGATTAAGTGTGCAGCTGATTGTTCAACTAAGTTCTAGAAGCAATAAAGTTTGTGTTGCATCCTGACAAGTGACTTTTTACTAGAACTTTCTACATCCACTGGACTTAGAACGACGAACCCAGGAAACAAGCAGAAGATAGATAGCATGTGCCAAAGGTAGCATGAAGATGTGTAACATAAGAGTGTGCTACGAAAAGTACAGGAAGAGTTTTCGGTACGAGTGCATATTCAGATTGCAGTTGAAGGAAGTTATTTAATGCCAGTTCATTTAAAAAACCTGTTTAAAAAATTCTACTTTCAGCATAAGCTATATTTTATGCTACTTTATTGGATACACATTGTTAAACGTTAATCTTCTTTATTGCAATCTATATTCATAAAATAGTTAATGAAATGGCTAATAAATATTACAAAGCTCAAACCATATACATTCATTTTTCTCAAATTCATTTTGTATACAGCCCCTATTTCACAGCTCGAAAAGTGCTCTAACTTTAAGCAGCTGTAACTCAGTGAATTTTGGTCGTAGAAGGACGAATTTTTTTTTTTTATTGTGCATGAAATTGCATAAAGAAAAAATTTCTAAATATAACCGATAGGACCGGGGGACCGTATAAAAATTTAAATTTCTTAATTTTTATAGAAATTGATTTATTGACTTTGATTGTTTCTGATATAATAATATTGTTTCTGATTGTTTCTGATATTCTGATATAATATTCTGATATACAATTTAAAGCATTTTTGCAATTGGAACTATGTGTCTCTGACTAACGGTTTAGGAAATAGCCATTGGACAGCGTTAGCACTGGACACCCTGTATATATACACACACAAAGAGAGAGAGAGAGATGCTTTCGCAAAGGTCTTTCCAAGGGAAACTGGTTCGTATTCACGCCAGCATATCTGAAGTAAACCACAAAATTTCTGACAACCATCTTGACCGACTTCGTCCCTTAACCCTTTGAGGCGCAACCCTTTCCCAATGCTGAAAAAGGGCAGCCGTTGCCATCGTTCGACTTAACTACCAGAAAGATGGCGGACGATCGAAACGTTCATCGCGTGCCACAGATCTAGAGACCCTTTTTTGACGGCAGCTGGCTGTGCACGGACACAGCCAGGGGGCACAGCATTGGGCAATCTATCCAACTGTTTTCGCATTCTTCCATTTTTCAGCAGATGTCAGTGCTGACAATTTTGTTTACGGGCTAAAAAGTAAAGGATTCTCGTGGAGCTATGTCACCCGCAACTATTTTTACAGAAATCAAATCTATTCTTCGTGACTGGCAACAGTCAAAACGTCAGAGTTTGATGTTCCCAGAGCGGGAACACTGCACGTTAAAGGGTTAAGCTAACTTTTTATTAAATGTAAAATAAAAGTTATTTACATCGAACTAATATAACAATTTTTCGTTTAGCAATTAACGTTACCTATACATCTTGACCGAAATTAGTCCCTTAAGCCTTAATTCTTTAACGCGAGTCATTTCTCTGGAAATATCGATATTTAGTACATGCACTCAGAAAAGTATTCGAAAGTTCCTACGATTTTGAGAGTAGCTGATTTAAAAAAAAGAAAAGAAAACGCAACTCAATATAAACATTAGAAGCTGCTATTATACACTGAATAGGCCCCGTTTACATGCAGAAAAATGCAGTGTAAATGCCGGAACTTTCACCCTTTTTCTTTGAATTTTCTCATTAGTTCCAAATCATTTTAATTCAAAAAACAGAAATATTTTTGAGTTTGTTTCCATGAAATGAGTTCAAGTTTTAGTACAATTAAAGCTAATACATACATAAAGCTGAAATATCAATCATGCTCTCTTTTAAGAGTTAGATAAATGTCTTAAAAAATCACTTCTTGAAAGAAAGACATTTCCATTCAAGTATTGGAAATTCAATGCAACAAATTTCCTCACTTTATCAAAATTGGGACGGGGGGGGGGGGGTTACCGAATTCTTACAAAGATTGAAAAAGTGTTTTTGACACTATAATTTCCTCCAGTAATAATTTAGTCCAATCTTTAAAAAAAGATAGAAGTACTTAATCCCCCCCCCCATCATTTTCTATAAATGATAAAAATACATTCTAAAAAGTATTGGAAAGAAAATATTTTCACAAAAAAAAAAATTCTCATTGCAATTTTTAGAATTTATTCATTTACTAGCTGCTACCCGTGACTTCGTCCGCGTCGGCTTTAAGAATTAGGTCCCAAGAGAAATTAAGCATGTGTGAATAACAAATATGTTTGCGACAAAAGAAACTGCATTTAAATATTAGTTGCTTTTTACTTGTTTTAAATGAAGTATAATGCATGGTAGTATACTTCATTTAAAATATCAGGGTATGCAGAGTTATTAAATTTAGATTTTATTCAGACATTTGGCGAATAGAGACAGTTACGACAGTATTTGCGAATTGTTTTGTAAAAGAAATATTTATGCTATATGCATGAATTTTAGCCTATGTTAATCAGGAACAGAGCAGCTTTCTATTAGTGAAAAACTTTTAGAATGGGTTCTGTAGTTACAGAGATACCCAGAGTAATGTATTAGAATTATTTTGAGTGTTCCTGTAAAGGAACTATTTCCGCTACATGCATGAATTTTAGCCTATAATACTCAAGAATAGTGTAGCTTACTATCAGCAAAAAAAGTTTAGGAATCGGTTTAGTACTTACAGAGATGCCCATAGAGCGTAATGTATTTCTTATGAGCACCCCTGTAAAAGAACTATCTGTTATATATGCATTAAAGGTAGCCCATAACACTCAGGGTGCCACCAGTGTCTAAGAAGTTCTGCTCTCAAAACCGCAAGGCGGGAAGTGCCAGGTTCAAAACCCGGTCGCGCTTGTCGACCTAGCCACTCGCAGTTTTCCGTGGTTTTCTAAAAAATCCTCGCGTAAATACGGGGTAGGATCCCTTAGAAAATCCCCCAACAGAGGAATTCGCAATATAGACCTAGGACCCTAGTGCAGTCAATCGGTCTTAATCCACAAACAAACAAACAGTAATACTCAGGAATAATGTAACTTTCAATCAGTGAAAAAAGTTTTAGGGCTTAGTAGCTACAAAATTTCCATAGAGCGCAATGCATTAGAATTTTTTTGAGTGTCTTTGTAAAAGAATTAATTAATAATTATGTTATATGCTTGAAAGGGTGCCTGTATTTTAATCCAGGGCATAAGCTATCTTCATTACAAATTTTTCCAAATCCGTTAAACCATTTTTGTGTAATTCAGTCAAAAACATCCAAACACACAAATGTACACATTTATATTATTGGTAGGATTTGGAAATTTATGAACTTTAAGAAACACATCTGGACTTTTCTTGGTACTTACGTATTATCCCGGCGGTCATTCCCGCTAAACTGTTTTTTCGTCAAGTGAGTTGCCAAACTGTTGCCAATAGTATTCAAAACCATTAATAATTTCATGTATGCCCGGCATTTATCTCCGCAAAAAATCGCTCGTCCAGGCGGACCGCCAGGATAATATGTAAGTACCCTTTTCTTTACTTTATTTATGCTTTTTAATTTGGCGTAAAATCAACATAATTTCCATGCCAATTCATGTTCTTCAAATGCATGTGATTTTGCAAATTGAACTTCTGCTTTATTTGAAAAGCATAAATCATTTTGTGCGTGCTATAAAACGGTTTTAAATTAATAATTAGAAAAGTAATTAAAATTTCAAAATTCTGAGCTTAAGTGCATTTTACCGAAGTCATGGGCTCAGTCATGCTCAAATTTTCAAAGCTCTGCTTTCTGCAGATTTGTCTGGAGAACATCCATTTTTATTATTATAGATAGATAGATTTTGCATAAAACTGGCATAATTTCCGTATTATTTAATGTTTTTCAGATGCACGTGCTTCTTCATTGAAGTAATAGCATTCTTGTTAGCTCAAAACATGAATCAATTGATATGGGCGAAACTCGCCAAGCATGGCAACGTAAAAACGGTTTTCAATTAATAATTAAAAAAGTAATCAAAAATCTAAAATTCTAAGTAGCCCATAGCCTTCTCCAGAGTCCCATCTATATCTAAACCAAAATTCATCATAATCGATTCAGCGGTTTAGGCGTGAAAGCGTCATAAACAAACACAAACAAACAAACAAACTCACTTTCGCATTTATAATATTAGTTAGGATTATGTTTATTAATATTAGTTCTCAGTACATAATTTCAGGTCGGATGTACTGCCGGATATTTTTAATATCCGGCATATTGGCTGGATAGGCCTGATGCAGTATGTTTGCGGATATCCGATGCATCCCTCTTATACGAATTCATTATTTCAGCAAGACATTTAAGTAATGTAACAAAGTAATGCATGTGCTAAATCGTTACATATAAAACAAGAAAGAAAAATCTTGGAGATGTATTTTCCTTAAAACTGCCGAGATTTCGGAGATAATATAATGTTGTATTATAACTATAAATGCAATTTTATGAGACTCTGTAAAGGACCTTTAATTTTTTCCCAATGTGTAATTGGAGAACATAAAAATTTTATACTCATTGTCTTGTAAATGTATTAGTGTCTCTCAAATGCCACAGATTGTAATGTATTCGAATTCTTTTGAGTGCTCCTGTAGAAGAACTATGAATAATATAGACATTATTCTCAATGGAGAGTATTATTTTGAGAGCCTTAATAATATATATATGCCAACTTTGTTTTCTTTCAAAAATCGAATATCTCTAAAATACGTTTTCAAGAATGACTGCCCATAGAGTGTGATGTATTGGATTTTTTTTCTCCTGTAAAAGAATTATAAATGCTACTTACACCATTTTCAATAACGTACATGGTACTGTACATAGAAAAAAACATAAATTTCGCACAAATCGAGGTATATTTACAGCAGTTAGAATACTGGACGGGTGGACAACAGAACAGATAAACAAACCGAAGTCATAAAGACCTCTCAAACTTGCTGCTAAGTTAAAAATATAAACATTCCTTTTATACAACATAACGGTATCGGATAAACACAGACAGCGAGAAATTTATTCTTTTAAGGGTTAGTGGTCTAAAATTAATTAAATTAGATTCAAAGTTTGCTATTTTGTTCCATGTAAATAGATTAACCCTTTTTAGATTGTAACGCATTTACGGATTTTCGTCGGTCGGACTCAATACCCTCCCACTCCTAAGCAGATAGCCCTTAGCCATTCCTTTACAAAACACAATACACTAAATCGGTTAATTACAGCGCGAGTAACGAATTTTCAAAATTCTCTCGCAATATTTCGTGCCAAGTCCAGCGATGGTTCCATAGTTGTGTCAATTTTGAAATAACAACACTTTCAGCAATACTATAGGGTTATAGTATTACAACAAAATTTCTAAAAAGTGAAATTATTTCCCAGTTTGATGAAACGCCAAATATACTTTAGCATGACTAAAATATGCTATAGCCCTGTGTTTGGCGACATTTTTTTAAAATACGGTTGGTAAGTGCGCGAAGTGTTGTAAATTCCATGTTTTAAAGCTGTTTGTTTGTTTGCCAGGAGAGGACAGCTCGCGTCACTGAATGTGTCGCTTAGAACTGCATATACGTCCTTCCCGGAATTTCCCGCCACAATTTGGAACCTCATCAGAAGGTGGAGGACTTCTGAATATTGGCACACCTCGGAAACTGCTAGCGACCGCCGAGAAGACTTTCGGAACCACAGATTTAACGTGCACGTACACCGTGGTGTTTATTGGTACGCCGGTATCGAACCCACAACCTTCCGGTTACGAGTCCAACGCCTTAACCACTGGGCTACGACGGCCCCGTTTTAAAGGTGTTGAAAAACGAACCGAACAGGTCAGGTTGCAATCCAAGAGACGCTACACAGAAACGCGCCAAGTCGACAATTTCTTCACAATTTTCTGCCACGCAGTATGCTAACGCAAATTTTTTCGGAAAATATTATTGAAGAAATACCCCAGCAATTAATAGGAAATGAAAGTAATATCATTAATGAAGTGTATGGAAATATTTCCGGAAACATGCTCTCAGATTACATGCTGAAGTCAGTTATAATAGAACCTAAAAGCGATGATTGAATTTATATTAATGCTGGCTTAATCGAATATCTGATGAATAGAGAACATATCACCATAGCTACTATAAAATTATTTCCTATGATGACAGTGAAATCAATAACTATCCAGTAGAATTTTTGAATTCTTTGACTATGAGGGGTTTGGTTTTTTTCCGGTTTGCCGGGAGCCAGTGAAAAATTGCCAAATAATCGCAATCTTCACCAAATGCTTACAAACCTAAAACGATTTCCAGTACATAGTTGTTTATCTCTTTCCACTGGAAGTGTAATTTAATTTCATATTTTAATTCCACACGTTTTCCCCAATTCCACATTATGTAACCAATAAGCATACTAATTTCTTTTTAGTATATTGATATTTTTGTATACATTGAATTCTGTATATAAATGCTATTTTGTATTACAGATTAAAATTTCCGACTTTGTTTTGGGGAACGACAGTGTTTCAGAAGTAGTCTTTGTTTTCCAGAAAAGACAGTTGGCGGGATTTGCGCCTGGCTAACCGAAAAATAAATTTTAGATTAGCCTAAATTGTTCAAAACGCAAAATGTGTGACATCGGACGGGAACGTGTGAAATATAAGGTCGGTAGAGGGAGATGACCCTATAACCCACTCGCTGGAGTTGCCTTTGCATTTAACAAAATATGATAGAGTTTTTACAAAAACACCGTCTTCACAGAAAAATGGGATGATTGTAAAGTGAACTATTGTACAAAAGTGGTCACTGTTCACAGATGGTCTCTCAAGGTGGTCACTTTAGTAGGTTCCGCTGTATATAGAATCTTGAGACATAATCTTCGACAGAAGAACTTTATTCGCTTTCCACTGGCAGACAACTAGTAATAATAAGATGTGTTATCTGGAAAAACTATTTTAAACGTATTGGAATCAAAATTGTATGACGACCTTTTCACTTGAAATAGGTGATTTTGTCATGCAAATGATTCACTTTCTTGACTCTCAGAAATAAAATCGTGCTGAAAATAGCGAAAAATGGCTTAAAAATGAGGGAACGGGTGGATTTTCAGAGCGCAGATTGTTTTCTATATTTTTATACATAATTATGGAAAATTTCAAGCGGATCGCACAAACGGTGTATAGATGTTATTAAGCTTTTTGTGCTATGTAATCTTCTTGCAGTAGTGGGAAAGTTTTATCTTGAAGTCAGGGATCAGCGTAACTGTATCGTAAGATGATACGCTTTAAAGAATAACTTCCCATAGAGCGCAATGTATTAGGAATACTTTAAGTGCTCCTGTAGAAAAACTGTAAATGCTACATAGACCAATTTCAATAGGGTACACGGTACAGTAGATAAGAACAACATACATAAATTTCGTAGAAATCGGGGAGTGTTTACTGAAGTTAGAGCGCGGACGGACAGACAGACAAACCGAAATCATAAACTCTTTCAACCTTGTTGGAAAGTGTTAAAAAATTAAAATTTGTAATGGTCATACGTCCTTTGTACTTTGTGACTCTTAATTTTAGTATGAAGAGCTTATTCCTGTAAGCAATTCCACTTATATCTCATTTTCTGTACAATAACTTTACATGAACTGGAACGTGTGTTGCTGAAATACATTTTACATTAATGGGAATATAGTTATTTAATTATATATTTTGTAATATTTTTTCCAAAACTAGAAAAAGAACAATAATTTTTTATGATTTAAGTGTTTAAACTTTTTAAACCTGTAATTACAATGCTCATAACATTTTTTTTTTCAAATAACTCCAATTTCTCTCACTCTCTAAAAAATTGATTTGCTTTTTTGTCCGCTACATATCAAATGACTAAACATTGATACAATATCTCACGTGGGGCCAAGACCTCTGCTCAACCACACCTTTGCGACCAAGGGGTCTGGAATGCGAAAGCATTATGCCCCGACTAGATAGTCAGCCTAACACAAAACCATCACACAAATTAAAATAAACGGATTCTGTCAGTGGCTCGAAAAATAAATAAATAAATAAATAAATCAGGATGATTCTATACAGGCTGCACAACACACTGAAATATGTGAGGGAAAGGACGAGCCTTTTATGAAACTTTGAAAAAGAACATGGAATTGCACCGAAAAATATTTCAAGAAATGACTCATTTTGCAAAATTTTCAATTTTTAATAACTTATTTCTAAAATGTTCTATCTGATACAGGTTTATCTCTTATTTCAAAGCATAGTCCGGCTTGTAAAAAAATTTACATTCTGAAATTTTGAAGTACTTGATAGAATTAGTTTATTTGTATTTGTGTTCCAAAATTATGATTTTTTTCGAAATACACCGCTAAAGAAACGATTTTAATTCATAAAATGTGATTTAAATATGACATCGATAACTACCAATGAAATACCAAATAACAATAAATAACACCGCTTTTAAACAATACACAAAAAAAGTAAATTAATCGTACTAAATGCATCGATTATAAAGATAAGTTTTCAATACAACAGTCTTCTTTAAATCAAATTTAGAATAATGCATCGTCGCCAAACTTGGCGAAATTTTGGGGATAACATAAAAAAGTTGCCCCTATTAGTGATATTTTGCGAGACCCTATAAAAGACCTTTAAATGTTATTTCCATCCTTTAAATTAACTGTAAGCTGTTGTAAACGTTTATGTACTTTATATTTTGTATTGAGCTTGAAATGGATGAATTCTCTAAACTAACATAAACCATAATGTATTTTGTAATCCTATATGTTTTTTTTAATCCTTGACAACATGAATCAATTTTGTTTTTTCTAAAATAGCCGAATAAAATGAAATTTCAAAATAAAGTCATGCACATAAAGCGTGTTGTATTGGAATCCTTTTTGGGTGCTCCTGTAAAAGAACTATATATATGGTAAATACATCTTTTTCAATAGGGTACACGGTACAATACATAAGTACAAAATATATCAATTTTGTAGCTATCTGTGTACATTTACGGCAGTTCGAGCACAGTGGACCAGACAGACTGATAAATCGAAATGATAAACACCTTGCAACCTTGTTGGGAAGTGTTAAAAAACATGCGCAATAAGGTGGACTAATATAGAGAAAGTAAGCTATCACAAACGTACTCACATGACAAAAGGCGATCTGATTGTCTTCACCTCACGTGCACCGGCGTTCTAACCGTGTCAAACCATCGGTTTCTGAAGTGCGGCTCCCTCCGCCACTGTGCGACATAATTTCCTACTGCAAATGAAGAAAAAATAATAATAAACCAAAAAATGAGGAAAACGAATGAAAAAGCATCCGTTCGTTTGCTGACCAACTGACTTACCTCTTGCGCTGGAACGGACCGGCCCAAAGCAGAACGTGCCTTGCTTTTTCCCTCACGAGAACGGTCAGTTCCATTTGTCGTGAAGCGAAGGGGACAGCTAATCGGGCCCTGCACTCCCAAAAATATTTTGTTGATATTCGATCAGGGCCGGACTGGACCACTGAAACGGCCCGGGCGGTTTGACCAGACCGGCCTCCAACGACAGTTACGCATCTAGGATATCAGTTTAGTGGAGCGGGGATGCACAAATACAGTTGAATTTTTTTTATAAGGACGACTCTCTTATAACGTTAGGATATTCTATTCGTTCAATCTGAAAATATAAGTGCAGAAGCTCTTTTACAACGTCACTGCGTCTTAAATGATGTGTTCCTTTCAATCACATTAAAATCGAGGTCAACTGCATGTGGCATTATTATTTATTTAATACCCAACTTTTTTTTTTTACTTTTTTTTTAAAAGCTTTTTCGAAATAATTTAGCGAAAACTTTTGAAATATTTTGAGTCAATGATTCAGTGACATTTCTCTACTTTTAAGAAAGTTTTACTTTGATTTTTACATTTGGAAGATGTATGCTGATTTGGAAGGTAATAAAAACCATTAAGAAAATGGGAAAAAAAGGAAAAATTAAATTACTCAAATGTAGCATGTGATAATTACTAACTGTCTCATATAATAATGGTGTATGTTTCTGTATATTACTTGATGAATTGTTACTGTTGCTATGAGTTTAATTAGACTATTGTAATTTAATCAGAATATTTTAGTTAATCAAACACAATTAAATTATTTTCACAAGCTTTAAATGCTCATTTTATATTTTTATCAGTTGATGCTTAGAAGTTCGGGCTGCGCAGGCCTTGGCCCACATGTGGGCTGTTGCGCCAATGTTTAACTTTTAACTTATAGATCTTAGGTACTTTATACACCAGTCTTCTCTGTTGAGACAGTTTAAAGTTAAATATTGATTAAAAAATTATGAAGATAAAGTAAAAGTAAAACTTAAATTGAGAAAAGAAATCGTGCAATAACTTTATTTAATTGTCTACTATTTAAAGTACTTCCATTCGAATTCACCATAGTAGCTCAGTAAAAATGTAAACCATGATCGCATTTAAAAATAGCTAATGAACTCTATGTAGAAATTGCTCCAAGCATTTTGAATCATTTTCAGCATTTTAATCTTCAAGTAAAAGACGTTATAAAACTTAAACACAGTACCAATTGCCTTGGACACTATACAAAATAATTCAGCTGCCATCGCACATGCCCGCCATGTAATGATATGAACTTCTAAAAAATCAAAATTTAAAACCTGATTAAAACATTATGTACTCAAACACTTGTATATATTCATAACCATACCCATCACTAATTATACTCATAACTTGATTTAAAACATTATACTCAAAAGTAAATATGAAATTTAAACAAGCTATTCTGCCATGTCATCTTGTAGCAGATTTATTACACTCGAAGCACAGAGGCGAATAATTAAATTAGAAGCAAAAAGAAAAATTCTTTATAATTGAGAAAATTTATTAGAATTTTAGAATATTAATTCAAATTTCTATTTTTAATAAAATTTGTATCCTTAGTATCAGAGTGCAAAAATGTTTATACACCTGCATATTATTTTAACAAAGCTCTAAATAGTCAGCTATTCTTTTTTCACGTTTGAAAAAAACAATATGTATGCTTATTCCTGAAGTAGATGCAAAACATCACTATTTTTGCCGGGACTGTTTTCTTCCAGGTTTTTCTTACTAGTAGCAAAACCCCGCCAAACTTGCATATTTTTTCTTACTTTCTAATGGCCGGGTCAGCGGTCTACTGGAGGCTTGACCGCTACGAGGGCCGCAGATGATAGTGAAAGGGTTGCCTATTAAGACCTTTTTTATTACACGAAGGAATTTTCGGGCGATTTGGTTGCTGCAACTAGTTGCAGAAACCTCTTTCCTGGAAATTTCCCTCGGTTACCTAGGAAACAGTCAACTCCAACTTTTTCGTTCAGAGGCGCAAAAATTGCAGGTTGCTGGAAATCCAGCCAATCGTTGTGGATCCTATTTCTATCTACGTCACAACACAAGATGGCGGAAGAGTCAGCGTCAGCCATACCGCTCGTAGTGAAAGGGATGAGCGTGTGCGAAAACAAAATGTCCGTGAAATGGAATATCGACATCGAAATTGATTTGATTGAAGAAAAGAAATCCGATCCGATCCGAAGATACAGGAGGTATAAGCAATAAACGATATGCTATTTATAATTACATGCTCAAGCAACCGCCAATTCGGCGAATCGCTGACGTTTGTGATCTGCGGGCTCATCTGGGCTCTCTGACTCGCGGGAATGAATTGCAGCAACTGGTTTCTGCAACCAAAATTGCTCTAAATTTTGTCCGTGTAATAAGGCCTGACAGACCAACGTTGTTGCTTATGAGTGATCTCCTAATTTTGAACCAGTTCCAGATGAGAGACCTAGCAAGTGAAATCGGCACCCCCAGAGGTACTGTTTTTAGATGAAGGACCTCGGAGCCACGGACAGATTTTACGTGCACCGTAATAATCTAATATGTGCACCGTAATACCTAATAGCGTACATGGACCCATAGCAGCCTAGACGTGAGAGGTTTTCACCCTCCCGAACACTGGCCAAGCCAGTGCTGCTTCACTTTTCGTGTTCTTAGGGGAACGGAGCTTATCGAACAGACCCTTGAGGGACAAAAACCTGGATGTACTTTTAGTTACTTTTATTTTAAGAGTAAATCGCGCAAAACTTTATTGTTACTTGCAATGTCAAGTAAAATGCCGTCTTTTACAATTGATACCATTCATTCATTTTACTAATATGACGAATGCTACATTATACTTCCAGTAAAGTTAAATTAACGCTTATATAACTCCCCCACCACCACCCATCCTCCTTGAAAAAAAATTGTGAATTTAAAAGTTATGGTCTATTATTTTATTTTACTCACTGCAATATAGGCGTGATATTATTTTTTTAAGCACATTTTCTTATTCTGGCAGTTGTTTTTAAAACAATTTTGAGGCATTATGGGTCTAGTCTGGTATGGCCTGAGTCTTTATAAAGGTTTATAAATAGTAATATTTACAGTTCTCGGTTGAAGGGAGGTGCGCATCGTCTAGTCGGCCCAACGATCATCGGCACCGAGCTCGAGCTTTCATTATATGTTGTTCTAATGTGCATTTTGTCTCTAATGCGTTCTACAAAGTTGATTGCAAGTTTAACCCTTTAACGTGCAGTGTTCCCGCTCTGGGAACACCAAACTCTGACGTTTTGACTGTTGCCAGTCACGAAGAATAGATTTGATTTCTATAAAAATAGTTGCGGATGACATAGCTCCACGAGAATCCTTTACTTTTTAACACGTTATTTCCCGTAAAAAAATGGTCACGATTATTTTTAACAGCACTGACATCTGCTGAAAAATGGAAGAATGCGAGAACAGGTGGATAGATTGCCCAATGCTGAAAATAGGGCTGCCGTTGCCATCGCTTGACTTATCTACTAACGTGATCTAGAGACCCTTTTTTTGACGACAGCTGGCTGTGCGGCACAGCCAGCTGTCGTCTAAAAAGGGTCTCCAGATCTGTGGCACGCGATGAACGTTTCGATCATCCGCCATCTTGCTGGTAGTTAAGTCGAGCGATGGCAACGGCAGCCCTTTTTTCAGCATTGGGAAAGGGTTGCGCCTAATAATTATAAAGATAGTTTAGATATGGGATCCCCATTATTCAGCATACAATAGAGCTTGCAAATGCTACGTCGTAACCTTGCTCGTCGATGACGTGTCTAGGCCATCTAGAGCACTGGCCCATGCGGCCTATATGACCATCGGTTCATCGGGCGATCGCCCGACCGCCGGATGGCCCAGTATGCGATTTCAGAATGTTTTTTTTTAGCTGACTAGAACTTTCATTCTATTCATTTGCATAATTAAGCAGATGTTAGATTAAGTTTAGCCCACTCTAGAAACATTACATTTTCTAATGCAAAAATAAGTGATAGCAGAGCCTTCTAGGAAGGCTAATTTTTTCTGTTTGTGTGTGTGTGTTTGTGAGTTGTGACAAACCTGCACGTGGGGCATCTGCCTAAGGAAGGGGAGGTGCCTTGGGCGAATGACTTTTTAAGCGTCTCAAACGCGCATTCAGGTTACATCTGGAGAAAATCGAGACTACCGAAAGAAAATCGAAAAGTCTAGACCGTTAGATAAACAGCGATAGGCCCGAACCCGGTACCTTCACACGTCAGCCATCTAGCATATTCAGTGTCTTATCCACTCGGCCATGGTAGGGTCCTAGAGAGGTTAAAGTCCACCCAAAAAATGCCCAACAAATCTATCCACTCACGCCAATTATTATTCTAAACAAACTTGATTCTTTTTATTGTCTTTTAGTGAATTTTTCTAAACACTCAGTAAGCATTCATTGATTAAGAGAAATATTTTAGCATTTTTTTTTCCGGGTGTGCATACACACACACACACAAAAAAAAAAAAAAAAAGAAAGAAAGAAAGAACAGAGAAAAGATCTGCGAAACGAAAAAAAGTCAGTTAAAGTGAAAATTGTTTGCTATATTAGAATTACTCACCGGAATTGTCAATAGTAAAAAAAAAAAAAAAAAATAAATAGAAGTTGATTTTTTTTTATTTAGCTCAATATAAATATCCATTGATTAATTTTTCTTGTTAAAGTTCAAGCTAGAAAATATTTATACGTATATATAGTTTATAATAAAAGTACAACTAGCCTCTTTCCTTTTCCAAATAGTTATAATAACAATAGTAATAAAGGAACAAAGAAGAAAAGAAATTTTGTTAAACGAAACAAATTTTGTGGATATTAAGTAGAATTATTTGCTTGAACTGTCTAAAATTTTAGTCTGGCTAATCCAAAAACTAAAAAAAAAAATAATTTGCTTTATTTTACTTAACATCCGTTGATTAACTTGTGTTGTTGTTGAAGTTGTAACAGCAAAATACTTTTAAAATTTTAACTATACATTAAATAAATAAATAAATAAATAATTTAAGAACCCATTGATAAGTATTTTGGTATTAGGTGTCACTACAGTCAAACTAACCGTAAAGAAACCGATTTCGCGAAACAACAAAAATTTTATAATTTAAGTTGATTTATCGTAGTTTTTTTTTCTTGAATATCATGGTTGAATTCTTGAATATCATGAATCAAATATTGGTTATATTTGGCGTTTCATTGCCAAGTTTTGCGCCAAAAAGCTCCCATGACTAAACATAATTTGGAGATATTTTTTATATATGGCGAGAAATTGCCAAACTCTACTGTTTTACAATGGGAATAATTTTTCCCTATGGTGAAATAATTTGGTCACGGCTTATATATTTGCCACCACGGCGACTTAAAATTTTGCAGTTCTAAATCCGCCAATATGTAATGGATTATGTATAAGAATACGTGGAAAACTGCTTTAATGGCAACCGTAATAGGAAATGAATATCGTTGATGTACAGCTGCGGGAAAAAAAGGTCCACTTGTACTTTTTTCGGCCGTCGTTCGTCGTACAGCCAAGTTACAGATACCAATCGTTTACGATTGAAGTATACTTTAATTTGGTAGTCATAAAAATTGCATAAGGGGCCATCTACATATTAAAATTCGCACCAACTTTTTTTTTCTCAATAGCAACCCCTAGATTTCACTTCATACTTCAAAAATTTAGCTCATTTTAACACCGGATACCAACTTTCAATAAATTTGAACTGAAAATGGGCAAGTTATGAGCTTCCAAAATCCTCCTCCCCATATGTTAAAATATTTTTTCATACTTTAATTCATATCTCATATAATATTGATAATAAGAAGCTGATTTTTATTCGTACTATTAGAACTAAATGACCCAAACATAATTCACTATTATTATGATTTTTTAATAAAATATTAATATGAGTTATGAATTATTAAATTAATATTCAAAAAAATTATGAATAGCAACCTAGCCAAATTTCGATGGAAATAGATGCAGAAAGTAATATTACATGGCTGTGCAAAATTTCAAATTTTTACGTTCCGTAGTTTAATTTATATTAAATAAAATGTGTTATTTTCATGAGTTAAGGGACCATATATAAATTTATTAAGTAACAATTTTTTGAAAACTTTAAAATAAGCGTAAATTAGATTTCTTTTGTGCAAAAACACAATAAAAGATAGCGGTATTAAAAAAATAAAATTTTGAAGCAAATAAATTAGAGTTTTTGCAGTTTGATGGTAATTCTGTAAAGCGTCTATTGTTGCGTTCGCTATCATATCCCCCAAATAAAATATTTTCCAGGTACAGAATTAGATGCAGTAGATGTATATGTCTTCTAATACAACATCCTATTTCTGAAAAACTAACATCCTCAACATTCCAGGCATGAATTTGACCTTTTTAATATTGGAAACATTAGGTCTTTGGACTTCCCTATACTTTATCAAACATTCAAAAAAACATTCAAAATCTCGTTTTTCTGTCTAAATTTTCATCTGACTATAAATTAAAGGACGATAATATTAAATGAAGAAAGTGAAATAACAAACACAGTGATAATATTGGCTCAGCAAAAAAGTAATTGCGTTTTTTACATGAAATTAAAACAAATAAATTTTCGATCATGAAACCATTCTTCTAGTTCGACCGTAGCTGGGTAACATTCATGCTTGCAGTCAGAAGAGCAGAGAACAGCCTCTCACTCCTGCCAACATTTCATCTGTCTAAGAGAACCATCAAGGGAAATACTCAATAACAATTTCAAAATTAGAAAGATTTTCAAAATCGTGAGCAGTCGTTTTGCATTTTCCCTTTAAAACATGTGTACGAACCAAGGAAGTTATGAACTAGCGGGTCATTTGGACCTCTGGCTAAACATTCTACTTTCCCAGACAGCACATAAGCTTAAATCAAGCTTGACATTTCTTTGAATTTGACATATTAATACAAGCTTGACAGTTCAATCCAATTTAAGCTTGCAGCAAGCTTGCAGGAGTCAAGTTGAATTGTCAACCTGGATTACAGCTTGATTTTCCCTTCCGAAAGTGTACGTTGATGGCGCCATCTGTGAAAGAGAATGGGCATTAACTGTCTAGGGTTTCTCAAATTTGCTCAATAAAGATAAGTTCGTAAAAGTTATGTTTTATTTTATTAACGCACAAAACCTGGACATTAGAACACGCAAGGGGAAGGAATGAATGGGATAAGCCCCTCTGAAGTGTAACACGAGGGGAGTTTTAGTTTTATTTACATCTAATTTACATTAGTAATTCCATTAACTAATTAATTAGCCCTAAAAATAAATTTTAATATAATTAACACAATTTAGTTAGTTAATATACTTTACTTTATGGGCGGTAGAATGAGGCGCAATCCGGCCTCCACAAAATAATTAATCAGTCATAAATGTACTTGACCATAGAATTAAAAAAAAAAGATTCTATATTTCCAAATATGGAAATTCTTCAAAATAAAATACAATCATACTACGAAATTGATTTCAAAATCAGTCGTTTGTCTCGATTTTGGCCACCAGTATTGCTCAACATGAGTGTTGCGATATTGAAAGTTTTGAAACTTGTCCTGCTTTTAAGTATATATTATGCTTATTTCCCTATTGGTAGAGTCTATAAATCACACATAACATTATTTAAATTTTGATTCATCCCATGGAAAAATAAAAGAAACTTATCAGCATCGCCCAGACTGATCGATCTGGCCAGAAAACGGCGTGACAACAGTCACTTCAAACTTTAGTCATAGCTGCCCGAGGCTTATTGGCGGAACGGTTAGCACGCCGGCCCCCCAGTTCCCGAGATCGAATCCAGCCGTGGACGTTTGATGGAAACAGATTAAAATAACTTAAAATTTCAGAATAGAGGGCAAAATGCGTGAAAAAATAAAGTATGTGGGGCGAGTTCGGAAAATTTTTTAAGCTTGAAATTAAGCTTGCTATGTCAAGCTTAATGCAAGCTGGGCAAGTGTAAACTAGAACACTTGATTCAAGCTTGCATTAAGCTTACACGCTTGAAATTTTCAAGCTTAATTCAAGTTTATTGACTTGATAAATCAAGCTTGTTGCAAGTTTGATGCAATTTTGCTGTGCTGTCTGGGTTCTACCCTTCATTTTCTGAGTACAAAAACTTTAAGAGAGATGGTAACAATATTTTCCTTGAAAATAATATTTATATCTTTTAACTCTCGCGAGTGAAATGAATGAAAGGTGAAAAGTTCGGAACCTACAAATAGCGCTTTTCAATTTTTAACTAGATTTTCTTGACGCGCAATATAGTTTTTATTCGAATTCTCTAAAATTTATCGAAAATTTTAACCGGCTATAACTTTTGATAATTTAAAAATACAATTACAAATAAAAATTCAATTTAAAGGTAATTAAACACTCTACAACTTTGCTTTAAGTCCATTCCTCTAAAACTGAGGGTTGAAGCTGAGGCTTAGCTAGGGTTTTCAGCGCCCGGGGACAAATGAAAATTTTGTGCCCTCTCCTATTTGCTAAAATGCAATGGAGAAGGTTTTATATACAATTTGGCACCCCTTAGGTGCTCCTCACGGGGACAGATGTCCCTCCTTGCCCCCCCTCTAGTTACGCCACTGGGCTGAAGAGCTATATGGCAAAGTTCGTGAAGAATAGCGATAAAAAGAAACGTTTTCTAAAAATTTACGATTTTTCCTAAAACGTATGTCTCGAAAACTTTTGTCTCGAGAAATTAACCATTAACAATCATGTAGGAAAATTCATCAGCTTTCATTTTGTAATTGACAGTTTTTTGCTAAGATGCACGGTTTTAGATAAAAGTGAAAATCCAAAACAGGGACCTTTTGGGAGGGGGGGGTAAAGGGGGACGCGGCACTCCGAGAGGGGGGAATATTTCTGTTTCATTAAACTACATCACCAATCCATGTTTCCCCTAAGTTTCAAAACTTTTTAATTTTTTTCCTTAAATTTTTGTCGTACTTTGTCGCGCAATGCAGTTTTCATTCGAATTTGCTAAATTTATTGAAAAATTCAAATTGCTATAATTTTTGATTATTTAGAGTTACAAATAGTAACTTATTTTAAAGGTAGTTGAATGCTCTAGAACTTTGCTTCTGAAGCAATTGCTGTAAAACTGATGATTGAAAAGCTTTAAGACAAAATTGGTTAAAAATTGGGATAAAAAGAAGCGTTTTCCAAAAATTTGCGAGTTTTTCTAAAACATATCTCGAAAGCTATTGCACATAAGAAAAAATTCCCCCAAATATAATCTTGTAGGAAATTTTATCAGCTTTAATTTTGTTATTGACTTTTTTTTTTTTTTTTTTTTTTTTGCTAAGATGCACAGTTTTTGAGATTAAAAGGGAAAATCCAAAAAAGGGGGAGAACTTTTCTGTTTCATACAACTACATTCTCAATTAATGTTTTCCACAAGTATCTAAACTTTATAAATTTTTTTCCTCCATTTTTCCTAATTGGACTGAACTAATAGAAGTGTCTATCCTAGAGTGAGTAAATAAAGGAAGTATACAGTGTTCTCTAACTTACACGCGCTCTCTTTTATGCGCGTTTTTCACGTATACGTGCTTTTTCTACGGTTCCAAACGGGAACTTACAAAAGAAAAGGATAATACTAAATCTTACTGATTTATGCGCTGCACTTGAAAGCACTTCGCACTTATGCGAGTCTCAAAAAAAATTATCTCAATCCAAAAAGACTAGATAGTAATTGCTTATCCGAGGAATTTTACACGTGCCATCAATTTTCGATATTCTAAATTATTTTGTGAGAAAATAGTAATAGAAGTAGAAAGAAGTTGAAGCAACTAGCCATTTCCATTTTCTTGGTGTTCTTCGAAAGTTGTGAATTTATTAAAAAAGAATAAAAAATTCATTGCATTTTGAAATTTATCTTATTTACAGTTTTTAGTATATACATAGTATTAATTATATTGTTACGAATTTTCGCTTTGTCTTGCCTCCTGGCTGTTAAAAATAGTTTAAAATTCGTATTCTACGCGTCAAATAGTTAAATTTTGCATTTTGGTGCATCAAAGTCGGTCAACTAGAACGCGAGATACGGAGTTTTGGGTTTCCCTATTGGCTTTTATATAGCATTTTCCAGAAATCTCGAGAAATATTGGTCGTAGGCCTTCGCTAACCTCACTTTTGGGGGACTTATTTTTGGCCGAGCTTGGCTTATTTTTGGCGAGCTTGGCTACCGATCTTGGCGACATTTTGGCCATTTGGAGCGGTTTTCTCAATGGGGCTTGTAAAGTTAGTGTTTCTGCATTAACATGCATAATAGCCTAATATTTCTCTTCTGTGACGTAATCAAAAGTCCCATTTTATGTAGAATCTTCGAGAGATACATTCTTCTAGAGGTTCCTTGTAGCTTCTGCGTCACCTATAAATACAGGCATGACAGACCCCAGTTCAGTTTCTCACCGAGCATTCGTTGAGTGTGTTCGCTGTATTACGCTGTGAAGCGGTATTTTCGCTTGCTTTTTTCAAGCTTTGTTTTTAAGTGATGTGTGTAAATTCTTCATTGCTGAATTTTCAGGGACTGTTTACGAAATCCCTCATATATTTCCACTGAATTTTTGCCTGTGGAAGTGTATTATTTTGTGGGAGAAATACAGCATTTGTGAAAGCTTCTGTATTAAGTGGACTGTTAAAAGTACATTACTATCTGATTGTGCTTGTGATTTTTGTTTAGTTGATTGTTCGATGAAGTTCTAGAAGCAATAAAGTTCGTGTTCCATTTTGACAAGTCGACTCTTTACTAGAACTTTCTACACCTAGTGGGCTTTAGAACGCCGAACCCAGAAACAAGCAGATTTTTCTGGAACAATATCATAGTTTTTATTTTAAAATTTTGCAACTAAATTTGTAATTTAGCCAAACTTCTTACTTTTTGATTAAAGGAAAAGGAAAATTTACAAGTTTCCCAACTAGTTTTATAATTTTTTCTAGTCTACCTCAATTAGAAAGCATAATATGGCTTTTTTTGAAAAGAGTTATTAATGATATTCCTTATTAAATTAGAATTTTGCATTTAAAAGTAAAAGTGAATTATAGCTATAGTAAATTTTTTACCAAGTTTTCCAACCAAGTTCCTAATTTTGCCAAGTGTAACTGAATGCGGCAGTCTTAAGGGGGAAGACTCCCCTCTACACAGAATGCATAGAATGGTACTTCTATGACAGAATGTAAAAATGTTAGGGGTGTAGATGCCCCCTTCTATCGCTCCCCGCCCCTTAGCAAAGGCCCCCGGGGAATGCCCCAGATTCTTTTTTTGACCCCAGGCCCCGCTAACCTGTGAAGCGGAAGCTAAACGGTAGATTATACTCTAAAATCATTGATATATAGTAGTAGAATATTGTGTAAGCAAGAAGTTGCGTATAGATTCTCCAGTCTGAACCGGTTCGTGAGAATTCGCTTTGTGTCCAACTGACTCAATTTCCGAATGAAAATGTATCGAGTTAAACATTGGCGAAACTCTTTTCTCCTCTGTCATTACCGTACGGAGGAACGTGTGAGAAAAAAAAAAAAAAAAGAACTTGTTCACTAGCATTTGTGATGAAAAAGGGAAAGCTATCCAACACCACAATCGCAAGTAACACTAACCCCAAAATGTCGGCCCCGAAATCAACAAACTCCTCGCTCCTCGTATATGAAGCAACCGATAGTAGTTCCGGCGCTTGATGGAATATTTCCTTTTTGCTGGGAGGGCAGAAAAACAGGATGCAAGTTCCTCTGCAGCAGTCTCGACGTCACTAGAGCCACTCGAAGTCATGATTCTCCTCTGTGTTTTTCTCTGCATTTTTTTTTCTTTTTTTCTAATCCGTTAGTCTCTTCTCTTCTCACAGACTTCTTTTTTTTCTCTCTCTCTTTTCTTTAAACAATAATATTATTCCACGACTCCCCGGTCTTTCTTTTTATGGAATGCGTCGAAAATTGTTTTCTGGGAAATGACAAGATTGCTTTCGAACTAAAAACGACGATCACGGTTGTGGTTAAAAATGAAGAGGGATTAATTCGAATAGCTGAGTTTCTTTTTTCTTTCATTCGCCCCCCTCCCTTTCTTCTTCCTTTTTTTTTTTTTTTTTTTTTTTTTTCTGAGAATGGAACAAGTAATGAAAAGCTAGTGTTGTAAAATTCTGAAAAACTATCATTATTTAGACCAGCGGTTCCCAACCGGTGGGGAGGGCCCCCCCTCTTGGGGGCACACAGCATAAACGGGGGGGGGGGGAGAGCACTAGTAAAACAAGCAAAGAGCAAGTGATAATGTACGTTTAAAAAAAAATCATTTTATTCCCTCTTTTTGTTCGTATTTTTACTCCAAAACATATCTGTTTTTGCTTAAAATGTTTATTCATTATTTTACCTGTAACATTATTTTGTACAAAATGCACCCAAATGTTCATTTTTGAAGAATAAAAAAACTATATGAGGAATGTTAGGAGGGGGAACACCATCATAAGTTATCCTTTGTTTTGGGGGGTGGGGGGTGGCACAATGTTAAAAGGTTGGGAACCGCTGATTTAAAGGACTTTATTTCAATTGAAATGCACTTGTTACGAATTTTTTGGGGTTAACCCGCTCTTCTGAGGAATTAAGCGTCTAAAATTTCTTATTCTATGCGTCAAATACGGCAGATACATTTATTTTCGCGAGCCCCAATTTTCCCGAAAATGAAGATATCGGGTATTTCGCTGCCTGAAAATTTCGCGAATTTTATATGAATAGAACCGAAAGTTCAAAAATCCCGAAACCCTTTGTGCATAAAACATTTTAAGAAACTTCCTTTAGTCCGAAAAGTTTGTACGAACTTGTAAAAGGTTCCAAAGAAGCTAGTATAAATATTGTAAGTGTATGAGCTGCATTCTATCAGTTGTATTGTTGTTTCATATTCCAGAAATAGTTTTATAGTTTTCAAAAAATAGTTGTAAGACAAAAAGTCAAGTTGTAAGACGGAAGATGTTAAGAAAGAGTTTTTATTTCCCCAATAAATCGTTACATTTCGGTAAGTGAAAAATTTCTGATTTTTTATTATTAATTCAAGCGAGGGGGAAAAAAAGTAATTCGAGAGGCTTTAATTTTCGCGATTACGACGGGCTAGCCAAAATAAGTGATTTTACAACAATTAAATTTTGCATTTTTTTCATCAAAATCGGTTAATTAGAACGCGAAATATTGAGTTTGTATGTCTCCATTGGTTAGCATAGGGTTATTTCGAAATATCGGGAAATATGTGCTAGAGCTTAACTTACTTCATTTTCGGAAAATTATTTCTGATACCAAATTTGGTGATATTTCGCCGAAAGTTGCCACATCAAGCGACATTTCGGATATTTGACGCGATATTTCAAATGTTGCCTGTACTTTGGCTTTGGTATATGGCTTTTGTGCATATAACTGCATATACTGGCTTACAAATCTAAATCTTTGGAATTTAGCAAACAAAAGCATGCTCGTTAAATTTATTTTCATAGGCTTTTCTGTTTTTTCCAGCTAAAATTCCAAATTCCCCTCTTTTCCGGAAGGCGCTGATACAAACCTGAACCTGCTTGAACTAAAATTTCCCTGAAAGCTTCAAAACCTCGCTTGATATTCCCCAGAACCTGTAATCACAAGATGGGGTACATGGATCCAAGCAGTACTTTACTATGATAATTTCGATTTGATCAAAATGTTTGTTTGTAGCTATCTTGATCCAACTGAAGCGGCGTCGATTAAAACTGCGCAAGAGCTAATGATCTACTACAGATGACATAGCGGTAATATCGGCGGATTTCTCTGTTTTACCAAAGACAATTTTAGCTCTTGAATCTCAGAAACTAACATTTCCCCAATCAGTTCAATATACAGATACTCTGGAGAAAAAATTTGAAGATCTACTGGGATCAAAACTAGATCTGATAGAAGAAAAACTTTCTTACCCTGGCTGGAAATATTCAGACTTTAAAGTAAGAGCTCAGGATCGTTAAGCCAAATTTTCAAGGAGAATCTTCCTTTGAAGAGTTATCGAATTTTGAGGAACTGAATATAAAAGATGTATCAAGCTATAAATACGCGCCGATTATGCCATGTGATGTAGAAATGTCTTTTTTCTGTATTTGAAGAGTATTTTCTGTGAAAATCACCAATCTTGAACCATCCAATCCGTGAATCCAGTATTTGAACCCTTAAAGCAATATGTGATGTAATAAATAATTCTTATTTTTTGGATATAGTTTATGTTAGGTATGTATTTTTTTTTTTTAATTTTCTTGTTTGGAAATATGTTTATTGCATATGTTAATGAACATTCCATTATTTTTGAGCAGATTTTTGAGTTTTTCATATTTTGTTTATGCATATTATTATGCATATTTTTGCCTATTTTCGTGCATATTTATGTGCATATTTCTCTAGTTTTTTGTGCATATGAATCCGGGCCCTACTCATTAACATTTCTATGGCGAAATCAAAACGCGATTGTTCGGGGTCGTTTTAGAGGTCCCACTTTTTCTAGAATGTACGACGTAAGCTATAAAAAAGCAGCGTTGCCCCAGAGAAGAGTTAGTTAGCTATCATCGAACGCTCGTTGAGTTCACTGCATTAGCCTATGAATTACGCTGTTGTAAGCGATATTTTGCTTATTTTGAGAAGCTTGTTTTTGATTGCTATGTGCGAATTCTTCATTGCTGGATCCCAAGGGACTGATTATTATTTCCCTCCTGAATTTCCACTGAATTTTTACTTGTGGAATATTTTGTTGTGTGTGAAATACAGAATCTGAGAAAGCTTGTATATTAAGCAGACTGTTCCCTAGTAGCACAACTAGTTAAAAAAAAAAAAAAACCGTTCAAATTACGATAGAAACACGTTTTTTGACGTTAAAAAACATGTTTTAAACGTCTTTTGGACTAATTGTGCTACTAGGGTTTTAAGCAACTTACTGGTTGTTAATGCCCGTGAATTTTGTCCAGCAGATTGTTCGACAGAGCTCTACAAGCAATAAAATTTGAGTTCCATCCTGCCAAGTGGACTGTTTACTGGAACTTTCTACAGACACTGGACTTTTAAACGACGAACCCGAGAATTAAGCAGAGTTTTCTGAATGACACTGCTACTGAACATTTTCTATTGATTTAAATTAATGTGATTTTAGAGTCCTCCTAGAAAGGGAGATAGGCTGAAGTGTTCCTAGAGGTCTCTGCCTCCTATTCTTGGTATAAAAAATCAGGGACTGATTTATGGCAGGACATTCGGAGTACTTTCCCTGGGACTTCATCTTTTAAGAAACTCCAAAACTCTCCACTTACCATCAAAATATCTACTAAAATTATGTTTCAAACGAAAAATCAAAGTAAAATAAATATCTGACTATCTAATTAAATCCATGAAAATTACTCATAATTTTAATTTAATCATATTTAATATCTTATCTATATAAATGAAACAAAGTGTAGAATGTTTGTCGGTCGCGTAGCACTGACACGGTTGATCGTACGCCTATCAAATTTTGTATCGGAATTCGCCAAGGCGGGTCCCGACATACCACCAAGCGACTTTTTCGAATTAGAACATTTTTTAATTTAACGTTTTATGCGATTTTCACGAAATTTTGTTGTTTAATCACCTTATATTTGAAGCCAAACGCACCAAGCACTTTACAAGTGAGAGTCATGTCCTTTTTACGAGCGCAAACTTTCATTATTGAAATTTTAGTATTAATTCCTTCATAATATATTAACGATCACACCATAGGGGAAATAAGCTTCCACATTATCCGATAGAGTGAAAAGTGAATTACGTGAGATTCATTTACTTATTTATTTTCCTTGATGTCAGGAGATCCAATCATAAATGAAATAAGCGTCATTTTAATGTCACGAGTTTAAAAATGCATTAGAAATCCTAATCAGGTTAACAAGCTTTGACAAAAAATTACACCACGAGCGAAATAATAAACTTCCGGATTATCAGATGCTGTAGAAAAGTAAAATAGTGAGTTCCCCCCCCCTTCTTTCAGTAATTCATGTTAGATATTGCAATAGAGAAGGACATCATTTTGACGTCATAAACTTAAAATGAGTTAGAAATCTAATTAGGTTAAAAGGCTTTGACGTAAAAACTTACTATTATAAAAATTCAAACATTTTGTTTAATGCGCGATCTACACGTGTCGATTTTTGAGCACTATGATTTTTCAGCAACCATAACAACGAAAGGAAACTTGCATTTTTTTAAAATTGTAGGAAATTCAAAAGTCACCACAAGGTGGAAAATATTAAATAACATAATATACCTACTACTGCCAGCCATGGCGGCCAGCTTCGCCATCCCATACCTTACTGATCTTTATACTCAGTGCAGTGTTGACTAAATTTCTGGACTCGTTTCACTGAAAATCATGTTTCTTTGTTTCAACAGTATTTTTCATTAAATTCATTTAGGTTAGGGTTGCTAACACATTTTGGGTGTCATCATAAAAGTCGATGTTGAAACAGCAAATGGCTCAAATGTGCTTTAGCCCAGTGCATGGTGATATTTTTTAGATGGGTCATTGATGCGTCAAGTATTGTAAATTCGATATTTTTAAGCTTGAAAAAGTCCGAAAGATCTTGCATTTTTGTGTATCTGTTGTTTTTATTTTGTAATCTAGGAATAATAACCCCAACATCTCAAATAAACTTTAATAAGCTCTGTTGCAAATGAGAACAAAATGAGCAAAACAACTATCAAATAAAACAGTTGTCCATATCATGTAGTGCATAATGAATTAACGCTATAATTTAAAAAGCAATATGATGTAGAAATAAGATATTTTGAAAGTGAAGAATTTTCGCTGCAAACGGTCAAACTTTTCTTTTTCTGATCGCGAATGACACTGACAAAGTTTTTATGTCATGATATTACAATGATCTCAGGTTAGTAACTCATAATTACTTAGAGTCAAATAATTTTGCTTATTTTTAGATTCGACACCACTGGAATCAATTCGAATTTCACACGTATCTCTGCGTTTCACACGTATAATAATCTTTCCCATTGTTAACCTTTTTATAGTATGGCAGCATGCTGTTCCATTGCCCCTAGTTACCCCTTATTGTGTTTTACTTATTCCAATGTTTTTTCGTCGATGTTATATGTTGTGCTATGTTATGTTTCGTTAATAAATGTTCTAAATGTGTGAATGCCATATAATTAATTCCTCTACCACTCGCACTCTGCCCCAATAGGTTATGGTGGCCCAGAAATAGCGTAGAGGATTGTGATAAAGGTATGCAATATAAAATTTTATTCGTATTCTAAGTTTAATTTTTCGTATTCGAACTGATTCTTCAAAAAGATTTAAAGTGCTTTCATTATGGCAGAAAATGAAGCGATTAAAGCTTTACAGCTTCAAATTGAACAATTACAAACGCAACTAAATGTTAAAAAAACTCCCGTGTCCCCATCAAGTGGGGGTTTACCTGAATCAAAGCATTTAGATGGCAGAAACTACGCCGATTGGAAATTTCTTATGAAAAATTTTCTCGTACATGCCGGTTTGTGGGATTGTATTGAAGGCACTAATATTGATACAGAATTAGATAAAAGAGCATTAGCTAAGATAAATTTATCGATTAAGCCCATTGCGTCAGCTGAAACCAAAAAGGCTAAAACTGCTAAAGAAGCTTGGATGTCTCTTCAAAGAACATATGAGGATAACGGTGTAGTTCGAAGAATCGGTTTATATGGCTCTCTATTTAGAACAAAATATGAAGAATTTTCTTCTATGACCGCATATATAGATCATATTTCGAAGAGCAATTAGAAAACATTGGAAAGCCGCTTGAAAATGAGACTGCTGGTGGTATTATTTTAGGAGGGTTGCCAGAAAAATTTCGCCCGCTAATTCTTGGAATACAGAGATCCAATCAGACGATAACATTCGAATTTGTGAAAAATTTGCTATTACAAGAAAACATTAAGGACATGTGTTCAACATTAACATCCTCTGATAATGCTTTTTATGGGAAGTCAGCGAACAAATTTTCACAAAAACGTAAGCATAAAGACAGTCGCAAAGCTCGTTGTTATAATTGTAATGAATTTGGCCATTTTAGCTCATCATGTTTAAAACCGAGAAGAAATACGGTTAAATACAAGAACGAAACACATAATAAAGCTTGTAGTTTATTTACATCTACTGAAAATGATGAAAAGCAACCAACAGACTGGTATTTGGACTGGATGTAACAATCACATGACTCCCAGAAGTGACTGGATAAAGAACCTTAAACCTGAAGTTAATCGAAATATTGATGTTGCAAATGGTAATTCTGTTCCGGCAACTGGAATTGGTGATGTTAATATTCAGTTAGCGAATAAACACACTGTTAAGGCGAATGATGTCATTCATGCTCCAGATTTGACGACAAATTTACTTTCTATATCTCAAATAGTGAAGAAAGGCAAATCAGTAGTGTTCGACAGACAAGGTTGCAAAATAACTGAGTCGGTAATTGAAATTCCTCGAAAGTTCATTTTTGCTACAGCTTCAGAAAATAATGGGTTGTACAAATTGGACACTTTGCAAGTTAAAGCGTCAGTGGCAACTTTGAATTCTCACAATGTCTGGCATCGCCGTTTAGTCATTTAAATAGAAGAGATATGAAGCTATTGATTTCTAAAATGTCTACAGGAATTTCTTGTGAAGCTGATCCAAAGGAGCCCTGTATCACGTGTGTTAAAGGCAAGCAGCACCGACAACCTTTTCCGCACGCATCGAAAAATCGTTCTAAGTCTGTTCTAGAACTTGTACACTCAGACTTATGTGGTCCTATGTCAACTGTTTCCATTGGTGGATCAAGATATTTTCTTACGTTTACAGACGATTTCTCCCGTAAGTCATTTGTTTATTTTCTAAAAACAAAGGATGAAGTTAAAGATAAATTCCTGGAATTTAAAGCTCTGGTTGAAAACCAAACAGGAAAGAGAATCAAAGCCCTTCGCTCGGACAATGGTGGAGAATATGTGAATAAAGACCTTGAGCGACATCTGAAGTTATCTGGAATCAGACATGAAACGACAGTTCCCAGATCTCCTGAACAAAACGGGGTCGCAGAACGACTGAATAGAACTCTTGTTGAAAAAGCTCGTACTGTGCTGCTCGACTTAGGTCTACCGAGAGAATATTGGGCGGAAGCTGTTAACACAGCAAACTATCTAAAAAAACAGGTCACCCACGAAAGCTGTTAAATTTTAGACACCTGAAGAAGTCTGGACAAAAAGAAAGCCAGATCTTTTGCACCTGAAGATATTTGGATGCAAAGTAATGGTGCATATAGCAGACTCCCTTAGGAAGAAATGGGATGCTAAATCTGAAGAAGGAATATTCATAGGGTATGCAGAAGGCAGTAAAGGCTATCGTATTTTCAAACCACTTACAAGAAAGGTAATTATTAGCCGAGATGTTATATTACTTGAAAATGAAATTATGAAGAATTTATCCCAACCACCCGAAGATGCTGATGAAATTAAAGAAACTAACAAAGATGAAGTAGAAGAAAATGTCACGTCTATAGATAAACATGAAGAAAAGGAAACTGTAACTGACGATGAAGCCAAAGAAGAAATAGAAGAATCTCACAGTAGTCGATATCCCAAGAGAATTATCACTCCAAACAGTAAATATTTTAATGACGATTTCATAGTTTATCAAGCTAACTTTTTTGATGATCAAGATCCAGAAACGTACGAAGAAGCAATGAAAAGACCTGAAGCTGATAAATGGACGATAGCTGTTGAAGATGAAATAAACGCTCATCTTGGCAACAATTCTTGGACCTACTGTGACCTACCATCTGATAAGAAACCGATCAGAAGTCGGTGGATTTTCAAGACTAAATACAAAGCAAATGGAGAAGTAGAAAGATATAAAGCTCGCCTAGTTGCTAAAGGATGCTCTCAAAAATATGGGATTGATTATGAAGAAACGTTTTCACGTACAATTCGCCAAAGTTCCATTCGTTACCTTTTATCTCTTGCAGTGAAACACGATCTGAAGCTATTTCAAATGGATGTTGAAACAGCATTTCTCCATCCTGAGCTTGATGAAGAAATTTATATAGAACTACCTTAAACGGAACACTTTCCAAATCGTTATTGCCTCTTAAATAAATCAATATATGGTTTGAAGCAAGCCAGCAGAGTTTGGTATAAAAAGTTAAGTGATTGCCTACTCAAAATGGATTTACAAAGATCTAAAGTAGATCCTTGCGCATCTTCTTCAATATTAAAGGTAAGGAATTCTATATAGTTGCTGTATATGTTGATGATTTACTAATTATTACGAATAATCAGAAACGTAAAGATAAACTATTTCAAAAGCTAAACAAACAATTTCCCGTAAAAGATCTTGGTGAAGCTCATTACATTCTTGGCCTAAATATTGTTCAACAAAAAGATTCTATAGCTATTGATCAAATTAAATTTATTAAAGACATACTGAAACGTTTTGGCTTAGAAGATTGTAAAGGTACATCAACTCCTTTAACTTTTCAAAATAATTTATCCAAAGATATGTGTCCAGCATCAGAAGAAGAAAGAAAATTAATGGAAAACGTCCCATATCGTGAGGCAATTGGTTCTTTACTTTATATTGCACAAGGTACTCCACCAGATATTGCTCACGCAGTTGGTTTGTTAAGCAAGTTTTGTAACAATCCAGGAAAGGCACATTGGATTGCAGTTAAAAGAATATTTAGATATTTAAAAGGCACATTAACAAAAAAGTTGCATTTTTACAAAAATGGAGATAGTTTATGTGGTTACTGTGATTCCGATTGGGCTAACAACAAAGATGACCGTCGTTCAACAACTGGATATATTATTATAAATGCAGGCGGAGCCATCAGCTGGAACTCAAAGTGACAAACAACATCGCATTGTCCACAACAGAAGCTGAGTATATGGCTATAAGTTCAGCCACACAAGAGCTGTTATGGCTTAAGCAATTACAAGAAGAACTGGAAAATTTGCAAAATGAAACAGTCAAATTATACTGTAATAACAGAGGTGCCATATGCATTAGCAAAAATCCAATCAACTCTCGACGTGTTAAACATGTTGACATCAGGCATCATTTTGTGAGAGAGAAAATTGAAGAAGGCTTGATGACAGTCAACTATGTAGAGTTAGAAAATAATTTAGCTGATTGTTTAACCAAAGCCACGTCAGCCGACCGTTTGTCTGGCATTTCTAAACTATTTGGACTTTTATAAAGTGGGGGTATTGGGGATAATTATTAAAGTCAAATAGTGACTGTGATGTCACAAATAATAATCTTTCCCATTGTTAACCTTTTTATAGTATGGCAGCATGCTGCTCCGTTGCCCCTAGTTACCCCTTATTGTGTTTTACTTATTCCAATGTTTTTTCGTCGATGTTATATGTTGTGCTATGTTATGTTTCGTTAATAAATGTTCTAAATGTGTGAATGCCATATAATTAATTCCTCTACCACTCGCACTCTGCCCCAATAAGAAAAATTTTCGTTCCCTACGGTGCGAAGAACGGACACGCAACTAGTTTAGAAAAATCAGGGATCCGTAACTTAACGTAACAAAATTGTAACGTTATTCGGCCTTGTAACAAAATAATTCGTTATACAATTTTTATATGTACAAATAACTGCTTGATTTTCGTTATGTATTAGTTACGTTACATTTTGTATTTTATTATCGTACCGTAACAAATCTACATAACGCAAATGAATACGCATTATGCATATTGCAATAACGTTATTCAGAATAACGTTATTCAATGGTATACTTATTATAACGTTATTCCGTTTTGTGTTATACTCAGAAACTGAACAAAAAGTAACAGAATGCATTCGGTTACTCATGCTAACGCTTAGTTTATAACGTTAAACTCACCTAACTATTTAATAACGATACAGTATCAATTAGTTATAGAACATGGCATTTCGCTGAATAACGTTTTAAATACGGTATGAGACCATAACGTTAAAGGAACAGAACGATATTTTCATACCGTTATAGCTACATAACTATATGCAATAATATTGGAACATTTCGTTACAAATTATAACATATTGGTGTCAATATATTTAAATACGGTATAAGATCTAACGGTTCAAATAACTTAAAGATTTCTGATCCGAATCAACGGCTTTTCGGACTGAGAGGAGGGTGTAAGATAAGCGTTGCGTGAGAGCCACCCGGACTTACGTTTTGTATGTAGCACACACACGGACATAGGGGCTGTCCAGGAGCAAGGGCTTCGGAAGCATAGGCCAAGGGGATCATTTGCCTCCCCACTAGATTATTATATGCCGTTTTTTCTCTGCTTTTTAGTTTTTTTCCAATACGATAACCATATGTTGAAACAATCTTTGTCCTCCCCCCACCCCTGCATCGGAAAATTTTGTGCCGACGCCCATGTCCAGGAGTCGCGAGTCAGACAGTATGATAGGGGTATATTGAATAATATAAGGGTATATAAAGGGGTACATACAAAGCCATTGCTAAGGCTTTATTTAAGGAGGGGAGATAAACTGCCAAGTCAAATATCGGTTTTTACCAACTTATTAATTTTTTATCAACTATATTACCAACTTTAAATTTTGCTAACTGGGTTTGTGTAATTTTGTCAAGCGTATCAGAAATGAATTATGGTTTTCGTTATTTTATTTATTTATTTTTTTTTTTACCAAGTTTGCCAATTAGGAGTCTAATTTTGCCAAGTTTAACAGAATTTTGCGAGTATTAGAGGGCAGACTCCCCCTACCCCACTTCCCCCTTTAGCAAGGGCCCTGTGTACATGATCTTGAAGAAAAAACTTTTTTTCTAATAGTGGGTGCATGAGCTAAATTACTTGTACTTCTAAAGCCGAGATTCCAAAAGGAGTCAATTAAGTTTTCAATGGGTCTATATTATTCCAGGGACGTATTGGGGATCGAAAATAACTTTTCGCACTTTTAACAGATTTCTTCTTCTATTTCTGCTTACTTTTTAAGTAAAAAATTTAAACATCTCTGGGGCACAGTCAGCTGGAACATGCCACCTTTTTACGATTGTAAAAACTGTTTTGGATGAAGTGGAAAGTCTCAGCGTTTTGGCTTATCCCGCGGTTGTCAGTCTGACTCTGGAGTTTTGGATATTGAAGAGAAATCGTTTTTTATTATCTGGGTTATTTGATCGTCTAAGCCGAGATTTCAGAGGGCGTCAATGAAAGTTTTAAATGGGCAGAGGTTTCAGGGACGTTTTGAAGGGTGAAGATTATTTTTTTTGTGTTTTAACTGTTTCTTGTTTTCTTTTTCTTTTTTAAATGAAAAAATAAATTTGTTGGTCTATTAATAAAATGAAATTAAGGAAGTCGAAATTAGAGGCGTAGCAATGGATATATATCCCCATCGACGCCGAAATTTTTAGATCAGTTACCATGAGCTTTTAGATTTTTATGTCTTGCAGAAATTACATTTATTTATTCCCGACACTAATGCATATTTTTACCCCGAATAAATTACCCTCTACATTTCTGGTCAAGGTAGTGAAAAGGTTGGGAATCTGAAGAGAATTTCGACAACATTAATACATTTTAAGAGACATACTGGTTTACGTGTTTAATACCAAAAGTGATATCGTTCTTTTGTAATTGCCGACATGAGCCGATCATTCTCGTTACTTTTTTTTTTTCGGAAGGGGGCGGGGGATTGGTAATATGAAGTGCTCGAAAATGATACAGCTTGTTCATTAGAAATATGAGTGTCTCACGTTTGAGTACCTCATGCGTGCTTAATCATGTGTACTATGATTCACGTTAACCACAACAGGGCAATAATTTGCTAGTGACAGTTCTGGATCCGCGAGTAAAGCTTCAATGAACAAAAGTGAGAAAATTGAGAGTCAAAATAATTTTATTTATGCTCAGTCAGTACATATAAGTATTACACGACGCTATTTTCCATTTAAATGTTAACAGTAATATGTAAGGTATGTTTGACAGACATTCACTGTTTAGTATAAGGACTTGTTTCTTCATGCTTCGAATCCTCACACTCACTCGTTGTTAGAACTACAGTACTATTAAAATCAAGCATGTTTTTCAGCGTCGACATAATTTGTCTTTGTCTACATGCCTTGTCACGGCGAGGCACTTTTAAGATGTGATTGCCAGATAAAGCGAAGGGGAAGGGGAGAAAAAATGTTGAAAGTCGCACAAGGTTTGCAATTTTTGATAATTGATCGCCAAATTTGGTGTCAAAAATACGTCTTCAAAACCAAACCAAGCTCTGTGATATCTTCCAAATTTGGCTAGAAACTGGCAAACGCGACAGATTATTACAAAGGAAAAGTATAGTTAGAATATGCCTGGCGAAAATTGTAAAACAGTTTTATAAGGCGATTTTAATATAAATCTCAATTACAAAGATGTGTTTTATGGAACAGGAAGACAAATATGGTACACTCATAGATTACGATACACTTTCCAAATGGTATTTATAAAGGTGAAGTATAGTTAGAATATGCTTGAGAAAGATTCTTAAACAGTTTTGGTGGGCAATTTTAATATAGATTTCAATTTTGAAGAAGGGTTTGTGAGCAAGAAATCAAACACGGCACACTCATGAATTATGATGCACATTCCAAACAGTATTTAAAATGCTGAAGTATAGTTGGAATATGCTTGTAAAACAGTATGTATTGTAAAACAGTTTTAGTAGGTGATTTAATGATAGATTTAGAATCCAAAGATGTGTTTTATGGAGCAAGGAAAAAAATACAGCACAATGAATAATGATACACTTTTCAACTTAATGAAATAAGAAAGAAAACTAGGGAAGAAGCATGGACTATGATATGCTTTTAATACATAGCACTCACTCGTGTGTATGCTTTTAATACATAGCACTCACTCAAGTGCGTATTTAAAATCTGTGTTTCAGATTTTAAATACGCACTGTGTTCTTAAGTGTTTCAGATTTTAACTTAAAAAAAAAATAATACAGCCAACTAGGAAAAATTCAAGCTTGTAATAGTCCTGTATTTACTTTGAACAAATAACTACATCTTACATTTTAGCAGTTTGTTGCTACGGCCAGGCAAGTAAGGCTAAATAGTAATTAAAAGGAACATTCAGATAAAAAATACGATTTTCGCCAGTTCTACAGGAACATTTTGACTGACAGTGACTTGACTTTGATTCACGAGGATTATGTAACTCACACGACATCACAAAAATTTGTCAACCCAGATGTCTTCTGACTTAAAACTCGGGGTGCAAAAAAGGAAAGTTGTTAAGAGCTGTAAAAAAGAATTCGTTTACATTATGGTCTATGGATAGAAATTCTTGAAAGTGCGCTATTGCATCGGCAGAAAACCGTCCGAAACTGTAGACCGTTAGATCGACAGCCGCGCAGTATGTCCGAACGCGGTACCTTCACACTTTGGCTATCGACCATACTCATTGTCTTAACACTAGTGTCTAAACGGCGCAGTCGATTGAGCTCAAATTGAGCTTGTATCTTATAGGTCACGGTCGCATGACCTGCGTAGATTTTGGTGTGTGTAGTGCTAATAATTTGTTCACAGGATTGCAAAAGTAATTCTTATGCATTTCGGCCTACGAATGCAAATCAATTAAAACGTACTTGTGTTTAAATGGTACATTCGAATAAGTTTAAAAAGGGTATGTATATTATAGATCGCCGTCACACAACCTGTATATCCGCCACTGGGTGTAATAAGCATCTTTATAACATAGTGAACTTTCTTGTATTACTTCAGTTTTAAAGTATTTCAAAGACTGAGATAACCATTCCCCTCTTCTTTGAAATGCAAGAAATTCCCTTAAAAGTGCTCCTATGAAAACCCATGAATGACGACATGATCCATAGATTGAATACTATTGATTTATACGAAAGTTAATGCGAGTCATGGAACTGACTTCACGCTAGATATACACTTACAGAATTTAGAGTTATTTTTAGGTTAAAAATGCAAAATAAAATACCAGGAACCAAATAGCTGCCTGGTTTGTCGTTGCATTAGTGAGGTTCTTCGTATATGTATTATATTTCTAAAGATAGGTTTATATTTTTTAATTCTGACAAAAAAGATTGTACGGAAATCTATTTGGGCGGTCTATAAAAAGTCCTTTTCGTTTGCACATCACACCGTTGTAAAATCACAAACTAAAAATATCATTATGTTCAAAATAATTATACAAAATAAACGTCTCCTTTTAAAATAAAAAATACGGTGAAGGGGATGGCATACCGCCTCAAATACAGCACTTCTATTCTGATTGAAAAGCAATTCGTATCGTAAATTTATGGACGAGAAATTTTCGTGAGAAATATCGTGCGAGACAATTCTCTGTCTCGTCTAGCGTCTCGCCTTGCTAAATATTTCCTTTCTCGTCTCGCGTCTTGCCTCGAAAAATTTTCTCTGTTTCGTCTCGCGTTCTAGTCTCGCATGCTAAACAGGAACGCGACACGATGCGATATATCTCGTGTCCATCCCTAGTTGCAACTCTGCCGGATTAAAAGTGGCTAGAATCACAGCGAAAAATGGATAGAAATGGCTAAAAATTATTTCGAGCTGAAAGAAAAATAAATTACTAATAAACTAATTGCAATAACAAAACAAAATTTTGATTTTGCCTCGTTTTGAACGTATCCTTAAAGGAATAAATTGTAACATCAAGTCAAGGTGCCCTATTGTGTTCTCGACATCCAGACAGTCGTCTACAAAGTTTTGTTTCGCTGTCGCAGAATGTCTACGCTTTTAAAAAGACGTAGACCATCGTTTATACCACCATGTTTGCGCATGCGCACTATAAAATAAATTTAAATAACATTTAATGATGCAAATGGAGAACTACAGACACGAACAAGCGCAATGGACCTATGACTAACGACGTTTAAAATGGCTAGAAATGGCAGAAATAGCTTCAAACAGGAAGAATACGGCTTAATTCCTTAAGTTCTGATATTCTGATTGTCTGAGGTGGGTGATTAGATGGGATATTTCGGTGAAAGGTCTCGACATACAAAGTCAAATGTAAGTCATGTAATCGAAGAACCTTTCTGCGCTGTTATCTTTTGTCGCAAACATAGCCAGAAGTTTTTCTGGAGAAGTTGTGAAAGGCAGCGGTGCACCCTGGCACCGAATTGTAAAAAAATTTTGAGGGCGTTCGAATGATTCGTTGGGACGTGGGGGGGAGGGGGCGGCGTTAAAAAATACTGACCAATAGTTTAATAGCTTCCATAGAATCAGGATTTTTGTAATTACGTTCCAAAATGTGCAATTTTCATTATAATCATTATATTAAAAATTATTTTTACATTTCAGAAAATCTGCATAATTGTTTCAAGTATCCTATCTTAATTTCAAATTAAATAAGTTTAAATGGAGCGCATAAAAATGTATATAATTTAATAGACATGAAAGAAATCATCTGTTTTTCGCATTTTTTTTAAATTACGTTGATTATCAACTCGGGGTAGCTAATCCGAGGGGAGTGCTCTCCGTGGGTGTTTTTCTAAGGGGTCCTAAACTGTATTTACTCGAAGTTTCGGAGAAAATCCGGGAATCTCCGGAAGGCTAGGTAGGCGGATGCGACCTGAATTTAAACCAGGCACCTTCCGTTTACTAGTTGAGAGCACTATGTGCTCGGCCACTGCTGAGGCACATCAAGTTTTTTAACTTAATTTAAAAAAAAGGAAGAGGTTCTATGTTAAACGCGTATGATTTTTAAAAATAACTTTCACTTTCTTTGGTATAGTTTTGGATCAATATATTTTTAAAAAGGGTCAATTATCTTCTATTTCGCATTAGAAAATTTCACGATTGCAAAACTATAAAGTAACGAATCCGAGTATCCGGAAATAATCTTCAAGATGTTTCTTTATCCACTCATCTTGCTTAGCCCTAAAAACTAATAAAATTTTCTAACGGTCCCGTCACATTTCTGTCAATTCAACTCTGTTTAAACAGAAAGATTCGAAAATCGAGATTCAAAATAAACTCTAAATTCTCGCTTTCAGCTTAGATTTATCAAAAATTTATTATGCTTAATTTTTCTAAGTTTAAAAAGAGTCTTTTTTATACAAGCCCAGTAGTTGGTTAATTGTTGAAAACTTTTTACTATGGATAATAATACTTTCATCACGAAAAATAGTTCGCTTAAATATTACGAATGATTTATCGAAGAATTGGTTATTACAAGTGTTTCAGGCTGAAAAAGGGAGAAAACGTGAGGAAAATGCAGCCCCTACACATTTTTAGTTGCTTTTCCAACGATGTATCTAATCAAGGATTTATAAATACAGGGTGTGTCACAATTCTGTCCCGGGTTTGGAAGGCTTATAAAAAATAATATATTGCCGATACGGCAACAAAGTTATCTTTACTGAAGAAAGGAACACTACAAGTTTTGTTTCACAAATCACGAGCTTCCTGTATCTCTAAATATATAGATATAGAATGTGTCACAATCCCCCCCCCCCCGGGTTTGGAAGGCTTATAAAATATATTACCAATAGAGCATCAAAGTTGAATTTACGGGGAAAAGAAACATTACAAGTTTTGTTTTTCACAAATAACCAGCTTCCTCGTCGTTGAATAGGTCGAGGCTCTATCGACGACAATCGCCTTCATCCGTGGCCACCACGCTCTCCAAACCATAAGTATGCGATTTTTTTATGGAGTTATATAATAAATCATGTGTTTTGTGCCCCCTGTGCATCATTTACGCCAAAGGATCATAACCGCATTCGCTACCATTGATCGCGACAAGTTAAAGCGAGTATGGGAGGGAAGAATTTGACTTTAGACTTGATAGCTGCCACATCACGAAAGGTTCACATATTGAACATTTATGAAAAAAAAGCTTGTAACATTCTTTATTCAATAAAGTCAACTTTGTTGCTGTATTGGTAATATATTTTTTAATAAGCTTTCCAAACTCGGGAGGGAATTGTGACACACTCTGAATATATGTCTGTTCTTCTGTCTATCCTCTGTAAAGTATTAAGATAAATTCTAATATTCTGCGGTTTCTTTAAAAAAAACGAAAGGAAAATTAAAATTACAAAATATTTAATTTCATTTAAAAAATAATTCCTTGTGTGGAGGTCTCTTCACCCTCCTGCCCCCGCACTACGGGGTAACTTTCAACTGTGTGTTCGGGGGTTTCGGAGGCTTACTGTATGCCACTGCTAGGGGTGTAACCTTTGTGAGGAGCACTTTCCAAACATTGTGTTGAGGGGGCGCAAAATTCAAACCCTGCTAGAAGCAATCATGACACCTCAGCTACAATGCTGCTGCTCTTTCTTCTCAACCGAAAGCTGTCGACCACCTCAAGTTTGCGGTTTTCTTGACCCCTCCAGGAACAGAACAACCCTCTGCAAGAAAGTCGCCCCCTCAGTCTCAAGGTCATCCTTTTATGGCTATTTTATCTGCTAATCATCTGCAAAGTCAAGAAATATTTCTTGCTACTTCTAATTCATTTGAGACGATTACTTCTCACAAAAGCCTTTAAGTACTTTGTGAAAAAGCTCCGTATCCACAGTCTTTTGTCTTATCGAAAAATAGTAGCACCACACTCTTTGAGTTTCAACCAATATAGAAAAAAAAATATTTGACAGTAGAAAGATTGGAACGAAATTTTTGAGGGGGCTGAAGCCCCCGCAAGCCCCATTGAGTCGACGACTGTGGCCGTACATATATAAACTTAAATTCGGCTTGATGGAAAAATATTAAAACTCATGCTAAAATTACCCGGGGAATAATATATCCCGATATCCTCAACCCCGGCTTCGTGTGTTCTTACATCGTCGGTCTTCTGTCAAATGAATTTATATATTTAAAAGGGGACAATGTGATCATGCTTTCCTCATGCTCATGACTAAAAACTCATCGTGGTCAGGATGCACGAACTACTTGTTGTACAAAATTTCTTCGGAAGACAATAAATCAAATAGTACAAATTGACATAGTTTCTATAAAACTAGTCGCAGAATTTGAATACGGCAGCTTTACGATTTCACATTAGTTCTGTCGCGGTATGTTGGAACATTCAATAATTAAGAATACAGTGTTCAAACGCTAGTGCACCTCAAAGATTAATGTACAGACCGCAATGTATAAGAATACTTTTTTGTGACATGAAAAAACTGTGAATCCTACACTTACCAGAATCTAAACAGGTTGTAAAACGGAGACCTACAATATACATACTGAATTTGAACTTATACGAATGCACCATTTAGACACTAGTACACCTTAAATTATTTGTGTCTATAGACCATAAAAATGTATAACAATCCCGTTTTGCAACCCTGTTAACAAACTATAAGCTGTGCACACACCAAAATATTTGCCGGTCATGTGCCTGAGATCTATAATATACATACTGAATTTTCGCTTAATCAAATACACCGTTTAGAACTAACGTTAAGACAATGAGATGGTAGACAGCCAAAGTGTACTGTTCCCGCGTTGGGGCATACTGCGTGGCAGTCGATCAAAGGATCTAGAGATTCAGGCGGTTTTATGTGCATGCAGATACAAAGTAAATACGCCCGGTTAGAACCCCTTAAAAAGGTCCTCCGCCCAAGTCCCCTCTCCCGTGGGTAGATGCCCTTCGTGTAGTCTTGCCATAACACAAAATACTGAAATACTCAATAGACGCTAGCGCACTTTCAGGAACTCCCGCCCAGTGTATTAAATTCTTTTTGCAGCCTTGTAAAAAACTACACATCCTGTACACGCGAAAACCAATATGTGTGGTCTATAATATATATACAAAATTTCAGCTCAATCAAATGCACTGTTTAGGAGCTATCGTGTTTGCTTACGTACACAAATCCATCACCGCAAAAACAACATAAATGAATTAATGCCCGAAAACGTGTAAATACATGAAAATCTTAAAAGTCGAATATTTTCATGATTACAATACTTTCCATATATGTTCGGAAAGTAAAAATGCGATAAATTTAAAGATGAGGATCATTGACACATGAGAGAAATGACAAAATAGTATTCCGAAAATCAGTCATCACATTTGCGTAATAGCAATATATATTTTTTTTTTTTATCGTAGCAGTTTCATAGTTTTGTACCATTTTATTCTTTATTGGACCTTTAACTATAACCCTTTTGAGCAGTATGGCTAACGGAATGTATGGGTACATCCACGCGCCACTGTAGCGTACGCAGACTTCCATCAAGGGGAGGGGGAGGGAAGACATAATTTGCATGCACATTAAGAAAGTACTATCTCCGCACTCAACATCATTTCCCCCCTTTCTTCCAAAAAGAAATGGTATGCAAAAAAACAAGAAAAAACATAAAAGTAATGGATGATTGGCACATAATTGGAGTTTGGAGATCAATGATGTTACATATGATGTTACATAACACGTAAAACTGTATGTCTTTTCAAATTTATTAACATTCCTGATAGCCCTAGATCAGTGATTCCAGATTTCTTTCCACTATCTTGCGACAGTGCAGAGAGTAGTTTCTTTGGAAGGAGCTATGCATTAGAGTTGTGTATAAATAAACGTAATTTTCGCAAGGCATAAAAATCTAAATGCTTATGAGGTCGCATCGTGGCCAAGTGAATAAAACATTGAGTATGGTGGATTGCTAAACTATTAAAGTCCAGGCTTCCAGCCAACTGCGTCTATCTAACGGTCTGAAGTTTTGGGCGATTTTTGCCAGATGTTACACGAATATGCTTTGAATTTCTGAAAAAGACCTTGCCCAAGGCAACGCCCGCCCCCCCCCTCCCCCGCTAAGCAGATACCCGTCTGTTAGATTTGCCTCAGCAAAATACTCACATACTCATTAATGCTAACACTGACTGATCTAAAAATTTCGGTGTTAGGAGGATACGTACCCTTAGCTAAGCCCTTAACTCACACTTCCTTAAAAAAAAAAAAATTAAATAGACCTACAATTTAACCTTTTCAGGGGCGGTGTCAACATCGGTATGTCACTTTTTTGCATTTCTTTAAAGTAAAGAAAGAACAACTACTAATTATTTTAAATTTTAAAATTATTAGGTCGGTGCATAATTATCAGGCGTTTTTCCCTTTCCCCATCGGCCAAAAGTGCCTGGTCGTCAAAATCCGATGGTCGACCTCGTCCTGGCTTATCTTCCAAGCTAATGTCACCAGACTTGAAACGGGCAAACCACCCTGCATCGAAAGCTGGGATTGTTTTGCCAAATGGAGAAAGAGGGAAAAGCTTGATAATTATATATATGCACCAATCTAATATTAATTAAACGTTCTACTGTTTAACACACCTCCTATTGCTAACAGTTGACAGGACTAGAGTTTAAGGCTGTTCTTCGAAAAAAAAGAACTCTGTTTTTAGTCTTGGTACACAAATTGAAATAAACTAATAGCACCATGGTCTCCAAAAAATTCCAGATGGTTCTTCATAAGCTGTTTTATACACTACGATAAGCGAAAATGCTGTGGCTTTTGTGAAATTTTCAGGAAAAATTCTTAAACATGGATCTGAGCTGCAAGATTTTTTCGAAGCGTGACACGCTTTGCGAAAAATTCCCGATTTTTAAGAATTTTTTCTAAAAGTTTTGAAACTGATACAGATTGGCCTGGCTTCGCATGGCAGTATGTAATCTAGCTTGTAAAGAGACAGTTTCAAAATTTTGAAGTACCTGACATAATTAGTTCATTTTTAATTATGTACCAAAATCACATTTTTTCGAATAACACCGTTAAAAGCGTTTTGTGTTTAAAAAAAAGATTTTTTTCTGTTGTATTGTATTGTGGCGAAATTACGCAAGGGCTATCTGCCAAAGAGAGGGGGTGCCTTGGTCGAAGGACATTTTAAAGGGTTCTAACGCGTATTCACGCTGTAACTGAAGAAAAGCGACCAAAACTCAACACTGTCAGATTGACAGCCGCAGAATAGGACAAAACGCTGGACATTCAAACTTTAAACAATTTTTTTTAATATTGTAAAAAAGTGACATGCTGAAACTGACTGTGTCCACAAAAGGTTATATTTTTATTAAAAAATAAAAGGAAATACAATCAAAGTACGAAAAATTATCTTTGACCCCCAATACTTCAATAAAATAATCTAGCTAAAGTAGCAGCTTTAAAAAAAAAATGAAAAAAAAATCCTCTTCAATATACATTGTCAGCGATCCAGAGTGGGGGGAGGGACACAGGAACACGTACTACCTGAAAATTACAGTGTAGAATATTGACTTCGTTTTTAAATTCAAGTGAATTTATTTACCAGAAATATGAGACAAATTTTTTTGTGCCACCTCCAGAATTTTTTCTGGATCCACCACTGTCAGTATCTACCCTGTTCATTTTAAATTAAATTCAAAATGTGCAAGTTAAAGGGCTATTTGGGGGCGCCCCTTATTGTTGGGGGCCCAGGCAATTGCCCCGAATGCCATGCTGGAAATCAGTCCTTGCATGTATCCTGTGTTTTATGTACGGAACACGAGTCCAGGTGGTGAACCCACTCAATACTTTTACCTTTCATTCACCCTCCTCTCAGTCCGAAAAGCCGATGATTCGGATCAAAATTTTTAGGTTACTCGAACGGTTAGATTTTATACCATATTTAAATATATTGGAACAATTTGTTATATTTTGTAACGGATTGTGTCAATATGAATGGCATTTCGTTATTGAGTTATAACGGTATGAAGATGTCGTTCTGTTCCTTTAACGTTATGGTCTCATACCGTATTTAAATTGTTATTGAACGAAAGGTTATAGTCTAACTAATTGATACTGTATCGTTATCAAATAGTTATGTAAGTTTAACGTTATAAACTAAACGGTTAACATGATTAACCCAATGCATTATGTTACTGTTCTTAGAGTTATTATGTATAGCACAGAAAAGAATAACGTTATAATAAGTGTACGTTCAATATCGTTATTGAATATAACGTTATTCCCCGAGTAGTTTTGTGTCAAGTAACCGAATACTGATTTCTCAAATCATTAACGTTATTGATTATAACGTTATTTCGTGAAGAACGATTTGAAAGTTACGGTATGAATAACGTTATTTAGCTTGTGAATAACGTTATGATTTGTAACGAATAACGAATTGGTTATAATGCGCATTACGTTAAGTTACGGATCCCTGAGAAAAATAGTTTCAATTTATGTAGTACCTGATAAGACAACTAAGAACAAGTTTGTCAAAAAGCTTTAAGCGAAATTCTTGTCAGGTTTCTTACAAAAACTTTTAAGCTTTAGAGAAAAGGGGAAATAAGATTTTTGTTTTGTGTTATGGCAAACTTATACACGAGGGACATCTACTTACGTTGAGGGGGGAGGGGGGTGCTGCCTTGGTTAGAGGACTTCTTAAGGGGGTCTATCGCATATTCATATTAAATCAAGAAAAAACGACCAAAACTCCGGTTAGATCAACAGCCGCACTCGAACGCGGAAACTTCACACTTCAACCGTCCACCGTGTTCAGTGCCTTATCCACTCGCTCATGGTCGGACCCAAAAGTGTCTTAACCCTTTAACGCGCAGTGTTCCCGCTCTGGGAACACCAAACTCTGACGTTTTGACTGTTGCCAGTCACGAAGAATATATTTGATTTCTATAAAAACAGTTGCGGGTGACATAGCTCCACGAGAATCCTTTACATTTTAGCAAGTTATTTCCCTTACAAAAAAAATTGTCACGATTCTTTTTAACAGCACTGACATCTGCTGAAAAAATGGAAGAATGCGAGAGACAGCTGGATAGATTGTATCGTTATCAACGAAACGATTGTATCGTTATCAACTATACGACAGCTGGCTGTGCCCGCGCACAGCCAGCTGTCGTCAAAAAAAAGGGTCTCTAGATGTGTGGCACGCAATGAACGTTTCGATCGTCCGCCATCTTGCTGGTAGTTAAGTCGAGCGATGGCAACGGCTGCCCTTTTTTTTAGCATTGGGAAAGGGTTGCGCCTCAAAGGGTTAAACAGTGATCTATAAGAGTGCTTTTTATGCATTCAACCTAAAACATTCTTGAACAACCCGACTGTGGTGTACAAAATTTCGACGTAAATTCCTATATGTATGGGCGATTTCAGACGTAAATTAGTTTTCAATTTTACATATAGCCGTCCCCAACAGTGGCTGAGTGCATTTGCGCTCTGAACTGGGAGACGGAAGGTGTCTGGTTGAAATCCAGGTTGCGTCCGTCGACCTAGCTGTTCGGAGTTTTCCGTGGTTTTCTCCGAAACTTCGCATAAATACGGAATAGGATCCCTCAGAAAGTCACCTACGGAGGGCAACCGTCCCCCCTTTCGACCTAAATCCCTCGAGTAGGTAATTGGCCGTAATCCCACATTTACTTAAATTTTACCTTGCGATAAATTTTTGTGCTCTGGGACCCCAAGCGTTTAGATTATTCTCTGTAGAGAATCTTAAATTTTTAGAGGGGGATAATAACAGACTGGGGAAGACTGGGGAACAGACGTCCAAGCAGACGTCTGACATTCCGTCCAAACAGACTGTGGAAGGGCTCAACCTTCACCCAGTTACACCATTTAATTTTCTGTAATTTCTATGCTTATCCTAGTGATGAGAACAATCGAACTCTTTCGAATGCTTTCCACTCGAGTACTTTCAAGAATGAAATTGAATGACATCATCAATAAGTTACGCACTTAATCGAGCCATTTTTAACTTATGACTTCATTCCTTTTTCACGATAAATTTCTGCATTGTTTTCATACTATTGTTTTAAAAGTTTAAGGCTGCTTAGCTCGAAAATCCTGCAACTTTTGGACAGCTTCCTAAAAAAATTAATTGCGTTAGAGACTTGGAAAAATTTAAAATGTTTCTTTGCAAGTTGTAATAGGAACCGACACAAACAATGAATTAATAGGAGTTATGAAACACTCAAGAAAAGGTGCTAAAAATACGGAATTTCACGATATTTTCAGAAAAGGGTAACTCCTCGGCCCGTTTTTGAAAGTAATTTTTGTACTTATGATTTTGTCTGATATTTTTTAAAGTTGCATGATACATACAGCTTTACTATTAATGTCAGCCCATAGTGCATTGGATAAAGAAGCATTATTATTATTTTTTTATTGTTTAATGTTGTTTTCTTAGAGACATCCGAAAGCCTATCCAGTTAAAATAATCCATCTTTGGTTTCGTGTGGGGCGGGGAGGAATCACGTCACGTGACAACGAAATAATCATCAGTAGTGCTGCCATCTTGCACAAACGTATTGAACTATTTTATTTCCTTGAATCAATGCTAGATGGCAGCACTATAGCAACCTAAATAGGAATCTACTACTTATTTATACATTTTACTCTTCCTTTAGGAAATAACTTTCAGATGGGCGCCCATAGAAGTAATTTGCGGGAGGGGGGACTTCAAAACAATTTTATAGAGGGGGCAACTTTCACACTTTTAGCAATTTGAGTTCCAATTTTGCATTGTGATGCAAAAATTTTGTTAATAAAAAGGCTCGTTTTTTTACACCATAACACAATATACTAAACCTCTAAGAGAATTTGGGGGGGGGGGCAAGTATCCAGAGACGGCCCGAGGGGCGTGCGGGGCCCCAGGCGAACCGCAAGAGCGGGGCCTCTTCCATATCATGTCTTATGAGATAGCAATAAAATAGCCCAGGAGCGGGGCCTGTATAAGCGCGGGGCCTTAGGCGATCGCCTACATTCGCACCCCCCTTGGGCCGGCCCTGAAGTATCCTACCTTGCCCCCACCCCCTCTTATGGGCGCCCATGAACTTTCTTAGTACTTGAGCCTATCAGTTCCAATAACGTCAATTGAAATCACAAAACGATTCATTTGTATAAAAATCAACCGAAATTCTTTTTTTCCCCCTCTAACCTTTTTATTGTGAACTAGCTGCTTGCTTGTTCTTCGCACGGTAGGAAATGAAAATTTTCCTCACAAGTGTAATTCGAATTAATTCCAATGAGGTAGAATCTAGAAAAAGCAAAATTATTTGACTCTTGACTTAAAGACTCTTGACTTTGACTCTTAAGTTTGCGTCCATATGTACTAACCTGAAATCATTGCAATATAATGACACACACACACACACACAAAAAAAAAAAAAAAAACAAAAAAAAAAAAAAAAAAAAACTATGTCAGTGTCATTCGCTATCAAAAAAGTGGAAAGTTTGACCGTTTGTAGTGAACTCCCCACTTTCAAAATGTCTTATTTCCACATCGTGCTATATTTTAGGTTCGCGTTTTAGCGTTAAATACCTCAGACACTGCATGAAATGGACTTTTTTTTTCTTTTAAAATATCTGCGCACCCGCTTTTCACACGTGAAGGAGCGAATATTTTACTAAAATATGCTCATAACTACATGTGATAAACAGAAAGTCATTTTTAAAAAAAGTTCAAGCAATCTCCTCTGTAGAAATTACTGCGGGTTATATTAGCGCAAATTAGATTACTTTTCGTTTAGTTACTTGTAAAAGAACCGCAGAAAAAGGATGAACAGAACATTTTTAATTTCATGAAATGTTTAGAAACGTGGTATTGTGATTTATTCATATAATCCTTACAAATCTACTAATACTACCTAATACGTATATTAATACTATCTATCTTTGCGTCTCACTCTTTAATGCTCAATTTAAAGAAACAGCTTAGATTATTTAGCAAAAAAAAAAAAAAAAAAGGGCCTTTTTATTCTATGATGATTCTTTATAATTTACGCATTAGTATAAACAATAATAATTTACATACTGGTTGCCATTAAGGAAGCTCTTCACATATGTTTTATTTATACATCATTCTTGTCAGATTGACATATTTAGCACCGCAAAACATTTTATCTTGTCGTGGTGGAAAATATCCAAGCGGTACCAATTTAAATATCCCACACAGCGAATCATCTTTCTGTCTCGTGATAAACATAGTGTAATCTCGAGGAGCTATTTAGAATAGCTTTAATTGCGACAGGATGTTAGTGTTGCAGAGTTTACAAATGTCACGCACTTTTTAATTTATGACGACACTGTTTAACTGCCGTAAGAGAACCCCGGGTAGTTGAGGGAGTTAATCTGGTTAATAGTTTTCAAATGATATAATATTGAAACTTACGGAGAAGTAGAAATTTTTTTTTTTTACTTTACATAGGACCGCTATGGAGGAACGTAATTCAACGTTAAAATAAAACTATACCACAACATGCATGTGTTAGTAAACAAATATGGCTGCGGCGTAATTAAATGAAAAAAAAAAAAAGTAAATAGAAAAATTTTACTATATCGCTCTTTAAAACGAACTTTGTAGCTATTAAAATGAAGAACATTTTCAGCTGCGTTAAAACATTTCAATTTTTAAATAAGCAACGGATTAGAATACCACTTACAGTAACAATCGTGAATTTCTTAGTTTATGGTACGTTTTAATCAAAATATCGCCTCATTGTGTTAAAGAAAGCGCGGGAATATATTCGTAAGATAGTGGCGTAATTTTTATGTATCTTAAAGCACTTGACGTCACAGAAGCAGATCCGAGTAGATCCTCACTTTCGATTTGAAAATTCGGTGCCCCATTTAAAAGTTTATCGATAGGTAGAAAAAACACATTTTTCTAATCCTTTCTGTGGCAGCCCTACATAATTATCGTGCCATGATTGATTTATATAATGGCATAAACAGTCCACGTTGATGGTATTAAATTCTAAACATTATGTTACATTAAAATTCTTTAAAAATTACCCAATTTATATAATTTTTTTCGTTTTTATTTTAAAAAAGGGAGAAATGACTGTTTTATCAATTGCCAAAATAACAAAAAGTTATGACGGATAGAATTCATGATGCGACAGTTTTAAAATTACTTTACGAAAATTTTTGTCAAATGTCATTTTTAAATTAAAAAAAATCTGCAAATTATTCAGAAAAGAGTAAAGAGTGTTTTTAAAAGAAAATTTTCGCCTCTTTCCGATGATGTAAATATCGTTTTGCTGTGAGCTTAATTACAGCCGTTATTAAGCATTAGGTGAGAAAAAATGCGAAAAATCGCATAAAACATAAAATAAAAAAATTCTACGTCGAATTTAAAAAAAAAAATCGATTCGAGGTGCACAACTTCGTGTATAGAACTTCCTGAGTACCAAGTTTGGTGTTTCTAGAGGTAGCCGTTTGTCCGTAACGCCGCCAACAGCATTTACATACGTCATGAAAGCATGGAAATTCAAGCAGTTTTGATAGTGTGCACATGTCGTTTAAAAGGAAACACTTTATATTTCTAAATATAATACATTTTACTACTGGTTGTTAGCTAATGAAATGCAATTTGAATTAAATGTGCAGAAATAACAAATTTTAAATTAACTTTAGATCATTTAGATAAAGTTACAAAATATATAATCATAAAAGTTTGAACATGCAGAAAATATATTAAAGTTAAAAATATAATCTTGATTTTGAATTTAACTGATAAGTAACTCGCATAAATAGCTTATGACGCTATTTTACATTTTAAAGGGTTTACATTTTGTTAATCGTTTTAACTGTATTAGGCATTTTCAAAAACAGGGAGCAAAAAATCATTTAATCTAATGTTATAAACAATCTAAATATTTTCATATATTGGTGAAAAAAAACTTTTAGGTTATTTTTTCACCATCTTTCACCAATTATGAAAATACTCAGATTATTTATAACATTGAATTAAATAATGCTGTTGCCCCCTTTTATTAAATATACCTAAAGCAGTTAAAATTATTCATTATATGAACAGAGCAAATATTTCCCATTCTCATGCTAGCACTAATGGTGGCATGTCATACATGCTGAAACAGGTCTAATTTAATTTTCTTATCAGTGATCCTATACAGGGTGTCTACTACATTTCTGAAAGTTGATTTCCAGACTTTTGGGAGGTCTGGAAAAAAGAACATTCCGGACCATCTACGAATTTTATATAGGGGAATTCCCTCAAAAGAACCCCTACCCTTCCTGACCGATAAACACCCTGTTATATGCAGTTTTTTAAGATTATTTAACAATATATATTATTATTATTATTTTTTTTAATAGTTGAATGATTCCAAAAAGCACTGTAAACAACTATTGCCTATAGACTTTAATCGAATATTAATTGTTCTTTGAGTAACCCTGTAAAATAAAATATAAAGTGAGTGGAATCAAAAGGCAGATTTGCAATTAGATGTTACAAGACCTTGAATTCAAAATTTCGACATTCTGTTACTAGTTGTTTTTAAATTATGCAAGATACGCACACAAACATAATGCCGAAATTTAGTCAAAATGGATTCAGTTATAGTCAAAATATATCATGCAATAATATTTATGTGCATTGTACTATGGGTGCATACATATTTATAGATGTTATGCAGAAACTTGTCAAAATTACTTCAAAGCATATTTTTATTGCAGTATAAAATAAAATTTTATGTTAAATACAGAAATATTAATGTTTTATTGAGTGTTTCTCTTCTCTTTATTAATATATTTTTGTTTTAGAGACGTACACTTATTATTTTGTTTTATTTGACTGTATTCCCCCTCCCCAAATTTCATCCAGCTCTTCTTCCATATTTTAAATTGTCCTTTATATTTGACCTGTTTCTCTTACAATTTTTCTTTATTTTTCTTAATGCTTACAGGTTCGTGAATGAGGGCTGTTACACTTCCTGAAACATTTTTACTGGATATGTGTTTCATATAAAAGTGTTTTTAATGTCGTAAAGTAAGCATAGCCGGACTAAGACATTTGGAGACCCTAGGATAAGCACTCTTCAGGCGCCCCTATACAGTCATAACTTATTGATACATTTTGTCACAGGGTACAAATTTTTGTTG